>LR994547.1:19527500-20127500 GCA_905187585.1 Cyaniris semiargus | reverse complement strand
AAAAAAAATTATGTCCTTTACTATAAAACTACCAACAAAAATTGGTTTGAACGAAATCTAGCAAGTAGTTTTTTTATACGTCATAAATGGTAAACTTAATTTAACTTTCATTAAATCAACTGAAATATAAAAATAAATCAAAAACCTTTTAATTTCATAAAAATAAACCTTATTGCTGCTGCGGAACCCTTCATGGGCGAGTCCAACTCGCACTTGGCCGGTTTTTTAATAATTTTTGTATGGTCAATGAATGTACATTTATAACGTGTTTTACACTTCTAACAACATCATCTCAGTCAAAGGAATTGGAACGAAAAGTTCCTTTATACTTCTCCGAATACATTTTTTTAGTTGATCGACTATTACTCAATAACTTATGAAGTCTTCTTAGTCGTGATATGATGTAATGAAAACTGGCCAAGTTAGATCTAATCTACTTAAAGATCTCACATTATTTAAATAACATCAATTGTTATAGATATTCAATAAAGCAAAGAAATATACTCTATTATTTGTTCATAATGTTATTTGGTTCCTATACATACATATTTCGATTTTCCATAGAACTTGGCACTCATTTAGATCTCCACCCTTTTTACGGCGAAGTCCATAGACAAGAATAATGTTTGAATGGAACTTGGCTCTCTATTTTTACATTTATGTTTTTGGTGGGATCTCAGTTACTTCCAAAGGAATTTGAACGAAAAGTTCCTTTATACTTCGCCGAATACATTTTTTTAGTTGATCGACTATTACTCAAAAGCTTATGAAGTCTTCTTAGTCGTGATAGTTTTCCTTTTAAATTCAGCATATTTCCTACTCCCGTGAATTTTTTCACATTTCCAGAAGCAACCGCTTAGCTGGTAGAAGAGGGGACACTGGATTCTAACGATTTTTTCCACTTTAAAACATCATATTTCGCAAATGGATCCTTAAATCGAATAATGATCTTAGAACACTCATAATATTTTTAAAAAACCTATACAACGACACCCTACACGGTGGGGTGGACGCGAAAAAAATATTACATCCCCGCTTGATGTGTAGGGGAGGTACCATATTTTTTATGAAGGTTTTATATAATATTTCGTCGGCATCGTGCATTCATGCTGAATTACAGCTTTGTAGGTCCTATAGTCTCTGAGCAAAGCCGCGGACAGACAGACGGACGGCCGGACAGACCGAAACTATAAGGGTTCCATGTTGACTACGGAACCCTAAAAATGTCAGAGATTCATATCCATACTAATATTATAAATGCGAAAGTGTGTCTGTCTGACTGCCTGTTACCTCTTCACGTTCAAACCGCTGAACCGATTTTGCTGAAATTTGGTATGGAGATACTTTGAGTATCGGGGAAGGACATAGGATACTTTTAATCCCGAAGAAATGTTCGGTTCCCACGCGATAAACGAATTTTGGCGCAACGGAGTTTTGGGCGTCATCTGGTAGACAATATTTTCGACAGTCGGTTAACGATCCAATTTACCAATCGTTTGACGTTAGTTTGACGTTTTGTGTAATATCATTTTTATAGTTGGTTAAGAAACATATTATGGGATCAAACAAAGAACGTAGTTGTAATAATGTTGCATTTAAATATTTTACTAAATATTTAAATGCAACATATATATAACAGATATAAGTAACACGATTCTACTGAATCGTGTTACTTATATCTGCTTCAAAATTAATACAGCATTGAGAATTTATTATACTCAAGAGACGACTAGTAATTAATATGTAATTAAATGAAGATTTTGACTTAAGCTCCATACATTATCTGTCAAAATCTTCATTAAATTGAAGTTTAATCATCATTAAATGTCTCTGAGTGCGGCTGTAAGACTCTTTTGGTGAAATACAATCCCTTGTCTTATTCAACATCATCACAAATGGTTTAAATTTATTGTAACTCAAACTTTCAACTCTTTCAACTAAAACTACTAAGTATCAATTCTCTTTATATAGAGAAATGGTAGAGGGAAAATTGGAGTTAAACTATGGTATATTATCATTATGAAGATACTGCATGAATATGAGAAGCAGTTTTAGCTTATTACTGTGTTAATTATATGTTGCATTAACATTAAGACGAAATCGCCTTCATACTTGCAAATTGGAATTTCTTCTTGTTAAATTTTAATTTAGTCATAAGTATTTAGTATCCAAAGTGACATTTTAAATATGTATTCAGACTGATATTTTAAATCCTAATTTTTTATTATTACTAGTTCGGGTCCTTCGTGCGCGAGTTCGACTCGCACTTGGCCATTTTTTAAAGTAATTTAACTCTCTGTCTGTATATCCATTTTAATGTGAGCAATAACTATATTATATATATAAACACTAGTTTATCTATCAATATATCTATCTAACACTCTTATTTCTAACTTTGTATAGTTAAATGACAGAGCAATAACTATATTATATATATAAACACTAGTTTATCTATCAATATATCTATCTAACACTCTTATTTCTAACTTTGTATAGTTAAATGACACGATTGATCTTATCAATTCCATTCTTTAATCTATACTCTATAGTAAATTATATTTATAGGTAAAACTAACACATAAAACTTTTAAAAAAAAATTTAAATCATTTTTATGGTAACTTTTCGTCAAGTAAATTAATGTTTTAATATAAATATTTTGTGGTATTTAGAGTTGTCTGAAGACTTTTTTTATAACCGATCGCCTACTATTTATACCTACCTACACGCGTATATTTTATTTTTATTGAATTATTTCGGTCTTTTTCTCACTAGGCCAATGTCAAAAATAAATAATGCGTATAGACATGTTCATCTTATATTTTTACTAAGAAATATATGAATCATCGTTGCGTTGATTAAGAAATATATTCAGCGTTGCGTTGATTCTATAATTTAGGTAAGTACTAACTGCCGCACTCAGAGACATTTGATGATGATCAAACTTAAATTTAATGAAGAGTTTGACAGATTTAATTTATGTACGGGTCTTAGACTCAATTTATACCGGCGCGCAACGGAATGGAGTCGACTTTCAGCAACGAAACTATAAATAGCACAATGAACTTTGTGTCAACAGTATAACACAAATTAATACGAGCCAAAATTCTTCCGTGCCGTCTGTAGAATCCGCGTGAAGTGGCGCGAACTAGTGAAGTAAAAGATACAGACTAAACTATGGGATGTCCTCATGACGAGGGAATTCGGGAATTCGGGAATGCTCGAGAATTCCAGCGAATTCCCGCGTTATCAGGCGAAATTGACGCTTCCATTCTGCGCCGGTGTAAATTCAGCCTTTGTCAAAATAAGTTACTTATATTCTTCTCTGAATGCGACTATTGCACTATTGTTTTTTTATTTAAGGCCTATGAGCAACGATGGGCAGAAAATTGCACACATTATTTTTCATTCTGGGTCAAGAGTAACATATCAATGAATAAGAGAGATCGAATCGATATCTAGAGACTTGCATGAATAATTATGAATTCAATGATTCCTTGGAGGTTGAGTCAAATGAATGCTTTCAAATTGTTGCATAATGTTCAGCACAATGAAAAATGATTTGACAGTAAGGATGGGGCCTCTACGAACATATTTTTGCACAAAATAATATCTTAATTCAATTAATTAAGATTGTATTTTGTGATATTTTACGAATAGTTATTTGATTTGATTAAACAGGAAAATAGTTTGAGCAAACAATCACGAAGTTAATTGCATCTGTCTTTTCTGTAATATAAATTATACAGCTATACTGAATTTGTTTAAAACAGTTTTGTATTACTCAATTAACGTTTCATATAAAACAAAACTGCCATTTTTTTTCATAATAAACCTGCGCGCACTATTTTTACTCTCGTAAACTATAATTTCAAGCTTATCAATACGAATAATGTCATGCATCAAAGGCCCAACATTTTAAGCATGGCATTATTCGGTTTAACGTGACCTGTCCTTACCACGTCTAAACGGTTGCATAATGCCCAGCATAATGAGGTAATGTTGAAATCAAATGATGTGGTTAAAATTTAAAGTTCGCGGGATATAAACCGTGAAATTAAATAGCTTTCGGAGCGTTTTACTCATATTATCTGTAATTAAAAGCTCGCCTTTGAGATTCATTTTCATTGTTTATACCAGATATAAATGGATTAAAATATGAGTTTTCATATTATTATTAGTATTAAACAACTTTAAGTTGGTTAAAATTTATTAATATTTTATATACGTGTTAACTGAATTAAATGAGCGCGTAAGTATAGTTTATATATTGTATATTCTATAAAGCGACTGGCTTTATAGAATTTTAGAATTAAGATGAAAATTGTCCAAGTTAGACATTTTTCTTGCCGTCGGAAGACAGTCTATGTAAGGAGTTAGGGGCCGTCAGAGAACCTTTAATGACTCACTTGGCCAAGTCACTGTAAATATAAGTAGCCCCTTCGGACGAATGACAGCGTTAAACAAGTAACATGCAATTCCAATGGTTCATAAATTCATCTAATTTTGTTTTTTAGGAGTCGTTTATGAATTTTTAGAATTAAATTTGTTTAGCGGCGTTGTGTTTTTATGGGCTTAAGCTTACAAAAAAATTAAGCTTACGTCAAAAGTTCATCACCTGATCGAAAATTCGTAAGACTAAGAAAGAGTACTAGTATACTGGCGCAACGACCTCTCTTTCTACGAAAAGTAACTGCATCTTCTGTTTCGTTTCCACTCGCTGAATGCACTGTTTTTTCTTTAGGAATTTTAAAGCAATAAACAGCAAGTATATTTTCATACCCCACAGCTTTAATTATTAAGGTTGTTTCAGCGGGAAAGCCTCTATTGTATGAACTACTATTGTACGGTCACGGTCGAAGCCTTACGTTTGACTACAAATCTCAATGTGCCTTTGTATTAGCCAAAACTAGCACATTTTATACTTGGTTTCAATTTATTAGAGTCTTTAATCTTTTAAACTTTTCATAATGGCATCCTGCTCTATTTCTGTACGTTTAGTACTCTGTTCATATTTTGTTGTAAAAATAAACGAAAATTAAGAGTCTACCAAATGTGTATATATGTATTGCTTAATTTTAAAACACAGAGCTTTTTTTACAATATCGAAATGAATTAAGAAGGAGTATATGGATGGTAGAGGGCAGAAGCCTAGATGGCCTAGCTTAGTTTTGGAAGACGATAGACTGATGATGATGATAATAATGATTTGTTTTATAACAGACATCGGCCCACCACACATTCCCACTCCTGTTATGTAAGCCAAGATCGACAAATGTAACCATGAAACCTTTTGATCTCAGCCCGAAGGATATAAATTAATCAGAAGAAAGGTAAGTGTAGTATTTGAATGATGAATATATAGTATTATGAAGTCAAACTTAATGAACTCTTACTCTTAAGATCTCATTAGTGTTAATGACACCGGAAACGCAGAATGTCTTTTTATGCTCAACGAAAAAATGTAACTACGGAAAATTACTTTTCCGTTTTTCAACGCAACTCTTTATACACAACTGCAGTGAAACCTCTGTAATTAAAAATCTAGATTCACTGGAGTTCCGAATACACGGATTTTATACTGTTTCAGATTAACCTCTCAATCCCCAACCGGTCGCATGCGACCGGACCAATTAATGGAAAGTCAACGGGTACGAATTGATATTTCAACCTGTATCCTGTATCAATATTTGGATTTTTTAAGTAAATCGTTGTGTATTAGAGTAGGTTCACACGGCATTATCGAGCACGTTTTTTTTTATTCGTTTGGCGCTGGCTTGTATCGGATTTGTTGGTACACGAGTTTTGTTGAAGAACAATCGACGTGTGAATGGTTCTATATACATTGTATGCGCCACTGTTTATTCGTTAAGACATACAAGTTTCAGGAAAGACAATGGGTTCGTATTGAAATTTCAACCTGCATCCTGTATCAATATTTCGATATTTTAAGTAAATCGTTGTATATTAGCAGTTTTACATTAATCCAATCCAGTAATGTAATCCAGCGCTGGAATATTACTAGAATAATGTAAACGGGCACTGGAATGCAATCAGTGCATTACAGTGCCGTTTACATTATTCCAGTAGCAATCCAGCGCTGGGTTGAATCACTGAATTTGAATAATGTAAACCAGTCATAAAACGGTTGTAAAGTACGTAAGGATGGCTACTCATCTGCGGTAACCTAGTTTCTAATGCGGGTTTTATCATAAAAATAAAACAAAATGTTGTTAAACTATATCCACTATTATTTACAGTTTAATGAATAACATACATAGATTAACAGGTGGCGACTAGCACTGATAAGAAAACTATCGTGACCTTTGATGTAGCTTTCGTTTTATTTATAATTATAATTATTTATAATTCCATATTATTATTGAGAGTGAAGAAATGTTTCAACAAGCAATAATTAACACTAATTGGTGAAATTGGGATTTTAGTACTAGAAATTTAGATTACTTAAAGTTTAATGAAGAGTTTTAGATAAACCCCATACATTTTTAGTCAAACTTAACATTAAGTTAAGTAATCGTTATAAGTCCCTAAGTGTGGCCGTTAGTTGTATAAAGCGGCGTTAACGAAAAAAGCACAGGCTGTTTAATTGTGTCGTCGGAGTCTCAAATTGTAGTCATTACAACGAGTGCCGGTTTGTGTATGTGTCTGCTACACATCGTTGAACGAGACAATCTTGTATTTTATACCACGTTACATTTTAGTGATTGTTTTCCCGCAGCAGAACGATTTACCTATAGTAGTACTATCGAATTATGCAAGTTATTTTTTGAAAATAAAAAATATTTTGTATGACGTACGTGGCAACTCTATACCGATAGGCGCGAGCGGCTATTTATGATTTGAATGGAAAAAAAAACTTCACAAATCTAAATTGTACCTACTACTAAGATATAATCATTTAACTGCGGGAAAACAACCATTAAAATTTCACGCAGTATAATTATAACTAGATGACCAGGTGAACTTCATGTTACCTTCCCTAGACTTCCACGAATATTTCAAGACAAAAATTTGTCAAATCGGTTCAGACGATCTCGAGTTTTAGCGAGACTCAAAAAAATTAAAATTCATTTTTATTTAAATAGACTTAGTGATACGGCAAACTTTGTATTCGCACATACCGTATGTGCAATGTACTTGAGCTGATAACTAGTTTTAGATGTCATGGAGACGTTGTTTATGTCATGCTGATCTCTAATAAATTTCGATATCGCGATTCAGGACTGTAGTCCAATCACTTTAGGCCAAATTAGGAGCAAATCTCGGAAAATCGAGGTACCCAGTATATATTACCATGTAAAAACTTGTAGTTTGGTATCGTAAAACAGTTCTCAAAATTCACATATAATTGGATGGTCGCAAGTTTTAAAATCAGGGGTCAAAAGTCACAAAAATAGTTTTTTTTTACTTTTTTTGCAAATATTTCATTTTCTATGCGTTTTAGGTTTTTGTATAAATAGGAAAGTTGTAGAAAATAAATTTTCTACAACTTTTCTATTTAACATTTTTTTATACCTTGAACTGTTTTCAAAATAGAGGGCGTAGAGCCGCGGTATTTTCGATCAAAAACGGATTCCTGGAACCTGTCATGACTATTTTACCACCTGCTCCAGATGATTTACTCAATACAATAGTCTGTAACTGCAAAAGTGGCTGTGGCTCAAAAAAAGTAAAAAAAGGTAAAAGTAAAAAAAAAAAAAGATTTTTGTGACTTTTGACCCCTGATTTTAAAACTTGCGACCATCCAATTATATGTGAATTTTGAGAACTGTTTTAGGATGCCAAACTACAAGTTTTTACGTGGTAATATACTGGGTATCTCGATTTTCCGAGGTCAACCCCCTATAGTGACTGTGCTACTGTGCAAGAGTTGGTGTGCTACTATTTCATTTCTGAAAAATAGATGTTTTCCGATTCAAAGTTAGAAGAACAAGGCAACTGCAAAATCATTTCTCAAGAAGATCATTTTAAGAATGCAATTTTCGAAGGCAATAAGATTTCATATTAGTCGTATTGTAAACATTGACCTATTAAAAAAAATATAACTATCTGAAGACTGCCTGGCGTCACTTCGTGTTATTATAGTTCGACCTCCAGGACTATGCCAATTCTCATGTAATATACTTGCCTTTTACGATATTACCCTATTACGTAAGCTGTATTAGGTATAGGCGTAATTGCTTTTGTATTAAAACCGGCCAAGTGCGTGTCGCGCATTATAGAGTTCCGTAGTACCGCTAGTTTTTGATATTTTTTTAATGGTCAATGGATGTTCATTTATAACGTGTTTTACACTAGTAACAACATCATTTCAGTTATGTTTAAACGAATTTGAACGAAAAGTTCCTATATACTTCTCCGAATACATTTTTTTTTAGTTGATCGACTATTACTCAAAAACTTATAAAGTCTTCTTAGCCGTGATAGTTTTCCTTTTAAATTCAGCATATTACCTTTTCCCGTGAATTTTTTCACATTTCCAGAAGCAACCGTTTAGCTGGTAGAAGGGGGGGGGGACACTGGACTCTAACGATTTTTCCATTTTAAAACTTCATATTTCACAAATGGATCCCTAAATCCGAAAATGATTATTGAATATTCGTGATATTTTAAAAAAAAACCTATCCAACGATACCCCACACGGTGGACGCAAAAAAAAATCATCCCCGCTTGATGTGTAGGGGAGGTAGGTACCTTAATTTTTTTTTTATATACCATTTTGTCGGCATCATTAATTATGTGCATTAATGCTGAATTACAGCTTTGTAGGTCCTATAGTCTCTGAGCAAAACCGCGGACAGACGGACGGACGGACGGACGGACAGACGGACAGACGGACAGACGGACAGACGGACAGACGGACAGACGGACAGACGGACAGTCGGGCAGACGGACGGACAGACGGACGGACAGACGGACAGACTGGAACTATAAGGGTTCCTTGCTGACTACGGAACCCTAAAAATGTATTTAAAATTCTCGCAATAAATGTATAATCTTCTACCTGGTCTATTCTTTAATATTATGTCTGCCTTTCATCAAAATCGGTCCAATACTCTCAAAATCTATACCAACAAAAACAGACGTTAAATTTGTTCTCAATACTTTAAAGAACATGCTTTTTAACTAGGCTGGCCGCATTCGGAATTCGGAATTCCGGGTGACTAGCGCAAACGTTCGTTATTATCACGCGCGAATGCGCCGGTTTGCACTTGAAATATACGAGTACATGCGGAATTCGTTCCGTTCGGAGAAAAACGAACGTGTGCGGCAGGTAATTAATTATTTTCTACTGATTCTATGCATTCGGATTTATGCGAAATTATTTATACGTGGGAGAGCCATGCTTCGGCACAAATGGGCCGGCTCGACCGGAGAAATACCACGTTCTCACAGAAAACCGGCGTGAAACAGCGCTTGCGCTGTGTTTCGCTGAGTGAGTGAGTTTACCGGAGGCCCAATCCCCTACCCTATTCCCTTCCCTACCCTCCCCTATTCCCTTATCTTCCCATCCCTACCCTCCCCTATTACCCTATTCCCTCTTAAAAGGCCGGCAACGCACTTGCAGCTCTTCTGATGCTGCGAGTGTCCATGGGCGACGGAAGTTGCTTTCCATCAGGTGACCCGTTTGCTCGTTTGCCCCCATTATTTCATAAAAAAAAATGCATTCGGATATCCGAATACGGAAAACGTGTGTATGCTGCCGCCTTATTCAATTAAACTAATTTGTATGTAATTTTGTATATTGCGTGTTGATATTTTACATAGTGCAATGGATGGAAAAAGCAAAATGAGTATTAATTATTTCATCCTTGTTTCATTTGCGAAGTTTTTGGCAAATGTACAGGTACCTGGTACACTATTAAAAACGTTGAAATGTTGGCTTGAAGTTAAGCTTGCAATGAATTTCACGCGATATTTGAACTGAAATTGCGGCTTGAAATGTTTTATTTACATTGTATTTTATACTTTTAATACTATTTTACTCTTACAGCTTTAACAGTTTTAATCAGTGACAAAAAATGTGTCTGCATTATATGCTTGTGCATATAACGCGTTGTCAGTGTATGTAAACTTTGTACATAATAATAATTCATTATGCAGAATCAATCAGTCGACGTAAGCCGCCAGCTTAAGAGCCCATTCGCTAGCAGTCCTTCGTTTTTTCTGCCATTGTAGAATAATCTCTCCGTCTAATTTATAAAACTGTCTTGTCGTGGTTTTTGTTGTTAAGCTTCTCCGGCCTGACTAGTTCTCATGAAATTTTGTGCACCTTTCATGAAGGTCTGAGTCAGCCAACTATTTTATCATCCCCGAAATAATGGCAAAACCACATTTGGCGGGTCGACTAATCATAAGTACTATAAAACCACGCAAACAAGCTACAGTAGTAAATAAGGCTCACTGCAGAGGAGTTGCCGTACGAAAATGTTTTGAATTTAATTGCATCTATAAATTGTTACCGAACAAAACATCTGACCATTAGCGACCAAGTAAAAAATACGGACGTAGATAGAGGCTATTTGGGACCATTCAAGGATTTAACAACTACTTGCGAACTATCATTCTACTAAGTGTTAGCTATGTTCTCTACTAAAAGTTCTGTGATTTCAGTTTAGGGTCTGTAATTTTAGTTGGCGTTCCCTCTTAACATATCAATGTTAAGAGGGAACGCTAACACTGTTTTTCCATACAAACGTATTCCCCAATATACTCCCTGGACAATGCACCTAGATTAATGATTTTTTTATACAATATTGGAATCTGTTGAAGCTATGCCTCTACGTTCGAATTTTTCTACATTTACTTATAAATAAAAAATATGACCCTTTAAAATCGCAAAAAATGAATGCCCCGTACCCCGCCAATCCACCGACCATAAAACAAATTTGAAAGATCTTTAAGATAAAATAAAAACGTAGAGGCATATACACTCTTCCTGAAGATATTTAAAAAAAATTAGATAGGCTCTATTTTGAAGGAGGAATACCTCGATTTGCTGTATCTGTCTCTATCACAATACACGTGCCGGCGCAGGGTGAAGCGTGATGGCAATAGTTTCTTCGTTTAAATTTTACTGCACCCGCTTTCCCTCTTAAGAAGGATTACCAATCGAAATACGTTACTATGGACCCCTGACATGTTTTCAGTAGCTGATGAAATATTTTTAGTATTGCGGCTTTCTTATTTCTTTGAGGTCTGGAACGTTAAAGCCTTTTTACAGACTCACTTTATAATAATTGTAACTCAAAAAAATCTGGTCATTTATTAGTATCTAAAACTAGCTGATAACGTAAATAGCAAACAAAAACAACATTTGCCTAATGTTGTTTTTGTTTGCTATTTACGTTCTGGAAATATTATGCTTGAGATCCTAGCAATCAAAGATCTTTCGTCCGAGCAAAGTGTGCGAAGTCAGACGTTGTAATGCTAACTCCTTTCAGAACCTCCAACTTCCCGTACTTCGATAGAACAATTCAGGATTGTGCACTTTTTGGACCGTTTCAAAGCTCTTTCCTGATGAAAACAAAAAAAAAAAAAAACATCAAACCAGCCGATTCGAAGAGGTATTATATAAGTTATTAGAAATTAATAATACCTACCCCTTGAGGCGCGCCCCTCTGGTTGGGTAATTCTAGATGTATGCTTATCTACTTGTTCAGAATGCTATAAATATAATTACAGAGCGGTCAAATCAATAGACTCCTCATATTATCTCTGCCTACACTGTAAATGTATAGGTCTACCAGAATCTGATGGCAATTTTTGACAGCAGATTTTTTAAAAATATCCTTGATCATTGGATAAATTTTTATATTTAATAATAATATAATAATAATATCTATGGACGCTTCACACCACGTCAGTCTGGCCCCGTGCTAAGTACCTGAAGGACTTGTGTTACAGGTACCAGACAACGGAAATATATTTAATACTTTTATACTATACATATATTTAAGATTTTTATTATATTATACACATATTTAATACACATCCATGACCCAGGAACTTTGAAAACTTTTTGTTCCGTCTGCGGGATTCGAACCCGCGACCCCCGGCTTGAGCTACCAACAGCCCACCAACTAAGGAACAGAGGTCGTCCAAATTTGCATGTTTAACACACAGAATCAGCCGCTATAAAAAAAACGGATCATAATGTTTTATTCCAATTACCCCGGTATTGCTAGAGTCAATTTATTTTCTCACTTTTTGCCATCAGATTCTGGTAGACCTATAGTTACACTGGACTCCGAAAATGGTAGAATATTTCAGGTCTTGCAGATTACGTCAGGTTACAAATGCAACTAAAGTTTTTAGAATCAGTAAGACATGAGAAAATACGACGGCGTCACAAATAGCCGATGTAAATTAAGTTTCATGGAGTGAGGGTTGGAGTTTATGAGGATAAAAAAGGGACGTTACAGGGTTAAAAGAGTAACTTCAACTCAATCACTTACAAAACAATATTAAATAGCTGTTTACCATCCATGTTGCAACACTATAGTGTTAATAAGAGTACAAGTCAATTCGCCGATTATTAGGGTTCCGTACCCAAAGGGTAAAAACAGGACCCTATTACTGAGACTTCGATGTCTGTTCGTCTGTCTGTCTGTCTGTCTCCAGGCTGTATCTCAAGAACTGCTATAGCTACACTTCTGAAATATTCACAAATTGTAAATTTCTGTTGCCGCTATATTAAAAAACTAGATGTCCCGCGCGGCTTCGCCCGCGTAAATTAGGAATTTTACGGAAACCGTTCATTTTCCCGCAAAAAAGTAGCTTATGTCCCTTCACGTAGTCTACTCTATATCTGTGCCAAGTAACATAAAATTTTTTTCAGTAGTTCGCGAGATTTCTAATATTTTCTTTCTAATATTTTTTCACGTATTTTCCACATTTTTCTCTGTTTCTTTGGTCCTATTAGTCTTATCGTGATAATATATTATAGCCTTTATATAGCCTTCCTCGATAGATGAGCTGTCTAATACTGAAATATTTTTTTAAATCGGACCAGTAGTAGTTCCTGAGATTAGCGCCTTCATTCTTCAAGCAAACAAGGTTAAACTCTTCAGGTTTTAATTGGTATAGATGTTTTTAAATCGCTTGACAAACTTGAGTCTCGATCTAAAAAGTCTTTTAGATCGAGACTCAAGTCTCGATCTAACATCATATTATTATTGGTATTATTGGTACTTTTCATAACTTCATAGTCATGAAAAGTACCAATAATAGGGTCATAATAGGCACATAATCATGGGACGATGCATGGTATAATATGGTAGTGATGATGATGATGAATGTAATTTGCATAGTAGCATAATATGCTTTCCATTCTTAGAACAACGCCGAAACTCCCAGGAAGGATACTAAAAATAAAATAAAATCAATATTAAATGGATGTTGGTTATTTAGTTGAGGTATGGGAGCACTGTGTAGATACTTAATAATTGATAATAAAATTAAATTTAAGTAAATATTTAAGGGGGGGCTATTAATCATTTTTCTATGATATGGTTTTAAGTAAGTACCTAATACGCATAATACTTTCCTAGCAATATTTTAACGGTCACTTCTTTTCATCTTTTTTCTTCGTAGAGACCCCATACAGCCTTTGTGGATTAATTTCGTAAAGCAGCTTATCGTTTTATTATAATGAGTTCCGAATAATTTGGCTATACCAGATGAAATATCATAAGAAGTCCCTACAGGACCACTTATAATATTGCATCAACAGTATTAAGAAAAAGAATCATAATAAATGATTCGGTACAGTTGCGTCCAGAGGGTAAAAGGGATTTTATTGGTTTATCTGTTTGCCAATCACGATATGAACTTTTATTGCTGCTATGGCAAAAATACAATTTAAAAATAGAACAAAAATTTATTTGCAGAACTTACTATAACAGCCTACTACATGGCTACCAACGGAAAAGCTTAAAAATAATAATGAGTTTCCCTCTTGATTTCAATTTGTGAGAAGGGTGACGCATTATTAGGTATAGGATTTCATAAAGTAAGTCCATACTAATATTATAAATAAAAAAAATAAAAAAATATTCATATCTGTCTTTAACCTTTTCATGCTCAAACCCCTAAACCGATTTTGCTCTAATTTGGTATGGAGATAATAGATATCTTTTATCCTGGAAAACTGTACGGTTCCCGCGCGATAAACGAATTTTGGCGCAACGAAGTTGCCGACGTCATCTAGTACTCATAATTAAATATATAATAATATCTAGTAGGTACTGATAATAAATAAAAACCGGCCAAGTGCGAGTTGGACTTGCCCATGAAGCAGAAGCAGCAATAAGGTTTATTTTTATGAAATTGAAAGGTTTTTGAGTTATTTTTATATTTCAGTTGATTTAATGAAAGTTAAATTAAGTTTACCATTTATGACGTATAAAAATAAACTACTTGCTAGATCTCGTTCAAACCAATTTTCGTTGTTAGTTTTTATAGTAATGTTACATCGTAAATTTTTTTTAGACTTGTTATGCCCCTACTTTAGAAGTTGGGGGGTGGGGGGGGGGGGGGGGGGGTGGGCACACATTTTACCACTTTTATCACTTACCAAGTTTCAATAGTATAGCTCTTATAGTTTCGGAGGAAAGTGGATGTGACATACGGACGGACAGACAGACAGACATGACGAATCTATAAGGGTTCCGTTTTTTGCCATTTTCTGTCCGTCCGTCCGTCTGTCTGTCCGCGGTTTTGCTTAGAGACTATAGGACCTACAAAGCTGTAATTCGGCATGAATACACATATAAATGATGCCGACAAAATGGAATATATTAAGATCTTTTAAAAAATACAATTTTAAGGTACCTCCTCTACACATCAAGCGGGGATGAATTTTTTTTCGCGTCCACCCCACCGTGTGTGGTGTCGTTGTATAGTTTTTTTTTTTTAAATATTATGAGTATTCAAAGATAATTTTCCGATTTAGGGATCCATTTGTGAAATATGAAGTTTTAAAGTGGAAAAAGTCGTTAGAGTCCAGTGTCCCCTCCTTCTACCAGCTAAACGGTTGCTGGAAATGTGAAAAAATTAGGGAGTAGAAAATATGCTGAATTTAAAAGGAAAACTATCACGGCTAAGAAGACTTCATAAGTTATTGAGTAATTGTCGATCAACTAAAAAAAATGTATTCGGAGAAGTATAAAGAAACTTTTCGTTCAAATTCCTACATTGCGCGTGGCCCGACACGCACTTGGCCGGTTTTATTTTATTTTAAGACGACTATGAACATTCTTTCGTACAACTTTACTAGTATGTACGAAACCCTCCGCGAATTCGACTCGCACTTGACCAGTTTTATTACTTGTGATACCTCTTGTACATGCCTTGCCGGTAACTATGCAAAAACAATAATTTTACTATAAAAAACATAGAAAAAAGTTCGTGTTAAATTGAGGAACATTTTAAAACGTTTCCCGCAGTGTTTGAAAAATAAAATTTAATCAATCCATTGACATTCTGCTCGTATTTGTATATGTATGATTTGTGATAGTTTTTCAAAGCAAAAACATATTTTTAGCTGCAAATCTACATAGACTAGTGCGAATTTATATTGGTCCTTGTCAAATAAAACCCATTTCAATTTTGGCCAAAAAAGGCATGTATGCAAATATTACTTCTGAATGAAAGGCATAAAACGTTGTTTGTTTTTATTTTCAATATTTTCTACATTTAAATAATACTTTTTGCCTGCGAATTAATTACTTATAGAATATATTATATAACTAGCTTATGCCCGCGGCTTCGCTCGCGTTATGTATTATTATTTATTACATACAATCTTGCATCAACTATTTTATCCCCTTAGGGGTGGAATTTATCAAAATACTTTCTTAGGGGATGCCTACGTCATAGTAGCTTTATGCGTGCAAAGTCTCAGCCCGATCGGTTAAAAATTGACAAAGATTCATACAAACTTTCAACCCCTATTTTAACCTCTTGGGGGTAGAATTGATCAAAATCCTTTCTTAGTGGATGCCTACGACATAACATCTACCTGCATGCCAAATTTCAGCCTGATCCGTCCAGTGGTTTGGGCTGTGTGTTGATAGATCAGTATGTCAGTCAGTCAGTCAGTCACCTTTGAGTTATATATATTTTGAATAAACAATAATTGCAATAATTGAAATATACACAGCACATTATACAAGGTACTAGAATCTCATATGAGATTCTAGTAACTTGTAATATTATGTTCATCATGTGATTTTTTGAATTATCAGACAAAAGTATTTGGCGACAACTTTTGAAATAAAAAAGTGTGAAAACTCTGGATTTATTTTGTGAAATACATGAAAAGGTTAAGTTCACCATAATTATAAAGCTACAAGACCTGGTCGTTAACAATGCAACGCTATTCCTTTGTCATTCCAGCTTAAGGCGAATAACACTGAAATTTTGTAAGGAAAAATAGTGTCATAACTGAAAATGGCGCGAAAACATCAGCTTGCTTTTCGGCGTTAGATAAATGAATGCAATCACAGCAAGCGCGAAATGAAATTGTGTGGTTGCTGACTTGTTATAGCCGCTATACACGGTCAAGTCATTCAACCAAACTGGCGAGTTCTTTCGTCGCGAACGTGCGTGTGAAAATTAAACGAGAATTGTGAAAACATGAAGAGAATGCAAAAGTGTTTGTTTTACCTTTTGGAAAACTATAGAACCTTTAGGCACAGCTTTAACTATAACAATATCAAGTATATAAGTTACTGAACTCGTGTCTTTTTATAAATTTACAGCTTACAGTAAATAAAGTGTAACTAAGGGTCATCTGTTACACATTATCGTCATTTCTGTCCTATAAATTCAGTACTCTAGTTACTTATACCGTTTATGCATTAACGTCGTTGGAAGCTTCATTAGCATGTATGGTGATTTCCAGTTTATGTTCATATTGGGTAATGCCCGCGTAGACTTAGTATAAAGCTTGGAAGCCAACTTAGAGGTCTTAAAATCGTTTCCTATATTAATCACCTGGTTGTCTTGCAAGATACATAATATATCGAATGTTGTTAAGAACCAGTTTTCAGCCTTAGTTCTTGCCAGTCGAATCGTCCCATTGGATTCGAGTAAGAGAAAGAGATTCGAATGGTCCGGTAAAAGATGGGTGATGAATGATGTGCTGCCCACACTTTTGGGCAATATAAAATATACAACTCCTAGCGACTTTGCGCCATATATATTATGTTACCGTTAATATGCGTAAACCAGTTTGACTGCAGATTAACCAGGTATTCTGCAGATTATCTGGGTGAGTCAGTGAAAGTGCGAAAAGTTTATTATATTCTCATTAAATTACATAAAACAGGTTCTTGTTTGAATAAAACATATTATTTAGTTGTAGATCATTATTTAATATAATTTTTTGGACATAAACAAAGGAATAATTTATTAAATTTTAAGTTAAATATTGCTCCACTAATAAAATATAGCAGATCGTATCAACTAGAAAAAAAACTAATCAAAACAACAACAGTTAGGTTGTTAAGCTTAAGTCAATGTTTTTAGGACTTTTACGAAGGAAGAGAATGCAAACTTACTAGGTAATGTACAAAAATAAGCTTATTTAAATAAAAAAATTCACACTTTAATGGATGGTTTCAGGGAATCTGCAGATTGCCTAGGTAATGTGCACGTTAACGTTTTCTGCATTCTAACGGTAACATATACAACTCCTGCGGCTTTAAATTACATTTTTAACCCATCAACTCCCAAGCGGCACCCGGGTGCCGCATAACAATTGAAAATCTATTGTGTCTGCGATTCCCACGATCGAGGTTATTATTGCCCTTACAATACCCAACATTTTAAATTATAAATGGGAATTGTATTTTGATCTTTATTGTATTGTAGATCACATAATATTATGTTATCTATAGGACGTATTGGTCCTAGTTCTAAATAGGTTTTAGTGCTATCTATTGCCTAGAATTAGCCTGCCACATCCATAAAGAATCCCGTTTAATTAGACGCACGTGAGTTGTCCTACTGGGATTGGAGCCAACACATTCAATTTACAATGCATGTTCTCGCCACAGGACAAGCGCAGGCAGCCATGTTTACTTGTTGACATTTACTAGCATCGTGTACACGCGCCTTAATTTTCTTGACTAATGTAGTTAGCGACTTCGCGCGTTTCATATTTCGTATAAAGATAGGTAGGTATACTAGCAAAATGACATGACAATATAGTTGCAATATTTTAAGAAGTACGGATTGAAAGATTGTTACAAAATAGGTAAGCAAAGAAAAAGTGTCTAGTAAAGGAACTCTAACTAAAATCCCCAAAATTTCCATCTGTAAGCAGTTGATGATAATGAAATATTACTGAAAACACTCTCAATCACGACAGCATTAAAAAAAGTAGATCGAAATCGGTGCACTTGTTTTGAAGCTACGATGTCACAAAGACATACACAAACAAACAGATACATAAAACCTACAACACTCTTCTGTTTTCGTGTGTATTTATGTGTATATCTGTCCATGGTATGGCGGTGGTAGCATCCACATCAGTATCATCATCAGCAGTACACAAGAGTGAGATCAGGCGCAGGACTGTCATTTTTACATGCCCATGACCCATCCTACGCATGGATCACGTGACCATTTTTTTTTTGTCAGAGCGGGACATCATCAGAACCCCCCCCCCAATAATAACATACTTTTATTTTCATATTATTATAATTATGAAAGTATAGACGTTTCTGAATATTTGAAGTGCCTGTCTGTTATATAATTATATACTATTATTGATATCGAGCAAAATATGGCAGAATAATCACGTTTGTTGTATGGGAGTGCGTTAATTCCAGGCATTGCACAAGCATTTTAAACATAAAAATACTGTTGAATTGTCGTTTGGTCTGCAAAAGCGGGACAACTTCGACGTCGCGGGGGACACCGGGACAGACTGCCTGAAAGCGGGACTGTCCCGCCCAAAGCGGGACGTATGGTCACGTTACGCATGGATCATCTTACTAGTCAGACAATCAGGCGATCAGCCAGCATTGTCCTAACCAAACTTGTAAATTAACATGTTTCCAACGCGGGAATCGAACACACGACCTCCGAGTCAAGAGTCACGTACTCTCAACCATTAGACGTTCTTCCGTCATAATGTATCTTTGACTCACACTTCCACTCAGTTTTGTTTGTGAATTAATCATGTTCGGATCTTTTGGAAAACAGTTTGTCACCGTTCCATACAAACCTCCGATCATAAGTTTTAGTGCGGCGATCGATCTGTTGAAAGGGCCGCCCGTATTGATCCCACTAATTAGTACACGGATATTATATAATAGAACAGTTTTACGCACGCAACGTCTAACTATTGACACAGCGATTGCACACTCAACACAATTTTATATGTACAGTCATCGTGCATCGGTCTCTTTTATCAGAAGGTTACTGAAAATCATTATTATATTGCATTTATCTATACTAATATTATAATTCTGAAGAGTTTGTTTGTTTGTTTGTTTGAACGCGCTAATCTCAGGAACTACTAGTCCGATTTGAAAAATTATTTCAGTGTTAGATAGCCCATTTATCGAGGAAGGCTATAGGCTATATTTATTATTATATAATATATATTATAAGGCTATAGGCTAAGACTAATAGGAGCGAAGAAATAGAGGAAAATGTGGAAAAAACGGGGGAAAATTATTTGAAAGTGCTTATTTAAACGCGCTAATCTCAGGAACTACTGGTCCGATTTGAAAAATTATTTCAGTGTTAAAGAGCCCATTTATCGAGAAACGCTATAATAGGCTATATTTTATCACGTTAAGACTAATAGGAGCGAAGAAATAGAGGAAAATGTAGAAAAAACGGGGGAAATTATTTGAAAGGGCTTATCTCACGAACTACTGGAGCAATTTTTCTGTTATTTGGCACAGATAAGAAGTAGACCACGTGAAGCATCATAGACTATTTTTTGTGGACTAATTTGTCTGTGAAATATCTAATTTACGCGTGCGAAGCCGCGCGGAACGTCTAGTAGGTTAATAAAATGCGTGAATGTATGCGTCTGTCTATATTCTATTTGTTAAGTTTTAAGTTTCTTCCTTATACGTTGGGATGAAAGTTAGACGCCTTTTGAGTTTTTGAAAGGAAATATGGCATTTTTTATTTCGGCTGATTTACCGGTTGCAGGGAACATGTAGCATCAGAGCATTCAAAGGCAGATACCGCAGCCTATGTAATTTGGTCAAGTTATGTCAAGTTAATGTTGGGCGGCTAGATTTAACCCGACCAAATCACATGGAACCGCCATCTGCTGAATAAATTTCTTTCATAACATAGAGCTATTTGCAGTACCCGATCTTGCAACTCAAAAGAGGTTTCCTCTTATTAGTATCATTAGTAACAAAGCTTTTCTGGCGAAAATATTCTAAAAATAGAATATCTTAACCGATGCTCATGCTCATGCGACACAAAGCACTGCATTACACAACACTTGTGTGATAAATCGAAATCTGAATGTGACCTCCGTATTGGAATATCTTGGATACAATATTCTAAGAACCGGTCGAACTTTTGAATCGTTATGGATTCATCATCAGTACGAGGTTAAATATTAGCAGCTATATATTTAATATATGAAATTCTTTTGTTGCAGACTTTTTTGCCAAACATGGACAACCGATTTTGTTGTTTTCTGTGCTGTGTTGTAAGAATCGGCCAACATTGAGTTTATAGACCTGAAATTACTTTGTAGCAGAAAAATCACGCTATGGAAGTTAATCGGAAAGGTGTTGTCTGTAATCTGTATACGTCTGCAATGAAAACTCCTCACTCAGTCAAAATCTTACAAACTCTAATTTTTTTCCAACGCAATAAGGCGAATTTTCTAAAATTACTATTTTACTAGGAAACCCGTCGAAAAATCTAACACAAAATGCATTAACACATCAGTTATTTATTATCCTAATAGCATCAAAAAAATTATAAACTTGTATTTTATTTTCGGCCAATAGCGATAAAAAAGGAAAAATACTTATTTATTTCTGGAAGAAATACACCAAAATGACACGAAATCATATTTTAGGTTTACCTGGTGGTCCTGAAACTATACGTAAAAAATTAGAAACCCTAAAATTTTTTAAACCCAAAAACTTAACTCTATCGGCTTAGGTCTATAATAATATGTTACACAAATACTGCTAAAACTGTTATCGGTCCCTTTAGCTTTGTTGTCTGCCTAAAACCTAATGAACAACAAAATGTGCCCCAAATACCCTTCCTTATCCCGAAAGAAAATAAAGTGTGCCCCAAGTCCCAATCACTTTAATTAGGTGATTAGTTCATTCTAGTTTTGAAGCTCAACGCGGCCTTATCTAGATCTTCCAGAACATCTTGAGATAAAGATCTACGTCATTAGTTCTCTTCTTCGCTGAAAATTACATTTTGTATCTTTTCTTAAAAACTTAAGAGGAAAATTGCGGTATGTGTTAGCAGTAATTTTTTTCTTACGTTTTAAAGGTGATTGTTGGAAAGAAAGAGGATATGAAACTGAATTTTGTCTAAGAGATGTAAATAATTGTAAATAACATTTACACAGTCTGGAACCGCTTAAACCTAGCTTTTGTTTCTAAATTTTAATTTTATAAATGTGGGTACAATATTATAAGAGGGTATAAATTTTGTAAACGTAACAAAATATAAAGATAGCCACAAATAATTTACTTTTTCATAAAAAAACATACGTAAATAATATTATATCCATTTCAAAAAGTCTAAAAGATAATCTATATATATATATATATATATATATATATATATATATATATATATATATATATATATATATATATATATATATATATATATATATATATATATATATATATATATATATATATATATATATATATATATATATATATATATATATATATATATATATATATATATATATATATATATATATATATATATATATATATATATATATATATATATATATATATATATATATATGTATGTATATATATATAATAAAATCGTAGAGGTACAATTTTAGTACATTGAAAATAAACTTGAAATAACGAGTCAGGGGCATGTTAGAAGTGTAATAGAACACATCTCAACTATTTTTGAAATTTTTGTTTCTCTGTCTGTTTGTCTGTTTGTACAGGCTAATCTCTGAATCCGCTGGAGCGATTTCAATGAAATTTGGCATGGTGATTGATACCTTACATCCCTGGTCAACATCTTAGATATTATTTTTTAACCGATTTCCAAGAAAGGAGGAGTAAATGTTTACTTTGCTGTTTGTGGTCCGATTGTCAAAATTATTTTTTTATTGTATAGATTATAAACCCGAATTTGATACCATGTTTAGAAAAACGGTAATTTTTCACTTCTTTTAAGTAAATTTAACATAATATGTTACCAAAAAGAAAGATTACCAAGCCATATCCTAGGGTATAGGGCTTGGGATGGTTCCGTTGCTGAACGGAACTCCTGACCCCTTATATTTTTTTTAAATGCTGGAAGCACATGCCATATCACCACCATCATTACACCATCCATAACCATATTATGATGCTTTTGTTGTTTTTATTTGTAAGTATTTTTTGCATTGAAAGAATCAAAATCGAAATTGATAATTATTTCGCCGTTTCTGTGCCGATTTGTAGATTTCTTACTTTAAGGGATATAATTTGTATTTGATGCTATGGTCGCGAAGGTGAAATTTCCTAATGGGATCTATGAGTAATGGAATTGAAGAAACTCCTCTAAAATTACAACGACACTCAAAGTGATTATCAATTCCAGCAAAGGTCGACATCTTTATAACTTTTCCCTAATATTCATGAACGATTAACCAAACACTCGATGGATATTGACCACTGCGTATCTCAAT
This sequence comes from Cyaniris semiargus, assembly GCA_905187585.1. Lineage (NCBI taxonomy): Eukaryota > Metazoa > Arthropoda > Insecta > Lepidoptera > Lycaenidae > Cyaniris > Cyaniris semiargus. The sequence continues at coordinate 20,104,581 of LR994547.1, read as the reverse complement.
TCCTTAACGGTCATGGAATTTTAAAGTCAAACTTTACCGATCTAAATTAGTAGATAGCATCACCTATGTGCTCGACTGAAGGCAGTATGTTTGAACAAACCACTCATCATGTTCTCTGGGAGAGTTTTTTCTGGTAGGACGAAAGAACTACAATGCTAGACAACCTACATTGTAAATCTGATGTCGCATACTACGGTGATATTGGGACAGTGCTAGGAACTTCCGTGCCTATAAGCGTTTTTGTCACAATTATTATTGGCAACAGTCTAACACAGCCAGTTCCAATAATATTTTGCTATTATAGCTTAGTAGTCACAATTATTACAGTTTATATTCGTGGTGCTCCTCCTTCAGTGATTTGACATTCGGTCACTGCAACTTTGTGCTATCTCAGCTTTTAATGGGAAGGGAAATTATTAGAATTCTTCATACTTCTATTTTCTTCTGATTAATTTCGTTGCGGGTCCCAAACCAGTTTGAGCATATCCTTCGGGCTCCCTAAGATCATAATATCAAAATTTAAGGAAACATTACGATTCCTGACCTACAAGAGCAAGAGATAAAAGTTAAAGAGGTATAGAATCCTCCATTAAATATCCCGTCTTCTTTCGTCTATCCTCTGTCTCCGTCACATGTTCCTGGCCCCTGTTGTCCACGCCAAGCGGTCTTCGAAGAAAGGATTTTTCAAAACGATATCTGTGGTTCAAGCCCCGCCGACGAAAGTTACAAGAGCTTTCAATGTTCCTGGGTCTTTGATGTAAATTAAAAAATTTGAGTGTATTGTACCTAATATTAATCCTTATCCAAATAAAATAGTTTTTGATGAGTATTAAATTTTCTAAATCTCTATTATAATAACACATATTCACGTGGACGAAGTTGCGGGCAACAGCTAGTATATTATATGTGCCGCAAACTAGTAAACTTGTCAAGCGGCATTTTGTTTGAAGATTTGGGAACAGACTCAAAAGGAATACACTATCGCCAAGAGATGTATTTTGCCACGAAATAAAATTAAATCTCCCTTCTAAGCTCTGGGTTACAGCCGCTTTTGGGAATTTATTTCCTAGCTGTGATGTTTAGAAATAACTTTCAGTCGTCAAATATAGTTATTGGGAAAGGCAGCTGTCTGTCCGTCTAACCGATACCTGTTAAGTCTTTATGTTGCCTCTGAACTGATTTATACAGTATGAATTTTGGCTTGGCTAAATTGAGCCCCGAGAATTAATATTCTTGCCCTATATTACTTTTCCGTCTAATACTAATGACTATTGTTTTTGTGTCGCATATAGACAAGTACACAGTCACCGTCACATGGGCTACTTCTATCAATATAATATTGGTTACAATATCATTACAGAAGACCTTGATGATATTAAAACCAATATATTTCAAAATCATATTTATGTATGTAAATACCGATTCATAGTATGTCTAGATGACGCCAGCAACTCCGTTGCGCCAAAATTCGTTTATCCGACGGGGACCGTACATTTCCCAGGATAAAAAGTATCCTTAGTCCTTTCCCGGGACACAAAATCGCCATACCAAATTTCAGCCAAATCGGTTCAGCGGTTTGGGCGTTTGCATATGGCATATATGGCATATGCTACAGACAGACAGACAGATAGACAGACACACTGTCGTGTTTATAATATTAGTACGGAAGTACGGATATAATTTTCAACCGTAAGTGGTACATACAAATAATGATAATCCAACAATAGGCATGATGACTTTTTTCTTATTGGTAATTGAAAGACCTTTCAAAAATAGAAACATCGATGAAAGAATGACTCTGATAGCTCAAAAATTCACCAAGATATGACAGTTCAAAAATCTCATAAAATAGACCTGCCCGAAATGCTCCATACAAAATGCGACTCGATTATGACGTCACCTTAGAGTTACTTGTAGGCATCGCGGGAATACTTTGTTCGATAGCTATATTAATTATTGCGTTTATGAAAGTGGTTTCATAACAAAAGTTGCTTTAAATTACATAAGTTATCGAATGGTATACAAATATTAAGAAATTTAATTGAAAAAAAAAAACGACTTGAATATCCAACTTTGAAGGCGCTTAACAAAAGAAATACAAATGCTATCAAGCCGAAATTTTGGAAACACTTATTTTTTACCGTTATTTCTTTATTTTATTAACAAAATTCGCTAATCTTTGACCTTGTCATCATCCCTATTGCGAACCGTATAGCTAACGTGTGGGGAACCTGTGGGGATATGGGAAGAGTGGATTAGACCTGACCACCTACCGTATTTCATCGTCAATTTAATATATTGACCACTGATAATGCTACATCGACGTAACATACCTACACCTCGCACCAAATTGTACTCTTTAATACTACTTTTAATACTACTGTTAATTCTAATCTTACCTTTAAATTGTTGATGTCACAATCGCCACGCTGAACTTAGATTGAAAGGACAACTTACCTGTAAAGAAAAAGAGATTTGAAATATTTAATTTTAAAATCAAATGTGAAATAAGTATGAAATACTTAATTATGTGTGTGATCACTTAATTAAACTTCTTTACTAATTGTAGGATTAAATATACAATCCTACAATTAGTATGTTTTAGACGCCGCCGCCATATTGTCAAATGTCATTTAAGAAACAGCTATTTCTCACCAAGACATCTTGTAAAAGTTGTTACTTCAATGTTTTTACGCTAGATGGCATTGCCAGCGTATACGTTAAACAAAAAGTTTTGTACGACGTTTGATAACGTTTCTGTCAATATTCTGATATGACGTGTATGCAACATGTTGGGTTTTGGTCGGATTATTTACTGTATGTGCTAGTAGCGACCTCTGCTCCGACCGTTGCGTAATATTCCCTATTGGCACAAGATCCTCTACGTCTATAATCACCGTTATAGGTCGAGAATCTGTCGAAAAAGAACACGGTGTGAATATAATAGTCTAGAGAGAAGAAACACTTAGGCTTCAGTCTTGAAATCAGCGAGCAGCTGTGCGAGAGCAGCGGTGGCGCGTTCCACAACAGTCAATGTACATAAATTAAGTTCCACAATACTTCTATGGGCCAAACCACGAGAGTGTATGCCCGTACCCGACACAAAACTTAAGGGGCCGGGTGCCATCGAAATTTTCTTACATACGTAATACCAAAATCATTTTCTCATACGAAAATATTTAACATTTTTGAGTTATTTTTCAGCTTAAAATATTAAATACCTAGGTTCCTGCATAAAAGTTTACTACAAAATATTTAAACACAAAAAAAAAATTGTGGTAAAATATTTAGTAGTTTTACTACAAAATATTAACACAAAAAATTTTTTTTAGTGTTTAAATAATTTGTAGTAAATTTTTGTGTAGGAACCTAGGTAATTACAATTTGAAGCTGAAAATATTATATAATAAATATAAAATATTATATTTAGGGCCTGTTTCACCACTCCTGATAAAGTACCGGATAGGCTATCCACAACTTTTTGACAGATTCTCCATGCTCTATATGTCAAGTAAAGTGGTGGATAGCCTATCCAAGTGGTGAAACAGACTCTAAGGGCCTGTTTCACCACTTCCTGGTAAGTGCCGGATAGGCTATCTACCACTTAACTTGACAGATAGAGTATGGAAAATCTGTCAAAAAAGTTGTGGATAGGCATCCGGCACTGCCCTAAGGGCCTGTTTCACCACTTCCTGATAATGTGCCGGATAGGCTATCCACAACTTATTTGACAGATTCTCCATACTTCATCTGTCAAGTTAAGTGGTGGGTAGCCTATCCGTCACTTATCAGGAAGTGGTGAAACAGGCCCTTAAAGTTGTAAGTAAAAAATATAATAATTATTATTATATTATAAATACTAGAGGTTCCGCGTGGCTTCGCCCGCGTAAATTAAATATTTCACAGACAAATTAGTCCACAAAAAATAGCCTATGATCCTTCACGTGGTCTACTTCTTATATGTGCCAAATAACAGAAAAATTGCTCCAGTAGTTCGTGAGATAAGCCCTTTCAAATAATTTCCCGCGTTTTTTCCACATTTTCCTCTATTTATTCGCTCCTATTAGTCTTAGCGTAATAAAATATAGCCTATAGCCTTTCTCGATAAATGGGCTATCTAACACTGAAAGAATTTTTCAAATCGGACCAGTAGTTCCTGAAATTAGCGCGTTCAAACAAACAAACAAACTAACAAACTCTTCCGCTTTATAATATAAATAATAGACTAGCTGTCCCGGCAAATGTTGTTTTGCCATATAAATTATTTGTAAGTAGTTGTAATGTAGTTCTTTATTATTTTATTGAAGTGACTAAATAAGTATGGTAACCATGGCAACGTCCATACTATCCCGTCGTCGCACAAACAATGGTCGCCGTGAGTCTCGAGTTGTAATAATTTACTATTATTTATTCAACAAATGCACTTATCAATATAAAAAGTACCCAGTAGCCGATTCTCAGACCCACTGAATATGCATATAAAATTTGGTAAAAATCAGTAAAGCCGTTTCGGAGGAGTACGGTAACTAACATTGTGACACGAGAATTTTATTATTTATTTATATAGATTTAAATATAAGGCGGAATTTAATTATTAAGTTAAAATATTTTCTACCTTAATCTAACATAAGTTTATTTACGAGTAGGGTTTAATCTCCTCAAAATTACTTGCTCTGGAAAATGTATAACGCCAAGATGAATTTTCTTCTATCCGACCAAAATTTTAAGACTTTTAAGTTATCTAACCACTACTTAGCAAACTAAGTAAGAAAATCTGAAACACGTAAATGGAAACTCTAGTTTTATACTTAAACTTATTATTGGTTTATATAAAGTTTAAGTTTTTATTATAAGTAATAAGATAAGTTTAAAAATTATTGTTATTCCATGAAGGAATGAAGGGTAATTTTTGTAGCATTACAATCAAAGTAAAGATTTTAGATTACTTACCATAAAAATAATAAATTTGAGACAAAAAATATTTCAAAACAAGATCCTTAAAAAAGATTTTCATTAACTGTGCGAAAGAAAAGTCATTAAATAAATTCGGCCAAATGCGAGTTGAACTCGCGCACGAAGGGTTCCGTACCATTATAGAGCAAACATAGTAAAAAATTGTGATTTTTGTATGTATTATTTATTAATTTTATTTAAATTTTATTATTAATTATTAAAGCATAAATACAGTTGAGTATTTTGTGAATATTTCAGGTGCCAATCTGTTGTCATCATTGATACCGAGCAAAAAAATGTTTGAAAAATCACGTTTGTTGTATGGGGCCCCCCCATAAATATTTAATTTATTTTGTTTTTAGTATGTGCAGTAGCGGCAATAGAAATACATAATCTGTGAAAATTTCAACTCTCTAGCTATTAGGTACCGTTCTTGAGTTACAGCCTAGACAGACATACATATAGACGGACAGACGGACAGACATCGAAGTCTTAGTAATAGGGCCCCGTGTTTACCCTTTGGGTACGGAACCCTAAAAAAGAATGACGAACTAACGAAACGAAACAAAATGAAGTAGTTTTGAATATGGAACGTAATTACGAAAAAGCCTTATTTAATAAAAGATGTGTCAGTGACGAAAGTAATTTAAGAAGGTCATAAGGGCTTCCGGTTCCTTTGCATCTCTGACGTCACACGTAGCTGTAGCTTTGAATATTCAGCAGTTTGGCAACCCGAAGCCGTCGTCATAGCCCAGTCAATACTACTACCGCATAGTGCTAAGGACATCTAGTATTGACTAGACGAATCAATGCACAATTTTTTAATCACATGCTTTTCGTAATACGCGCATGCTAGCGCCATCTTCTATCTGTTTTCGGAAGTACTGATAGGTCGCAAGAAGAATGAGGGTTTTTATAATTCCATTTGCCACCAGGTGCCGCTATGTAGCCTTAGGGTCTATCGTGTCAAACTGCTGTGTTATGTCACAATATAGCTGTAATATGTCACGATAATATATCTGTCATAATATTATGTCTATTTGACACAATCACGATATACCCTAAGGCTACATAGCGGCACCTGGTGGCAAATGGAATATGGAACACCCTCATTATTTCACTTAAAAAATATGACGTTATGGTCTGATTGAATTACAAAGTGCATTCAATAGTGACGAGGTTTGTGTTAAATATTTTCTTTAACTACGAGGTTCACTGTGAGAGCGATTGGCATTCAAATATTTCTTAGAGATGTCGCTGTTTCTACGGTTTGAGTTTCAGTCAGCTCGGTGGCTTCCTCTGCGTGATGCGAGAGGCAACATACTGAAACCCTGAAAAGTTTCATGAAATATTACCTACCTACTTCTAGATGGCGCTTTATTTTTGTAGATATATTTTTTGTCGAAAGAAATAAAATAATATATTATATTTTTATAGAGGCGTCTGAAAATTATATTATATTATTCTTATTTCTTATTTCTGGTTTTTCAACATTAATTTGTTAAAGAATATAATTTTTTAACAAATTAATGTTTAAAAACTAGAAATTAGATTTTCGTGCTATACGTAACACTTGATTAATCTTATATATTAAATTCTCGTGTCACAATGTTAGTTAACGTACTCCTCCGAAACGGCTTTACTGATTTTTACCAAATTTTACATGCATATTCAGTTGGTCTGAGAATCGGCTACTGGCTACTTTTTTTATATTAATAAGTGCATTAATTGTTGAATAATTAATAATAGTAAATTATTACAACTCGAGACTGACGGCGACCATTGTTTGTGCGACGGGATATCGATGGACATTGCCATGGTGCCATACTTATTTAGTCACTTCAATAGAATAATATGGGCGAAATACTTTATATGGCAAAACAACGTTTGCCAGGACAGCTAGTTGTAGATATAATTAAATTTAGATATTAATTATATATAATTAAATTAACTAAATTATTAATAAAATATTATTTATATACGTATAAAGTATAATGGATTAGGCTGTAGATGAAGATGATTGGGGGTGTGCCTCAGTTAGCTCAGTTAGCTGAAGCACCCCGGGGGTGTGTGGGACTCCCGGCGAGAAGCGCCGGGTATACCCAGGAGCGGAACAGAGGATGGATCATCCTCTCTGTTCCACTCCGCGGCCTCTTTCTGCGATAGGACGGTTTCGCAGAAAGAGACCGCCGCCTGCCAGGCCTCATCACTCCCGAGCATGCAGCGAACCATGCTCGAGAGCGAGAGGTCCCGCCCAAGCACCGCCATGAGATCATGGCGCTGCACGGCCCAACGATCGCACACCTCGAGGGTGTGCTGGGCCGTGTCCTCCGCAGCGCCGCACTCATGGTAGGCTGGCGTAGGCTCCCTCCTGGCGACCTTACACAAACGTCAAACCCATCTGACAGATCACAGCTAACATTGCCCGACCAAAATATTATGACGTAGGTCCGTCAACTGCCTATGAATCAATTTCTTCGATGGTACATTGTTACGCTAAGCTTTTATTTACTTATACCGTACAAGTACCTATTGCTATTTCAAATGAAACAAAGGCATCAATTTTCGGTCTTCCGAAAATAGCTGAAAGCCACAACAAAAGCTAACCCACAAAGCATATCCCTTATTCTAAACATTCAAGTGAATGTACTAGCCCCACAAATTTAACCTTCCACAGAAATAAACACTACGAGTCAGTAGGTACTTACTACTTTGTAACTCAGTTTCCAAGAAGAGTTCCAGTTATTTGTATTTATAACAAAATCTGAAGCAAACTGCTAATTCTTTATTCTCATTTCTCAGTGACAAAATAATATTATGTTAAAGAAGAAATTGATTCATAGGCAGATGGCGGACCCACTTCATTTGGTGGACTTATGTAAATTCAATGTAAACTGTTGTGATCTGTCGGCTGGGTTTGACATAAAGCAACCAAATTACTGTTAGCCCAATTATTAGCGCACTAGCGGCTAGGACGCAGCGGCCAGGTCGCGGCGGCCATCGAGAGTATGGTGTGGCCGCTGGCCGCGTGGTCTATGGCGGTTTCATACCAAGGTATCTATCTCGATGGCCGCCGCGACCTGGCCGCTGCGGCCTACCCGCTAGTACGCTATTGAGCTAAGTGTCCAAACCAGGGGTCGGCAACTAATTTTAGGTGGGGTCCGGATACTGAGGGAAAATTTTAACGAGGTCCAGAAAAAACACACTTGTCCTATTTAGCTTAAAAATATTATTTTAATTAATAAAGGTATTACGTATATCTTATTATGTATTAATTATAAAATACATTACAATATTTCGCGGTCCGAAATTCGACTTTTAATCGCGGTCCGCCTGTTGCCTACCGCTGGTCTAAACACACCACACCACACGCCGAAGATACGCGGCCGAAGTTCCGTGGCCGATATTACGTTGCGACGCATTCGGCTGTATTGACACACGAGATCATGTACATGATACATGATATGACACACGATAAAAGCCGAAATTACGCGGCGGAAATTCAGTTGCGTAACTTTGTCCGAGTATTCAGTGTCACGAACGCCGCCGAATTGACGTCGAAAAAAAAAAACATTACAGCCGAATCCCCTCCCGAACTTACGCTCGACCGAAGTTCGGCTGTACGCTATAACGCGACGTAATTTCGTCATGGTGTGTCATCGGTAATTTAAAATACATTGCAGGCGTAATATTGCCGAACTTCGGCCGCGTATCTTCGGCATGGTGTATTTAGACACTAAGTCCTCCATTTGCCTATGAATCAACTTATCTGATAGTAAGTACCTACAAGTTTACTACTAATACCGAAAATGCAATACTGAGACTCTTATTTGGTTTAGATTGAATATGAACTACTAAACATCCACTGACAAGCTGCAAAACCGCATTTAAGAACCACTTTAGCTAATTGAAATGACAAGTTCTAGGAGTTATTGTAAAATAAGAACAAACATCATTTTTTGAAAACCATAAAGCACATAAAAAAACATCTCCTCATTAGGTCATATAGAATATAATATAATAACCCATAAAGTTAATATACCTGGAATATTAACTTTATGGAATAAGCATGATTGCGATCGTCGACGATCATAGGCAACCATAGACGAATATTAAGTATACTTGTTTGTTATCGCCTGTTCTGGTCCATCATGAGCCAATGTGGGAAGGTCAGAAGACTGATTTTAAGTTACTCATTTCGTGAAATGAATAGTCATTTCGTGTAATTTTTTACTCTTCATTCCCACTTTCCTTTCAGAATTTAATGATGTCTTTTATAAAATGTTCGTTTTATAAATCTGTCCACTAATTAGATACTCGGTTGTATTGGCCTAATGACATTTTGCCACCCTTTTTGTGGTTGTGTCAATTAGATGACATTGAAAAGAACATGATCAAAAACCCAATTGACACAACTATAGGTCTACCAAAATCTGATGGCAATTTTTGACAGCAGATTTTCATAAAATATCCTTGATCATTGGATAAATTTTTATATTTGCATGTTTAACACACATAATCAGTCGCTATAAGAAAAAAAAAGGATCAAAATGTTTTATTCCAATTACCCCGGTATTGGTAGAGTCAATTTATTTTCTCACTCTTTGCCATCAGATTCTGGTAGACCTATACTAACCTGCAAGGATCTTTTGTCGCTGAATGAGGTTAGTGGATGGATGGACAACTGTTATTTAAAATAACACGAGAGACTTCCAATTCGCAAATCACATGTTCATGAGAGCTTAGTGATAGACAGACGGAGAGTATAGTGATTATTGGGTCTCGATATGGAACCCTAAAATGAATATCAAGCATGATCAACTCCAATGTTATGAACATGCATTTCGCAATTACCGAGACTTAAATGATAAGCCATTCCGTCGCGAACATGTGAAATATGAATTTCAGAAAATGAATATATTGATCAACGCTGAAAACAATTAACACATCGTACACTTAATTGTGATAATCATTTTAAACATTAATTACGTGCAGAGAGAATTGCTAAAACGAGCTATTTTAACCCCCGACGGAAAAGGGGGATATTGTTATAAGTTCGGAGTGTCTGCCCGTCTCTCTGTCCGTGGCATCGTAGCGTAGCATCCAAACGGGCGAGCCGATTTTGATATTGCTTTTTTTTGCTGACATGATCGGGAGTGTTCTTAACCATAGTTCACCATCATCCCTATTACATTTAAAACATATAATCGTCAACTCGTTCACTGTTGAAAATTACTCAAGCTTCTCGCGTAAAATAAGCTATTCCACAACATATAATATTTAAATAGGTCTACAGAATTATGCAACTTCAGCTCGCACTTGTCATTTGTCGTTATTACGGTCTAGATACATTTTTAATCTCACAAATTCGTTGTGCATACGTTACGTCTGCAATGTCATTTGGCACGGAATAATGAAAATCGGTGCCATATGCAACAGCGTTTTCCATTTTACGTCCTAATCCACAAAAAGACGCAATTAGTCTGAGAGAAATGATGGATTTTGATGCTGATACGGTTTTTCTGTAGCTAGGTGCTATATTTTTTATATGGGATATATTATCTATATATTAATACGCGAGCGAAAAACTTTGGACCCCTTTTAACGAAAAATGCGGGAACGTAGGTGCAAGAAATTTCGCACACTTATATAGTTTATATGGAGAAGGAGTGTATCGAGCCAATATTGTTTTAAAATTATACTTTTATCATACATTATTTTAATAAATAAAACGTTACACATACTACAATGTGCACACTACGATCTTTTGAGTGACAAGTCTATACACACAAACTATTCTCTTTTATTTATGGTTGATGAAGTCTGTTGACAAATTGAAAATGGATTATATAGGTCTACCAGAATCTGATGGCAATTTTTGACAGCAGATTTTCATAAAATATCCTTGATCATTGGATATTTTTTTATATTTGCATGTTTAACACACAGAATAAGCCGCTTTAAGAAAAAAAAAGAATCAAAATGTTTTATTCCAATTACCCCGGTAATGCTAGAGTCAATTTATTTTCTCACTTTTTGCCATCAGATTCTGGTAGACCTATAGTTTTTTTATTGAATCTTAAATACTATAGGTCTACCAGAATCTGATGGCAAAAAGTGAGAAAGTAAATTGACTCTATCATGGATAATTAGAATAAAACATTTTGATCCTTTTTCTTTCTTATAGCGGCTGATTCTGTGTGTGAAGCATGCAAATATATAAATTTATCCAATGATCAAGGATATTTTTTGAAAATCTGCTGTCAAAATTTGCCATCAGATTCTGGTAGACTTATATTAGACAATGCTTGTATACACGCCCAGTCTGAGAATAGCTGAGTCCCAGAGACAAGAATTGAAAAAAAAAGTAAGTATACGACAAAGGCAACAAAAAATATTTTGAGAATAGTATCTTTACATCGTTAAAACGTGGTTAAAACTTATTATTTAATTTATTATATATGGTCGAATTTCGACCATTGGGCGATCTTTAGTGTGTGGTAAAATACGCGGTGATGTTATAGCCTCTTAGTAATAATTATATATTTCGTTCCTCTCTTCTTTTGATTGTTCCATTTATAAATTCGTAGTTATGTGTTTTGTTGTGCATTTCAACTAATTGATAATAATAAAAAATAACAATCATTGATGATATTTTCCATCACCAACAAGCTATACCAACAGAGTGCTCCCTCCTCTTTCACCCAGAGATCTTAAACATGTGTCTGGCCACCACCACATTTTAGTTACATATTTTCCAAAACTTTACACTTTAATAATAAACACTGCAAACGAATACCTTTTCTCGGTTCCAGGCAGCGCATAACTTTCGTAATAATTTCTTGAACAGCCTTCGGACGATGCATGCAGAAGCGAGATAAAATTCATGAACACCGAAAGCTGGAGTTAAGATATTAAAAGGTTGCTACAATCGGTTTTATTTTACACCACATCTAACGCTATGCAGAGCTAGCTAGAGTTGAGTGCTGATTTTAAAATCTGCTTAATCAGACATCAAAATAAGTTTTTTTAATTCAATAAGAAATATGCAAGGACGAGAAAGGATAAGTTCATACAGGCCCGTATGGTCATACTTAAGATGCGACCCGGTCTCAAGACGCGGTTCGGCTCTGTGATTGGTCCAAATTTTGACAGCCAACCAATCACAGAGCCTGAACTGTGTCTTGAGACCGAGATGCATCTTGAGTACTGACTATTTATACGGGCCGTATGTACCGTGTGGCATATTAGCTGAGTGCGAGCTATTAAATGAAATTCAGCACTCAACTTTTCTATAGAGGAGCTCTTTCTTGAGTGTGGTAAACCTGCTGAACTTTGACACGTTCTTGATATCAGAAATTGAATAATTACTGACCATCTTAAGACGCTGAGAGCGTTTCATCAGCCAAGCTTAGTATTGAGAGAGCGGTTTATTTAGGGGCCATAATCTTGCCGATTTTATTTCTTTCTTGTATATTTATTGTGTGACTGATATTGATGTATTCAAATGAAGCCAGAAACTGTGTATCATCGTTTAATGACCTGCCACAGATAGAGTATTGGTCCAAGTCCAAGTGGATACGATGAATGTGTTCTTAGAGCCAGTCCACACGGCGCGTTGCGTCAGCGCTGCCGTTGCGTTGTTTTACATACAAATAACCAAGGTATTCACACGGCGCGCTGCGTCGTCGCAACGCCAACATGACGGACAGCAGCACCCGAGACGAAGCGGGAGGGGGTGTTGACGGACTGCTTCGTAATAACGCTGCGATGACGCAGCGCCTGTGTGGCCGGCAGCCGGCTATGCGTCAAACGCCAGCGCTGCATCGACGCAACGCTGACGCAACGCGCCGTGTGGACTGGCTCTTACTTGTCTTTTGTGTTCAATTTTACATGAGTTTTACACAGAATAAATAAAGACAGAACGCAAGCTCATCTATGACGTTTTGTATCGTATACAGGTGTTTCAAATGAGGTATACTAGGCCAAAAGGGGGTGACTCAGAATTATCCTATTCCATAGTAAAAAAAGTCACGTGACCAACAAAGTTTCTATTATACCGATAATTATTTTCGTGAATTTCCAAAAGTCGTAGAAGTTGTTCAGAATGGTTTTCGGCTTAGTATACCCTATTTGAAACACCCTGTATCCTATACATAATAGCAACTAACATTGACGAAATTCTTCACCATCTAAAATCTTAGGATTTTTACTAGAACGTCCCAAAGTATTAGGTGATTTTTGAGGCCAAGGGCTCAAAAAAATAAGAAAGATTTTCTAAAGATATTTACTAATGTATCTTATCCCGCAGTGTTGACCGGACAAATGAATAACAAAATTTGTCTTCTGCCCCATTTTATTCTGTGATTTTTATACCAGACAAAGTTGCCTAAATCTAATGCTTTTTAAACTTTAAAGCTGGGAACAAATTATCTATATATTATATAAAGAACTCACCCGCCAGCCACCAGGATCATCTGCATATTGATGGAGAACACGACCCTTTTCACCTTTCATCACGTCATAGTATGTCACTTGAGTCATAAGAAGCCACTTCGTATAGTCACATTTTTAGTATCACTTTTCGCACATTTCTAAGCCGTCAATCTAAGTATACATGATATAATAAATTAAATAAAAAATCCAGGCAGTTCTTTTAGAAACGTATAGTATAATTATTAAAATAAACATATAATATAATAATTAAAACAATAATAAAATAGAACGTTGATTTAAATGAGGGAAAATAGGAGACAGAACTGAAGTCAGTATGTACCCTGGAGGAAATTGATTCCTAGGCAGTGACAGACCAACGTCATTTGGTCGGATAGTGTCAATTCAATGTTAATTGTGTAATTGTAATTAAAATAATAATTAAATAGAAGGTTGATTTAAATGAGGGAAAATAGGAGACATAACTGAAGTCAGTATGTACCATTGAGAAAATTGATTCCTAGGCAGTTGACAGACTAACGTTATTTGGTCGGATAATGTCAATTCAATGTTAATTGTGATCTGTCGACTGGGTTTGACGTAACGCGACTACTTAGTGTTAAAAACGATCAAAACGCTATATAGGAGGCATTTTGAGCGTTTTGATCGTTTTTAATGCTAAGTGGAACGCGGGGTACGTACTAGGTCTCCCATCTGCCTTGGAATCAACTTCTCTGATAGTACGTTGGCCCTTGATGGATAACCATGATTGCAAAGCTTGCAATCGACGTTCATCATGTTCAATAAACAATACCCTTCTACACGTGTATAATCGTTAATAAGTATTCACTTATAATTCATTAAGGGTGGGTTGCACCAACTTACTTTAACTATAACTTTAACTAAGTATAACAAAATGTCAAATGAACTGTCAAATCTCAATACTTATAAAGTTACACAACAATATTTATAAACTTTTTTAATGCAACATTTGACATAGAATTGACAGAATGCATTTTTTGTGCGACGGGATAGCGATGGACGTTGCCATGGTGCCATACTTATTTAGGGCGAAGCCAAACGAGCGTAATTTCTGAGTTGTGAGTCGCAGAATTTCGGTTCGGCAGAATTCTGCTGCATTCAGTTTCATACCAAAGTCCTGTTTGATTCACACGAGCGTAATTTTGTGAGTCGTGATTTGTATGAAAAGATATTTACGCGGCAGAAATTCTGCGACTCACAACTCACAAATTACGCTCGTTTGGTTTATTCCTTAGTTACTTCAATAAAATAATATGGGCGAAATCGGAAATACTTTATATAGCAAAACAACTTTGCCGGGACAGCTAGTATACTAATATATTTGCTTTTTTGGTTGACAGCCTTTATTAACAAAAAAAAAAATGTTATCCAACTTTTAAAAAAATAATTAAGTTTCCTAAATTAACTCAAGCAATATTTTGCCGTCTTGGCTATTGTCTCGGAAGTTTGAACACAAAACTATCGTCACGTTACGTTAAGCAAATTGTACCAAGTTGTTTACAATTACATAAACGGCTTAATTTGGATAAAGTTTTAACTTTTATTAAATGTGAATTTAAACTGTAACCCTGCTCATTTTAAAGGTTTTAGGTGTCATAACGTCATAAACGATGGTAAAATGTTAATAACGGTAAAGTGTACCCGGCGAATCGAGACGGTCATTGACCCCCTGTCAAAAAACTTGTCATATTGCATCATTTTCTATATAAACCGCGATTGACAATGAAATGTCAAATGTTCTTAGTCTTAGGGCGATATTGTATTTTGCATACTCGATGTGAACTGAATATGAAGCATATCACTTCGAACTCATAAAAAGTTTTAGATTATCATTTTAAGAGTTACCAAGAGGTTTTCCGATGAATCTATAATAATCTGTGTCTTTATAAGAGGTCAATTTTTTTCTTTAGTAATCTGAATACAGTGCGAGCATTTTTCATTTAGTGCCTAGACTAAAAAAGTCAATGATCGATTCGCCGAGTACACTATAGATGGTAGAACTGGAGTGGTTTAAGTTTAAAGACATAACAGACAGACAGACAGTTTTTTGACAAACAATTGGCTTACCACTACCTACATTTGCAACTTCTGTAACCAGGATTTACAACAATCAACAGTATTTACCAACAATGAAAACCTTGTAATATTATGATCTCAGGAGTACAAAAGGGACATGTTAAAGACAAAAGTTTAGAATTTATAATATGAATCTTAGTATTAATATCAAGTACCTGCCAGTTTTAGATTAGATGTGGCAATGCTTTATTTTTTTCACTGCAGGTAATACGAAACAAATTAAAATTAGGCTGGTCACTTAGACCCGTGCTTAGTCCCATCTTACCATCTTACTCAAATATATTAAATACCTCATATTAATTATAGATAACTAAAGTATCTTCATTTTCATTTATTTACTTAAAAACATACTAACATAATATTGATCGTGATGGAAACCTTCATTTTGTTGACGCTGTATCAGGCACTATTGGGAATAGGTACAGGTTGGTTTGACATGAAATGGATACAAACAAAGTCATTTAGGTAATGTTATGCCTTTATACTACGCAATATATTATTTTTCATTTGTGAATCTTAAGCTAACGTGATTATTTTTCATGGTTATAAGAACTGACGGATTTTCTCCTTGACTTCTGATAAGAAGAGTGCGTTAGTGCTACATTCAATCTAAAATTATGTGAAGGATTGCATAAAATTTATAAACACTACAAAACATGTAAATAGAAGGTAAATTCTCGAAGATTGCATTTCATATTCACAGATGAAGTGAAATTGAAAACATCCAAGGAAATATTCTACAATAGAATTTTCTTACTCAGATTTCTTTTATTACAGCCAGACTTATGGAAAATATCTTTACAGATTTTCTTGCTTACATTTTAGCGTGCAGTTTGATGGAAGCATAATCAATTTTACGGATAATATCCAGCTTGTATTTTCTATAATAATAGCCCCCGTGCTTCGACCACGTCGCTTCCAGATAACTAATTTATCCACTAACTCTGTATATACGAGACCTAGCTATCCTAGCGAACGTATTTCAAATCTTTTGACTTGCTATTAAGACACCATGTTGTAAATGAAATATTTGCTTATATAATATTAGGTATTTTTTATTAATTTTCTTTATATTCACAGTAGTAAAACCTCAATATTCCTGAAATATTTTGTGTCGTGTTATTTATTAAAATGAATGTTATAAATACTTAAATATTGGAAATATCAAATAGTGCAAGAATACTAAGTTTTATAAAATATGTGGATCAATTATATGGTTCATGCATACATAGTACATAGGATTGATAATAATATGAATGAATGAATGAATGAATATTCTTTATTGCATTTATACATAACATATATAGAAATAATATAAACTTAGTACAATTAATAAACTACATATAAACACAAAAGGCGGCTTTATTGCAATGCTGCAATTTCTTCCAAGCAACCAAAAAGCAGGAAATTATTTTTATATTATAAAAAGCAAATAGAATAGATAAAATATTATTGTTGCGAGCGAGCTTCGATGGATAATTGTCAAAAATGTTGCTGTGGAGTGAGGGTTTTGTATGTTATTTATAAAAGAAATAATGCAAAACACATTCTACACATTAAACTTTAAAACACAGTTAAATGGAATATTCTCGATAGCATTATTTGATATTTTATTTACTTTGTTTTTGTGTTGCACCAGGCCTGTCTCACTTCCATACAAACGGCGCAAAATTGCCGAGATATTTATTTACCTACTATTCTGTAAAACAACCTAATTTCAACCTTTTGCATTGCGTTTAGCGTTCATTGTCTGTCTGCCGTCTCGCATCAATCTGCCAGGGCTGTCAAGCGAGCGGCGCGGCGGCGCGGGGCCGGGTAATATTACTTTTGTATCGCGGATGCGTGCGTTGCGTGTGCGACAAGTCAAGCGAGAGCCAGCCTATCGAGACTAGTCCGGTGACCGGACGCTTGCGTTTATCATACCTAAACTCGGGAGTGAGACTTCTGTACCGTAAGGTACTAATTATTATGTATTCTGTGGTTGCACTTAAAAGTGTACAGTTTATAGAGTGGATGAAACGATAGCATCGTATTGAGTAATTCCAACACGCAATACGATTGGAAAATTAAAAATGCACGTATGTGTCTGTCTGTCCTGTTTAAGCAAAAACCGCTTCACCGATTGGGATAAAATTTCGTATGTAGATACTTTGAGACACATAGAAGGTCAAAAGGTAGTTTTTAAAAATAATTTTTTGCTTTACCCTATTGGGACTGTGTATTTTTCGAGAAATAAAGCAGCCTTTGTGTAGATTCAGAGCCATATCCATAATAAATTTTATAAAAATACGTTTAATTTTACTATGCGTTCACACAAAATTTCACATTCATAATAGTTGTAGACATTTTGCTCCAAAGAAGTGCCAACTTTTCTTATTATCGTACGTTGACTTGAATCGCGCGACGAAATTCATGAACATGAGAAACAATATAAAATACAGTTAAAAATGGAGTAGTTGTGGCCAAAATAATAATTATTTAATTAAAAATGTAAATCGTTGTTTATACAATTAGAGCTAGCGCGCACTTAGACTTTTCCCCGCGCGATTATTTTATTAACCGACTTCCAAAAAGGAGGAGGTTATATGTTCGGCTGTGGATATTTGTCGACACACATTTAACTGAACATTTTGAAAATCTGCTAGTACTGCAGTCCCTCGGTAATAGAATTTTATAATCTAATATATAAAATTCTCGTGTCACTGTGTGCGTGGTTGAACTCTTCTGAAACGGCTCGACCGATTTTCGTGAATCTTAGCGAGCATATCGGCTAGGGTGGAGAATCGGACAACATCTACTTTTTATGTTGATAAGTACATTTGTTGAATAAATAATAGTAAATTATTACAACTCGAGTCGAGACTGACGGCGACCATTGTTTGTGCGACGGGAAAGCGATGGACGTTGCCATGGTGCCATACTTATTTAGTCAGTTCAATAAAATAATATGGGCGAAATATACTTTACATGGTAAAACAACGTTTGCCGGGACAGCTAGTATTATATAATATAGTATTGACTCACTTGAATGAACCGTTTTGAAAAGAAATGAAATATTCGTGAAATTTAGATGCATCTTTGTAATTTTTTTCTATAAGTAGAGAAAATTTTAAGATATCGTATTTTCGCTACTACGGACCCTGGCAAATTATACGTTTAGACATACAGCATACTTTATACATTGAATTTTTATAAACTTTGTTTTATCTATATTAATATTTAAATTATTATTATACAGCCATTTATTTATTTTATATTTCAGTTGATTTAATGAAAGTTAAATTAGTAAGGTTTACCATTTATGACGTATTAAAAAAAAAACTACTTGCTAGATTTCGTTCAAACCAATTTTCGTTGGTAGTTTTTATAGTCATGTACATCATATATTTGTTTTAGTCTTATCATGTTTTTTAGAAGTTAGAGGGGGGCGACACACATTTTACCACTTTGTAAGAGTCTCTCTCGCAAACTATTCAGGTTAAAAAAAATGATATTAAAAACCTCAATATGATGTTTAAAGACCTATCCATAGATATCCCACACGCATAGGTAAGATAATTTTTTTTTTCAGTTGTACCTATGGGGACCCCTAAAATTTTTAATATTTTTTCCATTTTTATATCAAAATCTTCCGTTCAGTTCCGTTTTTTGCCATTCGGCTACGGAACCCTAAAAATGAAACAATTCGTAGCTTATTATCAAGTAAAAAAATGAATTAAAAATCTGACGACCTCAGTGGCTCAATTGGTTGAGTGTGTGGCAGCTCAAGCCGGGGGTCGCGGGTTCGAATCCCGCCGACGGAACAAAAAGTTTTTCAATGTTCCCGGGTCTGGATGTGTATTAAATATGTGTATAATATAATAAAAATCTTAAATATATGTATATTATAAAAGCATTAAATATATTTCCGTTGTCTGGTACCCGTAACACAAGTCCTTCAGGTACTTACCACGGGGCCAGACTGACGTGGTGTGAAGCGTCCATAAATATTACTTATTATTTATTATTTATTAAAAGATCATAATATATTTTGCTTTAGTCGCCCCCTTAAGAGTCAACTTGCATCGCGTGAACAGCCAACTATCTCACAAATAATTAGTCGTCAACTGTTCGCAAGTTAGTAAATTAACTCCTAAGTCTAAAATCACACTCCTAAATCTGAATCTCATACTGTGAGTTGGATTGGAGTTAACTCGATGTAATGTGCGAATACCTTAAAGCGACGATTGCCGGGTCGACCAAAAAACTCCAATTTGTAAATCTACTTGTAAACATAATTTTATCGTATTCTTATAGGGAACTTCTAATCTTCTTGAAAATTGTATAGAAATTTATTTCGGTGATATGCCAGATTTACGTTGATTCAATGACGTCAGTCCACTAAAACGTCAGTGCTGACCTGGCACTGCCATAGTGTAAACTGTAAAGTCTGTAAAGGCAGATTTACATTGAGTCAGTGGCTGTCGTCAGTGTACTGTGCTGACTTGAAATCAATGTCAGTGCCAGGTCAGCACTGACGCGGCAGTGAACTAACGTCAGTTATTGAATCAATGTAAATCTGGCATATCACCGAAATAAATTTCTATACACTTTTCAAGAACAGAAGTACCCTATAAGAATACGATAAAATTATGTTTACAAGTTACAGATTTACAAAGTGGAGTCTGTAAGGAATGAAGACGACGCCACCAAGTCTCGTCGGTGCGGCGACCAAGGTTAGGCGGATCATGAAACTATTGTGCGTAAACTTCTATAAATAAAAGGCTGTATGTTAGAAAAAGGTACCTGATAAATTAAAGAACTGCATTAGGATAGTGTCACTCTCAAAGTGTGTAAAAACAGATCTAACGCTTAATCAAACCATTTCTAGGCTATAGAAAGTGCCAAGCAATAGGCATGATGACTATTTTTTATTTTTCTTGGTAAGTAATTAAAGGACCATTCAAAAGTAGAAACATCAGTGAAAGAATTAATCTGTAAGTTTAAAAACTTTCCAAGATATCACAATTCAAAAATCTAATAAAATATACCTTCCCGAAATGCTCCATACAAAGTGCTACGAAATTATGACGTCACCGTTTTGTAGTTTGTACGCATACGCATCGGGGGAGAATTTTTTTCGATAGGTATATTAAATATTGCGTTTATGAAAGTGATTTCATAACAAAAGTTGCTTTTACTTGCTTATGTTATCGAATGGTAAATAAATATTTAGTTAATTTATGTAAACAAATAGACTTATCTATCTAACTTTGAAGGATCATAACAAAAAAAAAATACAAAAGTTATCAAGCTGAAATTTTGGAAATATTTATTTTTTACCGTTATATCCTACGAATAATAAAAACAAAGGAAACGTAACTCCCATACTATTACCGTTTTAAATTTGGTTCCTTTCGAACTGTCATGTAACGTCAGCCTGATACCGCTGAAGGCCACCTAAATATTGTATTGCAAATGTATTGAAAATGTGTACCTAGGACCTAGGTACACATTTTTGACAAGTATTGTAGAACATGTTTTTTGACGGAGTTACTTTTCCTTAGTTTTTATTATTCGTAGGTTATATCTTTATTTTATTTAAAAAAATCTGCTTATCTTTGACATTGTCATCATTCCTATTATAATTGTTCATAATTATAGTTTACAATATAATACTCTCGAAAAAATAACACTCCTGAACTCACGAATGGATACGATTGTGTTACTCTAAAAGATTATGTTTTTCATAAAAATTGATGTGATTGTAGGTACAACTACTAGTAGGGGAGCCTTAGAACAATTTTTTTTTTTATTACTATCAAGCAAATATTTTAAGCAAATTTTTTGTGAGTAGCTTCATTTTGATAAGACGAACAACATTTTTATAGGTTAATAGTTATATAATTTAAGAGTAACATTGTCCTACAAATAGAACAATTCATATTTTAGGACCATCAAATCAAAGTATGAAATCCTTTCTATCTCTGTTAGCTACCACTTTCGAGATTTTTCGCAAATAAAAATGTATTTCGTCTTATCAAAATGAAGCTACTCACAAAAAATTAGCTTGATAGTAATAAAAAAAAAATGTTCTAGGGCTCCCGTACTTACTCTTTCGTACTTTCAAATGACACCTACCACCGGTTCTGGAACTAGCCCGACAAGAAAAGGCTTACGTCTACAAATCGGTCATCATATTTTACAAAAAAAAAATGTTGTAAAAAGGACAATATTTTGACAAAGTTTCTCAAAAACAAAAGACATTTTGTAAGTAAGGCGTGTCCCATTTATCTTACACGGTGGATAGTTTTTGGCTTTATTGTTAAGATTTTGTTTGTTTTTGCTAATTGGCTTGCAGGACTTGTGTTTGTTTCACCCAGTGAGCAGAATTATTTTCTTTCGAAACTAAAATTAAATATAACATCAAATTCATATTTTGATAAACACGAACAATCAATACAATAATTGTTTACGTTAATTTTGTTTCATTAAATTCAAGATTGTAAACTTGGGGTCAATACTATCCGTATAATAATAATGACAGTCCGTAGACCTCTAAGTCTTTGATTTCATTGAAACATTCGTCATTTTTTTAAATGTTTGAGGTTTGATGATTTCAATGTTAAGGCAGGCTGAAACCTCATTTTGTTATTTCTTGATACCCGATTTACCTAGTTCCAATATAATAACGAAATGTAAAAAAATATGAGTTAAAGAGCACAATATTTAAAAAAGTTTAAATCAAAAACATTTTAATAAAAAACAATACTTTCGCTGTAAGTAATTAATTTACAAACTCACCTTTGACAAAACTCTTTGTCATCGAAATATAAGTATTAACAAGAATAACTTACATTTTATTTAAAAAAATTGTTAATGAATCTATTTTAAAAATGTCTGAAACGAATAATCTTTTTCCTTAATATTTATTTCGAAAGATATTAAAAAAAAAAACACGAAAAATAAAATAGAGAAGATCCGCCCGACGTAACTTACAATTTTATGCTAAGCTAAAATGAATCTTATTGCGATGCGTACACGCTTGGCATTCGCGTTCGCAAGGTTATCGTTTTGGAATTGAGGTAAGTGCTCGTCTTAAGGAATCTACTCAAATCACTTAACTTAAAATCTTTTTTGGTACGTTACAGGTCTCTTCCTATTTACATTACATTTCATTTTAGTCCTCACTCAAGTCTATTTCAAGTATCAAAATTATAACACGAAACCACCTCTTCTGAGCTCTTTTACTTTAAGAATTTATAATGGAACTTTAAAATTAATGTTTACAATGTAACCGGAACTTAGTTTGTTTATGAAATCTTCGTACGATGTTCTTTGATGAGAATTTATGTACTCAGCGTTGTAAAATGTTGCTGAATTTTAAGAAAATTTTGTACACTTTAGTTTGGAGTGAGGTGTGTCAGCAGACGATGGAGGATTACCATTAATTTAGAGAATACTCTTATGTCTTTTGATTGGCTTACGACAAAACATTACCCATCAAAAGGGCTGGTGAGAAGATCTATCAAAAAATTCAAAAACCGGGCATTAAAATTAATGTGCTAATAGTTTATTTAGTAAATACTCTTTATTTACGAATTGAGTAAGTTTGTATTATTTTTTTTTAATTTCCCCCGTACGTAATACAGGTCAATTCTTACAAGAAATAATGTTTTTACATTGGCTTGATTTTTATGGTTTTTACATTTTTATTCTTACATTCTTTGATTCACCTATTCTCTCTGACATTTTGTAATACTATTTTCTACTCTTACAATGTTTACTGTTTTTCAATTTGTCTTTTGCTTTATTTTCTGTTCTATTTATTCCTCTTATTTTGCTATTAATACACCCCTATATAATTCTCTTACATATTATCATATATATTATCTCTATTTTCATATACAACTTTTTATCCCTTGCGTACTACCCTTTCAGTCCAAAGTGTCCAACTCGTAATTATTTTGCAATTTTGTGGTAGCTGTGTCGGATTACAATTAGTGCATATTTTACATTTTTGTGCCTTATAGTAGGTGCCATTAGTAATATTTAGTAATAAACCTATTTTATATAATAATACAGTAAGCAATACACTGTACAATATGAATTAACTGTCGGCGCATCCACATCGGCCGAATGTACCCGAGCGGACCGCCTCGGGCGTTGTCGGCTGCGCGTGCGCATCGCGGACAGCAGCCACCGCGCGCCCCCTCCGCTCGCCTATTATCAGAGATAACGATTTATTGCACAGCTGCATTCAATAACTTGTTTTTACGTTTGCATCTTCATTTGTAGTTACTAACTATTGCATAATTTGCTATTTGCGATCAATATTGCTGGATAATTTAATTGATATTTATAATTTTGTGAGCACACGTCGTCATTTTTGCGAGTCATTGGCACTACAAAATGGCGGACATGAAAATTTTAATTAAGAAGCGTAGTTCCATTAAATCAAAGGTTACCATTTTTAGCAACTATTTAAATTTAATTAAAAGTAGTGGCCATTTATCTGAGTTGCAACGATTAGACCTGCAGGAACGTTTTAATAAATTCGAAACCTTACATGCGGACTTCGATGAATTTCAGACGAACATCGAGATGCTTTCCGAAGAAGCTGACAGTGCCGCGTCTTTCGTGGAACGTGAGGACTTTGACCACCAGTTCTTCAGCCTGGTGGCACTCACGCGCAGCCTGCTCGTTTCTTCGGTATCCAATGGTTCGGAGGCGGGCTTCAGAGATGCCGAATCAGGTGCACATATTTCCAATTCCTTTGTTCGTTTGCCAAAAATTGAATTGCCTCATTTCGACGGAAATTACCAGTACTGGCTAGAGTTTAGGGACACTTTCGTGTCTTTAATTCATGAAAACGATTGCATTAATGACATAAACAAGTTTCACTACCTACGCGCCTCTCTCCAAAGTGATGCCGCTTTATTAATTAAAATATTGATTTTAAAAGAGACAATTATTATAAATTGGCATGGGACTTGTTGTGTGAGCGGTACAATAACAATCGTTTACTTGTGAACAACCTTTTGCAGGCTTTATTTGATGTCGAACCTATCAGAGGAGAATCTAGTGCCAGCATTAGGAATGTCGTAGATATCAGCAACAAAAATATTCGTGCTCTCACTAATTTAAATCAGCCTACTCAATATTGGGACACATTAATTATTTTTATTTTAGTTAAGAAATTAGATTCAACAACCAGCCGTGACTGGGAGGAGTATAGAAACAATAGTATTTCAGGTGATCCAACTTTAATTCAATTTTGTTCGTTTTTAAATAGAAAAGCTGAATCTGTGGAGTCAAATAATACATTAAATTCGTCAAATAATAACATAATTGTAGCTTTAAATAATAGTCACCTGTCAAATAATTCTAATACTTCTAAATTTAATAAATCTAATAGTAATATTAAAAAACAAGCTAAAATAAATAGTAAATGTCCTCTCTGCTCCCAGGTACATACTTTGTACAAATGCGAATCTTTTAGAGCTTTAGCTATTGAAAATCGCATACAAAAAGCTAAAGACTTTGATCTTTGCCTTAACTGCTTAAGGCCAGGACACTCTTCTAAGCAGTGCAAATTTTCTTATTGCCGATATTGCAAATTGAAGCATAACACGCTCTTGCACATAGAATCTAGCGACAAACCACTTTGCAATCCATTGCCTACTGCCAATCATTCTATATTGCCTTCTTCATCGCAATCCTCTTCTAATGTTGTGCTTTCCGCTAATTCCATGCAGCTTGCTACTTCTTCGCTTGTTTACCTGTCCACAGCTTTGGTGAACGTGACCAGTGCGACGGGTAAGAAGTACACAGCACGGCTACTGCTGGACAACGGTAGTACGGCGAATTTCGTTACGCAGAGCTTCGTCGAGAAGCTGGGTTTGTCTCTGCGCGGTACGAGCACCAAGGTAACGGGTATTAGTAATCATATATCCACTAGTACACAGTCTTGTCACCTCACAATGGAGTCTTTATGCTGTTCGTTTGTGGAGATCGAGTGCCATGTTTTGCCTGAAATTACTAAGGTCCTACCGTCATCATTTGTGCCCATCACTCACGTCCCTATTCCTTCAGGACTTACATTAGCGGACCCGAACTTCAACGTTCCGTCGGTCGTAGACATCCTGGTAGGGGCTGAGGTATTCTGGAATGTAATCGGTAGCAATAAAATAGGCTTAGGGAAAAATTTACCTGTATTGTACGAAACTAAATTCGGATGGCTTGTATCCGGAAGTATTTCGCATAAGTCTAATTTTCCCACTATTTCTTCTCATTTTTGCCATCATTCCAGTGTCACTCCCGACTTAACAAAATTTTGGGAGCTTGACAGTATAACACCAAAATATTCTCACTCTCTAGAAGAGAGAATGTGTGAGCAACATTTTGCCCAAACCACCTATCGTGATACTGACGGTGGTTTCGTAGTAAAATTGCCATTGAAAGAGGATCCAAGCTCTTTAGGACAATCTTATTTAATTGCTAGGAACAGATTTTTATTCCTAGAGAGAAGATTTAAGCGAGACCCTAAATTTCAAAATGAATATTATAATTTTATGAGGGAATACGAGCGTTTAGGTCATATGACATTAAATACAACTAATTCGCCACCTGATATTGCTAGCTATTACATTCCACATCATGGAGTAATACGTGATTCTAGCACCACTACTAAACTACGCGTTGTCTTCGACGCATCAGCCCCTACTAGTACGGGAGTGTTTCTTAACGACATTCAGATGGTCGGTCCGGTAGTGCAAGACGATCTGTTAGGTATACTAATACGTTTTCGTCAATATAGGTATGTGGTTTCAGGTGACGTAGCGAAAATGTACCGCTCTATATACTTATGTCCAGACCAACGATTCCTTCAAAATATAGTTTTTCGATTCGATCCCACGGAATCCCTTAAAACCTACACTTTAAATACAGTTACCTACGGTACTGCGTCTGCTCCCTATCTTGCTACCAAATGTTTAGTGAGTCTGGCTGATATTTTGAGGATGGCCGTGTCCAATTTGCTATTCGGCGGTCTTTTTATGTAGATGACTACCTAGGTGGGGGGAGCACCATACCAGAAACTGTTGAGGTTACAAACAAGGTTAAATCTACGCTTGCTTCCGCTAAATTTAATTTACGTAAGTGGCGATCGAATTCCTTAGAAATTTTAAATCAAATAACTTGTAATGAATCGGAAACTACCGATGATAATTTGTTTTTCTCAGATCAAAATCTAAATGCTAATCAGTCTAAAACTTTAGGTCTAAACTGGGTTTGTAGCACCGATATTTTAACATTTTCTATTAACATAATACCTACACAAAAGGTTACGAAACGGCACATCCTTTCTGTTATCGGCCAGATTTTCGACCCTCTGGGCCTCATTGGTCCGTGCGTTGTCGAAGCTAAAATTTTAATGCAGAGACTCTGGCTAGACAAGTACGACTGGGATGACGCTGTATCGGATGAGGTACGTAACGCTTGGTTAATTTTTGAAAATAGTATCACAGCTTTAAACGAGTTAAAAATTCCCCGTTGGGTACTGCATGAAAGCTCTACTATACACGAAGTTCATGTTTTTACTGATGCTTCCGAGAAGGCATATGGCGCTTGCGTATATATTCGATCCTCCAATAATGTAGGAGTTACTAGTGTACAGCTCCTACTCTCCAAAAATCGTGTAGCGCCTGTTAAACCTACAACCATCCCGAGACTTGAACTTTGTGGAGCTCTATTGGGGGCAAGACTGTGTACTACAATCCGAGAATCGCTCACCATACCCATTCATAAATACAGATTCTGGTGTGACTCTACCATTGTGTTAAGTTGGCTCTCTACTCCATCTAATCAGTTAAAACCGTTTGTTAAAAATAGAGTCAACGAAATACAAGAGAGCACACATGGTTATACCTGGAGCTACGTACCGTCAAAGGACAACCCGGCGAATCAAGTTTCACGTGGTTCGAAGGCCAGCTCTCTAAAAGATACCACTTGGTTTTCTGGACCTTCATTTCTCTCGCTTGACGAAAGTAAATGGCCTAAAATGCCTAACTCAGAGAAACATGATCTACCGGATGTAGAGATTCATTTAGATAATCATCGTAATAATCTTTCATACCATATTCATCATTCAGGCACATCCATTCATCATTCATGATTTATTATTAAAATATTCTAACCTAAATAAAATTCAAAGAATATTTACATATATACAAAGGTTTATTAACAACCTTAAAAATTAAACTAAATTGTGTGGCAATCTTTCTGTTACAGAATTAGAAAATTCGTTGAAATCAATTATACATTTTTCACAGCTCGATATGGTTCCTGAGGAATATAAACTTCTAAAGGCTAGTCAAAAATTGCCACGCAAAAGTAGATTGCTTTCGCTGACACCCTTCTTAGATGAGGATGACCTCATCCGCGTGGGCGGAAGGCTTTGTAATTCTTTTTACGATTTTAATGTTAGGCATCCTATTATTTTATGTAGTAAGCACATTCTTACTAAGCTTATTTTTTATATTCAACATTTAAAGCTTGCACATGCTGGTCCACAACTACTACTGTCACACATTCGACAGACATACTGGCCGCTAGGTGGTAGAAACTTGTCTCGATCCGTAGTCAATAAATGTCTTAAATGCTATAGACATAAGGCTGAAAATGTCCAGCCCGTTATGGGCCAGTTGCCTTCATCGAGAACTAACTTGGAATTTCCTTTTTTAGATAGTTACGTCGACTATGCCGGTCCAGTATTGGTTGCCGATCGAAGGGGTCGTGGCTGCAAACTTACAAAAACTTACATGTGCATCTTTGTCTGTGCAGCTGCAAAGGCGGTTCATCTGGAGCTCGTTTCCGACCTCACAACTGAGGCGTATATAGCAGCCTTAAATCGGTTCGTGGCGCGTCGAGGCAAGCCCCGAAGCATCACGTCCGATAACGGGACTAACTTCGTAGGCGCGTGTAACGAGATTTATAAATTTATAAATTCCTCAAATGTTGCATCTGAAATGGCACAGGAGGGCATAGAGTTTATTTTTACACCTGCATACAGCCCACGTTTTAATTCGCTTGCTGAGGCTGCTGTGAAGTCTACAAAACATCACTTAAAAAGACTTCTTAACCAAACTCACTTTACCTTTGAAGAAATGGCTACATGTCTCACTCATAATGAGGCTGTATTGAACTCACGCCCTCTTACACCTCTTTCCTCAGACCCTAACGATTTTTCTGTATTAACACCTGCACACTTCCTAATTGGTAGACCACTCTTATGTGTACCTTGCTCCCAGGTGACTGACGCCAACATCTCACGAATGGACCGCTGGAAGAGAGTCCAGCACATCAGAACACATTTCTGGGGTCGATTTCACAACGAATATACTTCTCTGCTGCAGGTGAAAACAAAATGGTTTGCTTCCAGAGGCGAACTGGAACCAGGGTCCTTGGTCCTCATTAAGGACAAGACGGCGCCACCTTTGCTCTGGTCCCTGGGACGGGTCATCAAGACCTACCCCGGCGTTGACGGTGTCACAAGGGTGGCCGAACTGAAGACCAAGAAGGGCACTATCCGTCGTGCTTTCAACTCCATCTGTCCGCTCCCAATTGAAGATTGAAGACCTGGACGCTTCAACCCGGGGAGTATGTCGGCGCATCCACATCGGCCGAATGTACCCGAGCGGACCGCCTCGGGCGTTGTCGGCTGCGCGTGCGCATCGCGGACAGCAGCCACCGCGCGCCTCCTCCGCTCGCCACTTCACCTTCAGAACTTGTACGCGTCGCACACGGGCATTCTTTGTATCCAAATTACGAATATATAATTGTTATACAGTCCACTGCTTTTCTCTCGAGTTAACCTCATCAGGGATAAACATTAACAATATACAATAACTTAATATCAAAGCGCACGGAAGTGCGCAGGCCGAGTTCCAGCAGGCCGCGCGCTTGCCGTGCACTATTTACGCGAACCGTTTCGACGCACTTTTGACCCCCCTGTAGCTCAGTGTCTATTGCGAGTGCAAAAATAAAATTATACCTACGTAATTATATACTAGTACTTACGCAGTATACCAAATTTCATAGAAATAGCTTCGGTAGATCCTGAAATATGTCCCTGTAAAAATAGCTAATTTTGGCACTGACTCACTCACTCACTCACTGACCGGTAATCAAAACCTCGAGTGAGTTTGTATCGCTGCGTGCTACTCTTTCTTGGTAGCGAAAATTTACCTACTTTATCTATGAACTACCGCGCTAAGGAAGCCACGGCAGTTACCGTGGTTGCAGAAATATGGCCTGGATATAATATTTTAATACCATACTAGTTTAACGTACGATTTTTAAATAAATCTATATTTACCTCTATATAAAATGCAACAGTGTGTCTGTCTGTTACTTCTTAAGCTTACACCGCTAAACCAATCTTGATTTTCCTTTGTAGGTATGAGGATACTGTCTCAGTAAGGGTGAAGCCAAACGAGCGTAATTTGTGAGTTGTGAGTCGCAGAATTTCTGCCGCGTAAATATCTTTTCATACAAATCATGACTCACATAATTCCTAAGTGTAAAGTAATATTTTAGTCCATAATTGTTGTCACGGTGTGTCGGGGGACCGCCAAGTTAACTACGACAACAGCGACTTTTGCATTGTCTCGATTCAGTTCGCTGTGAACTGACCTTTAAATTATAATGTTATGTGAAATCAAACATCTACATTAGCTGTCCCCCGACACACGTTGACAGAATTATGGACTAAAATATTACTTTACACTTAGGAATTATTTAAACTTAAAGTCAGTAAATATTATTTCATTACTTTTTAAAGTTGTTTGGCGGGTTTTTTTTTAATTTCTTAATTAAATGTTATTTTATGCTTTTTAAACTTGTGTTGGTTCTAGTGCAGAATTGTTCCTATCAACAGGATCATATCCCAATGAATACGATCTATAAATATCCTCTTGGATGAGGCCGTCAATATGAGCCCAAACATGAAACCTCCACCCTGGGTTCATACGGAGCTCGGCTCCGTATATAATCCAGGTGATGCTGCAGCAGCAGCATGTAAATATTTACTGCTTATCTACGTCTTATTGGTTGTCGCAATTAAAATGAGCCCAAACAACCTCTGCTCTAAGTTGGTGAGGAGTTGGGTATCCTATTGATTACCAGGTGATGCTGCAGCACCAGGGTCAACTTTCTATTAATATGTATATATTCATAAGTGTAATGAACCAGAATGCAAAATATAAAACCCATCAAACGACTGCAAGTTGCTAATCGGCCTATCATGAATCAGATAAACTGTGACATTTCAGCAATGAGCAAGCTGATGATGATGAACTATAGCTAAGAACACTCTCGATCATGTCACCTTTCAAACAAAAAAAAACTAGATCAAAATCGGTCCACCCGTTTGGATGCTACGATGCCACAGACAGACAGACAGACAGAAAGACCGACAGACAGACACGTCAAACTTATAACACCCCTCTTTTTGGTCGGGGGTTAAAAATTACACTCGTGTGAATCAAACAGGACTTTTGTATGAAACTGAATGCAGCAGAATTCTGCCAAACCGAAATTCTGCGACTCACAACTCACAAATTACGCTCCTTTGGCTTCGCCCTAATGGATATCTGACAGTTTTTAAACCTGAAAAAAGTTAACCCCAAAAAAAGAACGGATATTATGAAAAATTCAAGTTGCAAAAGATGAAAATCATACAACACACAATTTGTATTTCTTGGAAAGCTAAGCCTTCATCATGAAATTTGTTTTACGGTCTATCGACAGTAATGAGAATTTGATATGCAGCATGCAGGATGCAAATAAACCTATATGAAATATTCTGTTCCCAGGAACTAGATAATAATAGTCAAGCCAAAACATTTCATCAAGTAGCAGTAAATCCGGTGTACCGATTACATAGCTTTGCCAGATATATATAGAGTTGGAATTGTCTCAGTTACACAATAATTACTGTTCTGACTTAGTCCCTAGCCTAGTTCTAGGCTCAAAGACTACAATTACAGTACAAGTCTAGCCCGGTACGAAAAATTATAGCTCTAACACGTGAGTTGTGAAATATTCTGTGAAATGTGTTTTAATTATATTTTTTGTGGTTTTATTATGTAATTGTGTGAGGTGTTCTTCACAACGTTCAATGATTCCTATCCCTATTGATTCTTGATATTCTTCCTACCGAGGAGAGAAAATCCATTTAGGAATGTTGATTTGGATGGAAGTTTGGTAAAAATATATAAATACAATGCACAAAACTCCAGCCGCCGCCCTAAAAAGCTTCCGGGAAAGCATTTAAAATCTTTGTTTAAGTGTTACCTAAAACATTAAACGACTTAAATGTTACGCTTAAGTTTCGCGGCCTAGTACTAAACTCTATAGCCTAGAAAGAGAGTTGCTAAAGTCTAGAAAGAGAGAGAAAATACAAAAGCCGACGGCGTTTTGTGGACTTCAGCTTAGAACAATTATCGCTATACAGGATGTATTTCATATGCTCGACACACATCCATAGTTTATTGCAGACGCTGCTCGACATTTCTCGCTTT
The DNA here is from genome assembly GCA_905187585.1 of Cyaniris semiargus. NCBI lineage: Eukaryota > Metazoa > Arthropoda > Insecta > Lepidoptera > Lycaenidae > Cyaniris > Cyaniris semiargus. The sequence continues at coordinate 20,072,515 of LR994547.1, read as the reverse complement.
TCATAGTAAAAACATTTCAAGGTCCAAGTGCATTGCGTTGCGCGTCGTGCCGATATTTATGCTGGATTTATATCCGGCCGCGCGAACGCGCGTTTGCCCGGTACACCGCGAGATCACAAGCAATAGTAGGTAATACGTATTGAAATAGCGGTGCGGTCGTGCTGTCCTTTACATACAATAATTGCTTGTGATATCACAGTGTAGCCGCCAAACCGCGCGTTCGGGCCGGACGCATAATACGTATAAATCGAGCCTTATGTCATGTGTTTTTTAATCGTCGATGTGTCTTTAAAAAAAATCAAAATCAAAATAATTAAAAAATTAAAACCATTATTAATATAAAAATAGTACTAAAATACCAAAGCAAAGTAAATTTGTTTTTCGTCTCTTCCTCAAACTTTCCTCTTGAACTATAGAACTAACTTTCAACTAAAACCTTATGAAAATATTTATAGCGAACAATATTAAAAAAGTTGCAACATGTAATTATCCATTCAAAGGCTTTTGATGAGTTCACCGTATAATATATAACACGAATCGCATCTACATTCTACACACCGTTCAAAAATATTTTACATCTGATGTTACATTAAAACCTTACTTATGACGTTGACATAGAGGTATTTGAACTCAAATACGGACTAAATTGCGAACTTTTTAACTGGAATTAAATGAAATGTCGAGTCTAGGCGTTATATTGTTTACCTGTCTGACTGTAAATTAAACTCTTTATTTACATTTAAGCTAGAAAAATAATATTATAGTAATTTTAAAATATATTATAATATTATCTGTTTTATATTATAAAAAGTAACTCCGCGAAACCCACTAGGTTACTTCTGTCATACTAGGTAACTCGGAAAACGTTGTTTTATCATATAATACAATTTAATTAGAGATGTGCCGACTAGTCGGTAAAGCCGACTATCCGGCCACTTTCGTAGTCGGCGAATAGTCGGCAAAAAGCGCCGACTATCCGGCTTTTTAATATTTTACTATTATTGGAATAGCATTTAAGAAAAACCTTGATTAAGTGTTTCTGAAATTACTCGCTTGTAAGGAAAACATTTTTTTAATATGTATTTTTAAATATAAACTGACAAACAATCTATAGAATCAATAAAACAAAAAAAAGTTACGTATGCGAAGTAAACAGAACACGATCTGCCATCCGACACGTTCGCAGACCGCACCCGCGAATCAGCAGTAAACGAAGCGTTACAGAAACATCCGAAACCGTGATCGGCTTGGCCGACTAGTCGACCGATTAATCGGCTACTTTGCAACCGACTAATCGGCTAGTCGGCCAAAGTCATGATCGGCACATCTCTAAATACAATATATACATAATATTATATATTATGTTTTATCATATTATAAGTTAAACAGTTAAGGCCAGCAACGCACTTGCAGCTCTTCTAATGTTGCAAGTGTCTATGGGCGACGTTAGTTGCTGTACATTAGATGACTCGTTTGCTCGTTTGGGCTTATTTTATATTTAAAAAAAAACATGTGTTTTTCAACCTTTTTTTATAATGCGACCCTACCCTACCATTAAAAACACTGAGTATGGAAAATATGTCTGACCAATGACGTAATGCAATTATGAAGGTAAAAATGTCGAATATTGATTGTGCAAGAACCAGCTCGATATAGTTCTATAATCTAAACGACCTCAGTTCTGATCAGTATATAAGCTAGAAGTTTGCGTGTACTTGCAAAATTACACCCAAGGTCGGACACGCCCTCGAAGTCTACTGGTAAATGCGTTTGGGGCGAGTATTTTCATATTGCAAAACAAAAATATTTACTTTATGCCCGTTTATTACTTTTTTACCCGACTACGGCGTCGTCAAAAGGAAGGGTAATGATTTTGACAGTCCATTTATGTACCATGGAGGAAATTGATTCCTAGGCAGTTGACAGACCAACGTCATTTGGTGGGATCATATAAATTCAATGTTAATTGAGATCTGTCGGCTGGGTTTGACGTAACGCGACCAAACTACGTAGATCCCCCATCTGCCTAGGAATCAACTTCCCTGATAGGACCTCGTAGCAGATATAAATTACTGGACCGTACTTACGGACGTATTTTAGACAATGAGGTGTCAATAAATTAGTAATGTTGACTGGCTGGGGGCATAGGCTACAATTTTAATAGCCGTGTTAGGTTGCACCAACTTACTTTAACTATAACTGTAACTTTAACTATAACTTTAACTTTAACTTTAACTATACCTTTAACTATAACTATAGTGCGAAATGTCAAATCTTTGGTTAAGGACGCCATATTTGACGATAACCATAACCGCTCATACTTATATCGAAATATTTTCGTGAAAATTAACTTTGGCTCAAAGTGTTGTTATAACAAAATATATTTTTCCTGACGATTTTTATTTTCTACGGATAATTAAATTTTTTATACTCTCAATCCCATTAACTGGTAGCTTTAATAAAAAAATAAACGCAACAGACATCTGTCAAATTCTGTGGCCAAAGTTAAGGTTAAAGTTAAGTTAGCCTTAACTATAACCATAACTTTGGCCATAACTGTAACTATAACCACACCTCTGGTGCAACCCACTCTTAAAGTTTTAATATATTTACTAGCGATTTTGATTGGCTGACCTCAAAATATTAGCAAATAACAACACTGTGAAATAAATAAATTCTTATCAAAAAACCCCAGGAACAAGAAAGCAGACCTTTTTATTAGAAGGCGGTTAAAATCGTCTAGACTCTGAGACAATAATAGTATTAGAAATGATCCCAATGCATAATATTAAAATGCAAAGTTATGAATTCGCTCACAATAATATCTGACCAGCTATTTGTATTTCGATTCCATCGTCCATCATAGAGGTACGGCGAAATGCTTTTATCACCAAAAACTAGTGTTAGGCCGAATATTCGGCTTCGGCTAAAACTACTTTCGGCGTCAACCTAATAATGTAAATGGTTGTAACTAAACTAAGTGTTAATACTTTAGGGTGTGTATGAGTCCCATGTATAAACACTGTAAAAGACGCAGTTCTGAAAGAGCAAATGTTTTTAAACTTTTATATGGGCAAACTTATGGCGGTGGGGCGCTTGCCCATACAAATTACAGAAAAAAATTGCTCTTTTAGAGCTGCTATACTTTCTCAGTGAACTCGTTATAAAGGATACCTATTACATACACGCCGTAAAGTATTATCATTTTGTTCTGTTACACCCTGTATAACATTACAGAATATTAGGCCGACGCCGAAGTCAACTCACTGGAACTGTTATTATTTAAAAATTTTAGTTTTTGACCAGCTGACCTGGCAAACGCTGTTTTGCCTTATATATACGTTATTGGAAAAATAGATGTTGGCTGATTCTCAGACCAGACCGATAAGCTGACAAAATATCATCGAAATCGATTCTGCCGTTTTGAAAGACTTTTGAAGGAAACACCGTGAATTACTTACATGCTGCTTTAAATTTTATTCATATACAATCTGTCATAGAATCTTATATATGTTACCGTTATGTGCGTAAACCAGTTAGAGTGCAGATTAACAAGATATTCTGCAGGTTACCTGGGTGAGTCAGTTAAAGTGCAAAAAGTTGATTCAATTCTTACATTAACGAGATAATCTGCAGTATACCTAGGTAATCTGCAGACTAACGACTATGCATACGGCAAATTGTGTAAAATAGGTTCTTGTTTGGGTGGTATTATTTAAAAAAAATATTTAATGTACAGAATTGACTTTCCTACGATTTTATTATATTATGTATAGATTTAATACATATCCATGAATATATCGGATTTTTTTTGTTCTGTCGGCGGGATTCGAACCCGCGACCCTCGGCTTGAGCGATCTACTACGAGCTATAACCACGTGCTCAACCACTGAGCCACAGAGGTCGTGATAAATTTGATATGAGTTATCTTGTCACGACTATTTTCATGTTTTGTTTTTCAATTGTATCATTTATTTGGAAGTTAATTGTTATCAAAACAGTTGCACATAAACACTTTCACAAAGTTTCACAAGGGAAAATAAAATTATTTCACCTATTAAGTATCAAATATTTAATGAATGATGTGAAGGAAAATTGGCCCTAACTACTTTCACCTTTCAAAGAATTGAATAACAATATTTCCTGTATTATGACTGTGTATGACCCGTCATAAAATGTTTTTCAAGATAATCATGCTTTTATTACATGCATATTGTCATTTAAGAGCTATTAAGGTATATTTATGGTTTAAAAGGGCCAGGTCGCACAAAAATAAGACAAAGAGGCGCCAATACGAAATTGTTTTTTTTATAGAGTGACGCCACGGCACTTTTTTTATAAAATAAAGGTGCAAACGAGCAACATGTCACCTAATGGAGATAAAAAACCGTCGCCCATGGACAGTAGGAACATTAGAAGAGCTGCAGGTACGTTGCCGGCCTAAGGAATAAGAGGGAAAATGCTCTCTTCTTGAAGGTTTGCAGGTTTGGTCCGGAAATACTGCTGGCGACAGTTCGTTCCAGAGTTTTACAGTTGATTGTGATTTGTTGGGATTTAATTATAATACGTCCAAACTTGTCCAAACGACCGTACGTCCAAACTTGTATAGTATGACGTCGGAAATATGACTTTTGACAACTAACCACTATACTGAGTTTAATTACGGAACCTGCTTAATCATTTTGTATTTCCAGCACACATATGGCTGTAGTTCATCTTTGTGTCTCGTTACATCCTTTTTCGGTGTGAACAGTTCACAGGAGATTAAAGGCATTTTTCATTGCAAGGTACGCAATAAATCAAATAGGAAGTTAGATTGAACTAGTTCAATATAAAACTTAGCCTGCTTTGTCGTATGTTGCGTTACGCCTCGAGATATCGACAAATTAATTTTGAATCAACTGCATTGTCATCGGTACAAGTTATTGTTTTAAACTTTTATAAATCGTTAATCGTTATTATTTTTTATTTTTTATTAAAAACTTCAAAGAAAATACAATAAAAAACTTAATATAATACAGTGTAACATAAACCATTGCTGGTTTATCCGTACACGGCTATAATTGTTATTCGTCTTCGACAGCTCTTAAAACAATAATATTATGTATTGTTTAATATATTCAATTGTTTTACTATTATAGAAATTACAATACAAGTTACTAAGTCTAAATGGCGAATCAAGGCACAACATTTCATAATATTAATATTATGTCAATGTTCTGGCTCGGTTCATCATTACTATTTTATATAGGCGTCCATTATTTTAATCTTTAACAAGATTGAAATAAAAACTATTTAAGATTTGACACAATCACGTAATATAATATTGCAAAATTATAACGAACCGATCACCGATGCCTAAAATTTTTGTTTTCGAATTGTTATAGTGACAATTTTGAAGCTTCTTACGATTTGACAAATTTTAGTCTTAAAATATTCGTGGAAGTCAAGGAAAGGTTAATGTTTGGAGGAAATCACGGTCATCTAGTCCAGAATATTTATGATCATTAGAAATGGCATTGCTTTAAAAATATGGCACAATATTTGCCGCTATTCATTCATGTCTTATCATATTCATTCATTCATGACTCATGTCCTATCTAAATAATTCAGTTCCGCCTACTTTACCGCTGTATTTTAAACTAAATCGCTGTAACCTTTAAAAGAAATAACGAATAGTAGTCAGCTACAAGATTTATTATGAATGTGATTGTTTGCGTTTATGTTATCATTATCAAGTTTATCTACATTGTAGGTTATGGTAGGTTTCATTTACATAATAGAAATAAGACTTCACTTTTTATTAAACACGAGCCAAAAAAAACCTACTAATACTCACTGTAATTAATTATTATTACATAGAATAATATCTATGTATAATGTATCTATATATTAATACGCGAGCGAAAAACGTTGTATCCCTTTTGACGAAAAATGGGGAAACGTAGGTGAATGAAATTTTGCACATTTATAGTTTATATGGTGAAGGAGTGCATCGAGCTAATATTATTTTGAAATTATGCTTTTATCATACATTTTTTTAACAAATAAAACATTACACACACTACAACACACACACTAGGAAAGATGACAGATTTTGAGTGGCAAGCCTATACTGTATACGAATTATACTCTTTTATTTATGGTTCAAGTTTTTTTTATCGAATCTTAGATACTATATATTAGACAATGATTACGCGGCCAGTCTGAGATCGCTGAGTCCCAGAGACAAGAGTTGAAAAAAAAATATGATAAAGTCAATATTTTTTACAAAATATAGGTAGTAGACCTAATGTCGTTGAAACTAAGGTCGAATTTCGACCATTGGGCGATCTCTAGTAATGTATTATAATTTCAAAGAAGGAAAAAAGGTTAGGCAACAGATAGTTATTATAACATTGACAATAAAAAGATATGATCTAAAGATGTATATTGACGGTATGTCTGTCCTTCCGTTACTGAATACTAACTTATAATTATACAATGGATGATTATTATTATTATTATTATTATTGTGGATGGACGGATAGATGGCCATACCGTCAAAGTACATTCTAAGAAATAAGAATTTAGTCTTAATGATGATTGGATACGATTGACAAATATAGAGGTAGATTGGGGGCTATTCTGAATATTCGTAAAGAAGTTTAGGCCCTATAATCATTGAAATTATTATAGAAGGGATTTAAGCGAATGCGATTGACAGTAACAAAAGAAATAAAAATTTAATCATGACGTTCAATACGATTGACAAATATCGATTGGGGGCTATTCTGAATATTCGTAAAGAAGTTTAAGCCGTATAATTATCGAAGCGGGCGGTAGCGATGCGTGAATTAATAAGGCGACCTACCTGTGAACTAGATCGGACGGCTCCCACTGCACTGTCCCCTTAAGCCTTAAAGGTTTATTTTGTATCTAGCCGACCCGGCGTACGTTGTTTTGTCATATACGTTGGACATGCAATTACATTTATGTGTAAGTATTACATATTAATCCGGTTTTAAATGTAGGTGTTAGAAACTAAAATTCCTTTAATTTTTTTCGGATTTTTATCACTCTTCTGATCACTTCATTTATTGAGAGAGACTGAACATTTTACTTGAAAGAAGGAAATGATAAAATATGATTGGTTACCAATTTGGTTTGAAAATGTTTCGGAATTGTCTTACATGACGTCTAAAGATAACCTATATCCTTGCTAATTTTTCAAATTTCTACATAATGAATTGCGTCAGAATTAAGTGTACTTCTGTACACTTACCTTAAAGACACACTTGCTTTCTCATTTAGAAATTAGTTTAATTGAAATATACAGACTGAAAGCAAAACTTACAAGCACACACCACTTGATAGAGTTTATTTACATATTTAACGCTGCGAATGCCATATTTAGTTGAAAACTTGCGAAATTATGTCAGATTATGTTGAAACATTGAATAATGTAAAACATTACAGCACCGTTATACTCTAGAGAAGGAAGTTGGTAACTCATCAATTCAACGCGCTTAATAAATTAAAAACTCCGCCTAGAATGCTGTATTACGGAGTTTTCGTTGCTAGAGAACTAAGGTGTTGAATTCGTCAAATGATATTATAGTTTACTCCTTATTTATATGTCGACGCAAAACATTTAAAAAAAGTTTAATTCTTTTTTAAGTAATTCTTTTTTAAATAAGTTTAAGCAAATCATCTGGAGGAGGTCTTAAAACGTTTATTCATTTAATTAAATGGACTTATTAAATATAATAATATTATACTACCTAGGGAGTACACAGGTCCTGGAAATAAAATAACCAAAAATTGCTGCTACTGCTGAAAAACTGCTAGGCATAAAAACCCATTTTATTCTTTTGATTCACCCGTAAATTCAGAATTTAAAAGGTTCGATCATTCGAAATGATTAAAACGCTGATTCAAATCTATTTATGAGATCAATCCACAATTATAAAAAAGTCGTTCAGTTAAATTTTGAATGCATTTAGTGAGAGCGTTAAATTATAAAAGTTCTTTTATTAAAACTTGAATGGAAGGCTTAATTCATTTAAAGTGCGCCATTCGCGAGCCAACTTGACCCGCTGATACATCTCGGATCTGGGTATCATCTAGCCGGTTTTATCCAGTGTTACTAATACAAAAAACTATTACAAATAGCATTTAATAGAAATACAATATTACAATATCTAGACTGCACTAAGAATAATATCATCTGGAGCCATGGTAGTGCTCCAATTCATTCGTAGGCTCCAACCAAAACGTCAATCGTCATAGTTACGTTCATTATAACTCACGACGTCTTGTGCAGTAAATAAGGTTCAGTTTCGAATGGATCATTCACGATGCATTGTTTAGCATCGTCGCGTCACGATGCAATGTAAACTGACCCTAATTATTTGAAAAGTATGTATTTGTGAGAAAGAGTTTTATAGCAATATAAAAAAAAAACATTTGATTTGTAGGTCTCATCATACGATGAAACCCGGATGCCAATTTCATATCACACATTTCTGATTACTAGATTTTGTTTAAAAAATATCGTTTACACTAGACTAAAGGCCTAATGCGACGTTATATAAAAATTCTAATAAGAAGCTATCAAAAGGAAATAGAGTTGAAAGTATGACTGGAACAGAAAAACATCTGCAGATGAGTGGAAGATATCGGAAAATTTTTCGACGTTATATCTATATTAAAATAATATAACATTTTCTAATGTCTTCTGCAGGCGTAGCATGGTCACTATAGAAACGGTTTCTTTCTACGGAAGAATCGACATACTGACAGATTTTATCGACAAAATGGCGGATTTCCATTGTCTGAGTGCCCTATGGATCTGAGAATCGGCCAACATAAATTTGTCAGACAATAACATGACAAAAAAAAACATAATACAATCTGCTTAACTACTGAAAGTCAACAGGTCAGGATGAATATGACTTTCAGTAAAATATAGAGGGACTATTTTTGTATTATTTAGGTATATTATATTGTCTACGGTTGGGCTCAGGTCATAAAGTTAATATACCTAGGGCTCAGGTACATTCTCATTTATAATTATTTATTTATTTATTATATTCTAAGATATAACATTTTTTGATCCTGTTTTATTTGTATTGAAGCCACTCTTTCAATAAATTCTGTGCATGGTATCTATGCCGGAAAATCATTTTGTAACATTTTCCAGACGATTAAACACGGTTTGTGAGATTTTTGACAGACTAATTTATCAATTCACTTCTGATAGGCCTAACGCATTACCAACCAACAACGCTATTATATATTCGTTTTCCGTATACGGAAATACGAATGCATGTAATCAGTAGAAAATACATAAACTAACGCACACGTTCGTTTTTCTCCGCACGGAATGAATTCCGCTAGCACGTAAGTTTCAAGGGCAAGCCGGCGTATTCGCGCGTGAAATAAAAACGAACGCGTGCGATAGTCTCACGGAATTCCGAATACGGAAAACGAATTCGGATATCGAATACGGAAAACGTGTGTGTCCAGCCAACCTTATAGTTAAGAGTTTTTAAAATATTTGCTAAATAAATAATTTAAATAATTACAAACTTTTGTACAGTTGAAGTTGTGGGAAGTCCCAGAAACTCATAAATTGAAGTAACAGTCTTTCAGCTTCAAAGCTAACTGACTGTGTTGGACCTTAATTGATGAACTTTTGATGAAACCATCCAATTTCTTTAAATGCACTGTCATGACGCCATCCACTTTTACAAGTATAAATGTATTGCAAGTACATGAATTTCGTAGGTACACCCGAGGTACACAAAATGCAATTAATACATATACCTTTTATTACTGCAAAGTTATGGATAATAATGTCATATCTCAAGAGACCTAGAAGATAAGTACAAAATTTCGTCAAAATTGGTCTAGTCGTACTGGATTTTGGCAACTAAAAGAGTTTGGAAACAAAATTTTTATAGCAAGTATTTAAATACTCATACATGGGTCTGGATAAAATATCTAGTATGTAGCCTGATACTTTATTCAAAACCAACCAACCAGGTGTTTCGTCAGAACATCGAATTTCATGTTCGTTCAATCAGATAATATTTGATACCGAATTGCAATCCAATTATTAATTTGGATCCGTGGAGTATCAAAAATTATTTTAATTATTAAATTATATTGGGAGTTCGATCAAAAACGTGAAGTTTTATATCTAAATCTTCTTACTATTGAATTTACAAAAAATTGAGAAAAAAAAAGAGTACTTGTTTGTGTGTGTTGATATTATGAAAGTAGAGTATGTGGATTAACTTTTTACCTATTGCAAAAGTAAGTAGAACTTTGTTTATCTTTGATAAGTAAATGGTAAGTGTAAATCAAAAAATAATGTAATCTAGCCTACAAAAAGTTCAGATTAATAATTATATTATAAGCTCACGAAAACTAATTCAAACATATCAAAGAAGAACTAAAAAAACAACCAAAAGTAATAATAAACTATAAGCTTAGTATTGCAGATATCATAAACCTTTTTTGTATGTCTCTAATTATTTTAAAACTTACGAAATACACGTTTTTTCAAAAATGGAAGTTTCTTTTTTCAAAATCGAATATTCGTTTTTCAAAAATATAATTTTCGCGCGAATATTGCGAGTCTGTCAACGGTGCTCGCTACTCGGCAGTCGTTTGTTTACTGAACACAAGGGATGAATGTAACGCGCATGCGTCCTCCATAGAATATGGGAAACACTAATTATAATAAGTGCACAATGAACCAAATATACTAAAACTGTGTCAGCCATTTTTCATATCTGCTATAGTGTACTTAATTATTTTTGCGAGGTCTTTGTTTAAACTAAAAACAATTGGTGTACAATTTTATAACACTAAACATCGCCCGCTACTTTGTTTTAGAAAGTTTTTATGATATAGTAACTATTCGGATGTTCGGAGGTAGATGGTTCGGAATCGAAGAATTAATGCAACTTTAATCAAACTAAATATTAAAGTCTAATATACTAACAATGAATGAATGTTTTAAAATTTGAAAGTAAACTTACCATAAATTAAAAAAGTGTATTTTTTCAAACATATTTTGTAATCAAACATAGAATAGAAGAATTAATGCAACTTTAATCAAACTAAAGATTAGAGTCTAATATACTGACAATGAGTAAATGTTTTCAAATTAGCTGCTTTTATTATTCTCAGGAGTGAGGTGAATTGAAAAGACCTAATTCTGGGTTGTTCGGCTAAGTTTTTAAATGAATGTTAACTTAAAGTTGTCCACAACTCTTCTTAAAGCTTAAACGGTTTTCAGAAAGCTTATTAAACTCTATACCTAAACATGGAAACTCAAAGGTCTTTCATTGCTTTTCAGGAAATTCCTAATTTGTCAATTTTTAATTTGTGGGATTAATTTGGATACTATTTAGTAGATAAACTTTTCTGTACGTTACACTCCATACAGGACTATCGCAACATTTTAAAACTACATGGAAAGTCCAACTAGTTTAAAAAAAAAATTGCAGGGGAGTGCAACATTTTTACAAACGAACGATTTCAATACAAATTTCAGTCGCCTTTTGGCTATCCGCTATCATCGTTTTTATATCTTTTGTGAAATTGTTTGCATCAAGTGCTAAGGTATTAAAATCTTAATCTAGTAGTCCATTACATCTTAGGACTTTTGTGTTAAATACGTGTGACCCTATGTTAAAATAATTAATATATAAACATCTATGTTATTACTGGCGGCTTCATATTGTGGAGGGACCATGATTCCTCAGAGCTCGCATGCGACGTATAGTTAAAAAAAATCGCGTAAATAAAATGTAAAGAGTACTAATTAATTATTTCAAAGACATGTTACTAGGCATAAAACGTATTTCATCTAAACATATAATAAAACTGTAGAAATGAAAATTCTGTACATTAAAGATATTCAAAAAATAATAAGCGGGGGGTGTTACTACATCGCTATAGACGCCAAAAATGTGGTTAGTTTTTTTGTCTGTCTGTCTGTCTGTCTGTCTGTCTTTATGTTTGTTCCACTATCACACGAAAACTACTGATCCGATTTGAATGCGGTTTTCGCAGGTATATTTGTCTTCTTCCAACTTAACATCTGGTGTATAAAAAAAATTCCCCCCACCCCTCTAAAGGGACAAAAGAGGGGGTCAGATTTTGTATAAGACTTTTGCTTTAACACGAAAACTACTGATCCGATTTGCATACGGTTTTCGCAGATATATTTGACTTCTTCCAACTCAAAATCTGGTGTATAAAAATCAACCCCCCCTCTACCCCTCTAAGGGGAGCAAAGAGGGGGTCAGATTTTGTATCAAACTTTTTTCTTTAATGGACTTTAACTTCATATTATTAACTGTTTTTTCCAACTTAACATCTGGTGTATAAAATTTTTCCCCCCACCCCTCTTAGGGGACAAAAGAGGGGGTAAGATTTAAATACTTTAAATGGCAAAACAACGTTTGCCGGGACAGCTAGTTCCTTATAAGAAGATAATATAATATTATGTAGGGGGTTCAGCGTTGTTTAAAACACTGGAAGCGTATGCCGCTATGTCAATTATATTATTCATCATGATCACCATCATCATTACACCATCCATAACCACAATATGATGCGTTTATTGATTTTTTCAGGGTTCCGTACCCAAAGGTTAAAAACGGGACCCTATTACTAAGATTTCGTTGTCTGTGCGTCTGTCCGTCTGTCTGTATGTCGCCAGGCTGTATCTCAAGAACCGCTACAGCTAGAATTCAGAAAATTTTCACAAATTGTGTATATCAGCAGCTGTTGCCGATATAACAACAAATACTAAAAACTAAATAATATTAATATTTAAGGGTGGGTTCCCAATTCCCATACAACAAACGTAATTTTTTGGCATTTTTTTGCTCCATATCAATATAATGGCAACAGGTAGACACTTGAAATTTTCACTTAGATATATTATTATGTGTACTTTAATAATAAATAATAATATTTAAATAAAATCCAATTATATTGGAGGCCATACAAAAAACATAATCTTTGGCTTATTTTTGCACTATAACGGTACGGAACCCTTCGTGCGCGTGTCCGACTCGCACTTGGCCGATTATTTTTGTATTCTTTTGCATTAAAAGGATCAGAATCGAAATTGATAATAATTATTTCGCCGTCTGTGTGCGATTTCTTTGTAAATTTATTCTTTTTAGGGTTCCGTACCCAAAGGGTAAAAACGGAACCCTATTACTAAGACTTCGATGTCTGTCCGTCTGTCCGTCTGTCTGTCACCAGGCTGTAACTCAAGAACCGCTATAGCTAGACTTCTGAAATTTTCACAGATTGTGTATATGTGTTGCCGCTATAACAAAAAATACTAAAAATAAAATAAATTAAATATTTAAGGGGGGCTCCCATACAACAAACGTGATTTTTTAGCTATTTTTTGCTCTTAATCAATAACGGAAACACATAGGCAATTGAAATGTTCTCGCTAGTAGAAATAGTTAATTGTATTTGTACTTTAATAATGGGTTTTCATGGTTGGACACCGCTGTCGATCCTGGTGACACAGGAGATACAGTGGTGGGAATGTGTGGTGGCCGGTGGGCCAACGCCTATAAAGAAATTACCCTTTGGGTAAGTAAGTAAACAACTTCAAGTGTTATTTTATTTGGTTTAATTGTAGGTTTGGAATCTGAGAGTAAGAGGTAGGTTAAAGAGGGATAGATGTCTACATTAAATCCCGTCTTCTGTTATAGTCTACCCTCTATCTCCATCACATGTTCCTTTCCCCTGTCCTGTGGCCCCCATCCCCTGTCCACGCCAAGCGGTCTTCGAAGAAAGGTTTTTTCAATACGATAAGTATCTGTAGTTCAAGTTTCCTGGGTCTTTGATGAAAATTAAAAAAAAACGTGTGTAATTAGTCCGAGATATCCAAATAAAATAGTCGTAGATGGGTGTTCAATTTTCTAAATCTCGATTATAATAACATACATTCACGCGGACGAAGTTGCGGGCAACAGCTAGTTTATAATACGCTTTTCACGGAACAGGTCACCTAGTGTTTTCAAAAAATGTAAGATAGGTTATACTTTTTACGGTAGGTACTGATATCATATTTATAAATAAAATATACTAATATCATCTTGTGCATCCCTCGTCAGTGATTCTCAAGCTTTTGTTGTAGAACCGCTGTATTTACATTTATGCAAGTCCCTAAAAGTATATGAAGCGCTGGATGTATTTTATTCGACTGCTGTAAGAACTGAATAATCTAAATGTGTATTGTATCAAGTTCAACTAAAATTTAGTCCGGATTTACATGTGGCGGCGCGAACGCGCGGTTTGGCCGCTATACCGCGACATCACAAACAAAATATGTATGTAACCATTTATCTAAAATAAAAGCTTTTAATATAGAGGCTCGGTGGCGCTGTCATGTGAATTAGTTTTCACAAAAACTTCGAAATATTTAAGCGAATATTTGGTAATATTACATCTAAAATCTGAATTCCTGGACTTTATTCAGTCGTACGTTAAATAATACCGTAGCAGCTTATTACGGGGGAAATTTTGAACAAGTTTTCTGTATGTATAGAATAACTTTAATCAACCGTTTACTCCCTGTGAACGTAAAATTTTAAATATGACTCGCTATTTGTCGTTAAAATCTGATGAAGGTATTTTATAATATTATCATCACACTTTTCAATAATAACCAGCAATATACATTAGTATTTTTAAATAAAACAAAGTAGTAATAAATCATATGTTTACACGCTGAATACAGAAGTTAGTTTTATTTAGTTTTAATTAGCCATTCAACTATTGTTCATGTTACTATCTAGCTACAACATAATATCAAGCAACGCTTTCATGGCTTGACAACAAAATGGCGAATATTAAAAATGCTGTGATCACAGGCATTTTCATATTTTGCCAACTATCTGAGTATGTTATTTAAAAAATTCACAGCATTTAGGTCAGCCGGGCTAGTATTTTCCCTTTGTGTTACTCCTAAGCACTGTGTGATGCATCCATCAAAATTTTCTTTGTTAAAAGGTATTAGAATATTTTGTTCAATTTTCAGCGCCTATTTACAAATTGCATTTTTCTGTCGACGTTAAGATAAATGTTTGTTAACTTTTCACTTTCAAATGTTTTACGAACAGTTGTTTAATGTTTTTAAAATATAATTAAGGCTTTGTATTATGAACAAGTTGCTAACATTAACTCAATAAATATTTAACAGCTCCATTGAATCAGGTACTTCAACAGGTTTATCAATTCAATAGCGTTTTGACTGGTTAATGTTTAGACGTCAGCCAATGAAAAGCACTAATGAATAGTACGGATAGTCGACTCTAAACTTCATTGCAAAAATCATAAATACTAGCTAAAAGCCGAGCTTTGTGAGGTCACACCTTGACTGACTGATGATAACACATCTACATATAAAAAACCTTGACTGACTGATGATAACATAATTATTATCTACATACAAATTATTATGTTAAAGCACAAATCAATAGGCGTGATAGTTTTTCCGTAAAGTGTACTACAAAATGTTCAGATTGTGGGATATACTAGGGCTCACTTCGCTCGCCCTGACAATTAAATATGTATGTAGTACCCCTCCTGGTGCAACCTGTTTTCCAAGATCTCATATTTAACTTTAGAAAAATAATTCTCATGTATCAAGAGATTACTCACGGAAAATCCCGAGAAGAGTTTTATTTGATTTAAAGTTCTCGGAATAGAAGACGAACATTGACAAACAATACGTCTTCGGAGAAAGATGAGAGTTTAAAATAGATAATACTATTATACATATTCTTATCTTGTTAAAACTTCGTCGTTTCGTGTAGTTTTAGGTTCAATTTTATGCATTAAAGATAAATACAAAAATACTGTTTTTTTGTTCAGTTTGAAAGAGCATTCCTGGCATACAAACTGTGATCCCTTATTAGACACTCTTAAAGGATGAAAACAGAAGCATATTTGATAGTAATGGAGAACACGTGATTTTTATATAACATGTAGGTCTATGGGTTCTAGGCCTGTGAGTTAGCCATCTATCAGTCAATCAGCTTAATCACAACAAAATTTTCTTTTAAAACAGTAAGGGCCTGTTTCACCACTTTCTGATAAAGTGCCGAATAGGCTATTCACAGCTTTTTTGGCAGATTATCCATACTTCATCTGTCATTTAAGTGGTGGATAGCCTATTCGGCACTTATCAGGAAGTGGGTAACTCACATACCATACGTCCGGCGCCACAATTAACTTACTTGTCTATCGATTAATATCAGAATCCTGTGATGGTATATTTCACATTTTAAATACATTAGTAAATCATAAGCATGCTAACAACTATTTTTTCCTATTTTATTAAAAGCAAATCATCGCTTTTTGCAACATTCTGCCAAATAACTCTTCATTTGACGACCTCTGTGGCTCAATTGGTTGAGTGTGTGGCAGCTCAAGCCGGGGGTCGCGGGTTTGAATCCCGCAGACGAAACAAAAAGTTTTCAATGTCTGATTGTGTATTAAATATGTGTATGATATAATAAAAATCTTAATTATATGTATAGTAAAAAGTATTAAATATATTTCCGTTGTCTGGTATCTGTAACACAAGTCCTTCAGGTACTTAGCACAGGGCCAGACTGACTTGGTGTAAAGCGTCCACAAATATTATATTATTATATTAAAAACACTCTTTCCAAAAGAAAGAAAATTATAAGGTCGAATCAAGAGATTTTAGTATGTAACAAAATAAATTACTTTAATTCTAGTAGAACGAAACTTGATTACATTGTAAATCAAATTAAATACAGCATTTAAAAAAATAGTATCCATCCACTGATATTATTAATTCGGTAGTGTATCTGCCAATTACACTTCACCAATCAAAAGCTAAAAAGATAAACTCCATTACAAAAATGTCAAAAATCGGAGATTATACTCATTCATTGTATAAACTATACTATACTCGGCGAAACATGGCGGTAGCGGTCATTGACTCCCTGTCAAAAACTTGTCATTTTCTATACAAAGCCGCGATTGACAACATCTGACACTTCATTGTCAATCGCGGTTTATATAGAAAATGACAAGTTGACAGGGAGTCAATGACCGCTACCGCCATGTTTCGCCGAGTACAGTATACCACTAATAATTGTATAAACTACCACTAATAAACGGATTTTGAACATCATTTTATACAAAGACATTTTATTTATAAATACATTTTATACAAAGACGTATTGTGCTTCGAATCGTCGTTCGAACTTTTAAATAAGGAAACATCAATGTAAGGGAACATGATATGTTAGACAGTCAATTTAATTTAAGTTTAAAATGTCCAATAGCTGCACATCCTTGAACTGAGCGCTTAAGGCGGTCGGCTTGAGCCTGATTGTATTATATTTGCCAGAGGAAACTAAACACGCCGCTCTCCTTTATTGCTTTACTAGAAGTTAAATAAAAGGCTCATATTCTATATATATCTACAACCTAGACTTCATAAAGTAATCTAAAAGAAATGGCATAAAATGTGTAAGTAAATATGGTTATATTGCCTTAAGTATCCGGTAGTTTCGAATAAAAATGTCAGTTAAAGTAGCTTAAATTTTAACTAAGTAATAATAATTTATATTATGATTCTATTTTCCTATGCCACATACATTTTTTTATTACGTTTAAATATTATTTCGTAGCATAACGTAGACTCGTAGGCGTTCGTAGCACCTCCGTAGAACATGCGTAGCACGTAGCTTTCGTAAAGACAACCGTTATTATACAGCAGTTTTACTGAGTACTTACTCAATCAGACTACTTAGTACTTATTAAGGGCCTTCCCCTACGGAGATTCCGTAATTTACCGTATTTAGAGCCTTATAAACTCATAATTTGAAAGCTACAAAGTTATAATAAAAATACAGCAATAATCTTCAGTATATCAACATTCCTTTCCCCGTTTAAAATTTTCTATTTTTGTTTATTATACTCATGAGCTTCCAAAGTAATACCAATTTATTAAAATTGAAGCATACTTTCAGCATCCCCCTAGTATTTACAAATTGCGTTTATTTGAAACACACAACAGATAGACAATTTCATTAACTACATATTCCCCGTTTTTAATTTTTATGATCAATTTTGAACTAGGATAAGTAAAAAAATAGGACTTTTGTGCGATCTCGGCAACGTGTCAAATGTATGGTCAAGGTCGTTTGCTCGGGGGATGGCCTTAAGTCAGAGAGTACTTCCAGATGACTGACACATGACTGACCGTGACCGTGACATTTCAGGAGTGTGTGCTAGTGTATGACAATATCTATATAGCTCTATAATAATAGAGCTATATAGATAAATATATGATATAATTCATATACTACTGGGAATTTTCACTGTCTGATCATGGCCACGTAAAACTTACCTGGCTGCCGCTGGCCCTTAACTACTAATATGTGACTTTTGCACTCGCAATTTGAAATGTTCAAAAAAGTTTAAGATTCAAATCATACTGTAAATATAAAATATAATAAACCATTTTAATTCATATTTAAATATATATTTAATACATATTTAGATATAGTAATTTTACAATACAATAACATAATATAAAACTGTACAAAATTAAAATGTTTATTTTTCAGTTTAGAAACAATTTATATAAAGTAACTTTATAAATAACAAACATTTATACTTTACAATAATATAAACACACCACGTCGAAGTTTTTCTTTATGCGCTCTGATATTGTCTTAATCTTCAAACTTAAATTGAAGAAACTTGTTCACTACCAGGACGCATTAGTTATTGCATTTAAGTTTATATTTATACTAGCTGACCCGGCAAATGTTGTTTGGTCATATAAAATATTCTAGTATCAGTATAAAAAGTAGATAAAAACCTATTCTCAAGCAGGCCTAACGAATATACAAACAAAATTTCATTCAAATCGGTAGAGCCGTTTTGTAGCAGTTCACGCACAAACACTGTGACACGAGAATTTTATATATTAGAAGAAACTAGCTAACCCTTGCACACTTCGTCAAGCGTTATATATATATATATATATATATATATATATATATATATATATATATATATAACCAAACTTGGAAATAACATATTTCCAACGCGGGAATCGAACCCACGACCTCCGAGTCAAGAGCCACGCTCTTAACTACTGGATCACGGAGGCGTTACCAATATACGATTATACGATATAATACAATATTTTACGGTAAGAACGAATTTTTAATGAAAAAAAAACATTAACTATGAGAAGCGCCATCTATCGGGTGGCGTCGGAACTGAACCGGAGCTAGGTGGTTCTAGAATTTAGGAGTACTAACTAAGTAAGCACTAGACAGAGTAGGATTTACTTTACTCAATAAAAATCCAGATGGCGCTGCAAATAACATGGAAATTATAAAAGCCTTTTCAAATTAAAAAGGCAACGCAATGTTGCGGAGGTTCCTTGGCCGACGGTAGTCGCTTTCCATCAGGTGACCCGTTTGCTCGTTTGCCCCCTTTATAAAAAAAATCACACACATTGTGATAGGCCACAGCGGGGCTGGCTGCATTTCTCATACAAGTTTTATTAGAAACTAGATAACCTGTACTTCGCGCATCACTTCCTCGTTATATTAATAATTATTATACAAACCTTCTTTGAACTTCTAAAAATATTTAAAGACCAAAATTAGTCAAATCAATTCAGCAGATATCGAGTTTTAGCGAGACTAATAAAATTGAAAATCCATTTTTATTTATAATATAGATACATAATATACTCTTTTATGTTCCAGTTAATATGGCCTACATTATAAAACTAACCCCCTAATGCCTACTACAACAGGCGGAGTCCAAAACATGGTGTTATGACCGAGTGCGAGATTGACTTTATGAAATAAAAAGTAAATAACTAATTTATAGGGAAGTGAGTAAAATATAATATTATTATTATAATGTGATATAAATGTAAACAAATTATAAGCCATGTTAATAAAATGACACATACATAATGACGACCTCTGTGGCTCAATGGATTGAGTGTGTGGCAGCTCAAGCCGGGGGTCGCGGGTTCGAATCCCGCCGGCGGAACAAAAAGTTTTCAATGTTCCCGGGTCTGGATGTGTATTAAATATGTGTATCATATAATAAAAATCTTAAATATATGTATATTATAAAAGTATTAAATATATTTCCGTTGTCTGGTACCCGTAACACAAGTCCTTCAGGTACTTAGCACGGGGCCAGACTGACGTGGTGTGAAGCGTCCATAGATATTATTATATTATTTATATTTATTAATTACAATTGAGTAATACGTCTATGTTAATATCAGAACAGTTTGCTTTTGAAATGTAGGAAACATCACGCAAAAAGTACTGGAGTGATTTCGATAAGTTTTTCACCATTACAATGTTATACTATTTCGATTACTTGGTATTCATCATCATCATTAACAGTAAAAATACAGTTTCAACAGATAAACAGCAGCAAATAACAACTATAGTGCAAAGGAAAGTTTTCATATATATTAAAAATATTTTCCAATAAACATTTACCACGGAAATATGAAACGACGAAAATACGATATTTTTCCTTCCTCGAATTCACTTTATTACATACGCGGAAAATCCTCATAGTTTTAACACAATATTATTATGAAAAGTGTTTTGTGAAATCACAAAGCAAAAATTATATTTCACGGGCTCGGGAGGTAAAATGTTCGGCAGTTTTCTTGTTCACGTTATTATGAACATTGCAGTTAATTAAAATAAATTAAAGGATGCTTGTTATGTAGCTTAATTACAAATTTTACGTACAGGCGACAATTTCGTGTCATATTCATTTTAATGTTTTGTATATTTTAATTGTGTTCAGTTAATTGTGTTCAGTTAATTGTGATCAATTTTGGCGCTGAAAGGGACAAACACACTTTTAAAATATCATTACGTATGAAGATGACAACCATTGTTATATTTTACGAAACTGTTTACTAATGTAGTTGTATAGTATTAGTATTATATTTTGTAACTTTCATACGATCATAATGTTAAATCTTTTATTAATTCGTAATTAAATATTAAATCCTCCAATAAAATAATAGCAGAGTTACATTAAACTGTTGGCAAAATGAGAAGTTATTAGTGGAGAATGTACCCCACATTCTCCACTAATAACTTCTCATTTCGCCAACAATTTAATATAACTCTGAATCCCCGAATCGTAACCACGTTTGGACGTAAGGAGTAATCGGTTGAACTTTTCCAAGGACTCTGGTAACATATTACTCCGCAATGCGGCCAACAGCCTCCGAAGACATCCTCAATCTCCATAAAACGATGTCAATGTACTCAGTATTCAAGGCCCACTTGTCTGGGTTAAAATGTACTGCTACATACTAACTGGATACTAAAATATACACGCCGATAATCATAACTTTATAGGGAATATTACGCAGAGATCAGAGCAGAGGACGTTACTAGCACATGCAGTAAATAATCCGACCAAAATCTGACATAATATGTGCAATATTATTGCACATGTCATATCAGAATATTGACAGTAACGTTGTCAAACGCTGAACAAAACTTTTTGTATGTCTGTGCTGTTGCTGCCTCTAGCGTGAAAACATTTCAGTAATGACTGATGTGTCAACAATGTCATGTTTATTTGCATCGATATTCGATATGGCTCTGAATCATCTGGACCAATTTTATAATGTAATGCATATAATAATGATGCCATTCATCAAAATATAGAGTGGATCACACATTGGCTACTTTTAACGCGTAATAATTTACGGTCCTTCCAAGATACTCGTAGAAAGTAGAAAAATTACTAGTATATAAATAAATAAAATAAATTACTACTATTATATCTGAATGAATCGAGGACTATTATTACCACAATCGAATTCGATTAAATTCAACTCATACTAGGAGTTAAAGGTCCGTACCTGGGATTATCTAGTTGAATCAGCTTTTCAATCCGATCGGAATAACCGGGGATACCGGGGAATTCCCCGAATGAAATTTCTTGTGCCACTTTATAATCTCTATCATTTATCTTATTATTGCTGTTTGATAATTTTTAAGTAATTTTTTCCTGAAGGATATATTTATTCAAGAGAATCGAAAGTAATAATTTAACTAGAGATTGCAATCCGAGAGTGCCGGCAGAAGTGAAAAATGAAACATTTGATGGGGAAGCAAAGTATTATCGGCGTTTTTCTTTCTCTTTTTTCGTCTTACCAATTTTTGATCACGTGGCCAGACGTAAGATTGACATAGATTTTTTTTTGTTTAAGAATGTTTATAAGGTCAAATTCCGTAGTAGGTACATCCAATTAAATTATGAAAGTACTAAATATGTAAAAGATTGGACATCCAGACACTTATATTATTCACACAATTATAATAATTTTTTATAATAGATTTTTAAAGAATTATTCGACATTTAATTAGTATTGAAAAAAAATTTAGATGTTACACTTAGGAATTATTTAAACTTAAAGTCAGTAAATATTATTTCATTACTTTTTAAAGTTGTTTGGCGGGGGATTTTTTAAATTTCTTAATTTTATTTTAGTTTAAATAGTTAAAGCATAGTTTTTAATAACAGCATGTTAAATTTATATATTTTAAAGTGATGTAAATGACTAGTTAAGCTAGCAACATAAAGTAAGATTAGATATATGCTTCGTAATAACGTGTGGCCGGCTATGCGTCAAACAGCAGCGCTGCGTCGACGCAACGCTGACGCAACGCGCCGTGTGGACTGGCTGTTAGGCGTCTATTCGTTAATTTCTACTACTGTCTACAAATTAACTGCCATTTTCACACCGCATGCATATATCCACGGACATTTTCCAGTAACTAACTTAACCCGGTGCGCTCCACGGCGAAAATTCAATAAAAGCGCCATATTAAGTGCATCATTGTGGTTTCTGGTTATCAATTACTAGCTGTTGCCCCCGACTCCGTCCGCGTCAAGACATAACGAAAATGAATATATTTTTTTTTTCCACATTTTCTACTGATCCTCTGATCCTGGTATATTTAAAGCCTTTCACAATAAAACTATCTAACTAGAAGAATTTATCAATTCGAGCCAGTGGATGTATATATAACATTTATAAATTCGAAGATTCTGACCAAAAATTCAAAATATGTAGTAGAATGAAACATCCTGCATCGATTGATACCAAAAAAATTAATACTTCACCGACAAGTTATGTGAAATAATTTATTTTAAATTTTCCATTTATCATACGTAATTTTTGCCGGAAGTGTTACAATTTTTGAGAATTCGTTAGAATTGGGAACTTTGTATCAAAGATAAACGGCTAAAAAACTGCTAATCAATTTCTTTGAACGATTAGTGATTTTTTAAGCCCAAAAAAGTGGGTTCACCGGTAATTCTGCGGAAATATTTCAAATTGAAATTTATGAAAACTATCTATCTGAATGGCGATATATCTGTTAAGGTGCGACAAGCCTTTAATGTACGTGGGCGGGGGAACTGCTGGTAAAGAAGAACTGTCAAAAATGTCGTTTTTGTATGATGGCAGCGTTAGTTCTTTTTTTCGCCACATTCATTTAAAGTTGTGTTTAAAGTCTTGCCGAGGTCTAGGCCGCCATTTGCGGTAGTCAATTTAGTAGTAATTAGTAGTAATATTTTAGTCCATGATTGTTGTCACGGTGTGTCGGGGGACCGCCAAGTAAACTACGACAACAGTGACTTTTGCAGCTTGTATCGCCAAGTCGCTGATTATCTCGACAGGCTCTAACTCCTATCAACAGGATCATATTATCATTATGATTACCATCTATAAAATAAAATATGTCCCTTTCGATGAGGCCGTTAATATGAGCCCAAACTCGAAACCTCCACTTTGGGTTCATACGGAGCTCGGCTCCTATAGAATCTAGGTGATGCTGCAGCAGCAGCATGCAAATATTAACTGTTTATCTACGCCTTACTGGTTGACGCAATTAAAATGAGCCCAAACACGATACCTCTGCTCCAAGTTGGCGAGGAGTTGGATATCCTATTGATTACCAGGTGATGCTGCAGCACCAGGTCAATTTTTCATTAATGTGTATATGTATACTGTATATTCACAAATGTAACGAACTAGAATGAAATATTAAACCCATCAAACGACTGTAAGTTGCTAACGACCTTTGATGAACCAGATAAACCCAGATTTTCCAGCACTGAGCAGGTTGATGCTGATAAATTATAGCTAAGAACACTCTCGATCATGTCAGCTTTTAAACAAAAAAAAAACTAGATCAAAATCGGTCCACCCCGCTTGGATGCTACGATGCCACGGACAGACACACACACATACAGACAGACAGGCACATCAAATTTATAACACCCCTCTTTTTTGTCGGGGGTTGAAAATATGATTGAAAACGATATAAGTCCTGAGTTTTTAGTATTTTCAGTTCATGTGAATTTATTATCACTACTACAATGTTGAACCATTAACAATAAGTAATAATGTTGTTCAGGTGTTTGAAATTTTCTCATCGCATAAAGTAACTTCCGCATTCACCTTGTAAAGCCACCCATAAATATTTTAAACCATTAAGTCAGTAATTAAAGAATTAAAAGCCTCTACGAGAGAAGATTACAAAGATTTATAAGCAAGATTGCGCGGAAAAGTTTAACAACGGACGTGAATGTATAATTAAATTATTAGAGATCAAAAACTGCCTATAATTAATATTAACTAGCTGACCCGGTAAACGTTGTTTACCATGTAAGTTATATTTAGCATTTTATATTGTACAAATGAACAAGTCTCTTGAATCACTCGATATCAATAAAAGAACCGCAACTAAGTCCGTTATATAATCCTAAAGGTCTAAACTCTAAGCATGCGGACAGGCATCGGGAAGCGAGTTGGTTTTATAATACTTGAGTAGTGATAATTTTAGATCTCATTGACATTTAGGGGATTTTTCCTGCCATCAGCCATAAGTGTTTTCACCCGCACGCGGACCAGATCCGCGCGCGGGCGACAACATGCTCCTGACCGCGCGCATGTTTCCCGCATGACAGGGAAAACATCTATGAAATGATATGATGCGGGTAACTTTCGTGCGCGGACCACGGCCAATGACATATTAAGTGACAGGTAAAGCACCCTTCGATCTTATTTACTTTAAGGTGCTCCCTCACCGGGAGCATTCGCTTGTACTGTAACGTTACAAAGTCGAGCATATCAGTGAGGGAGGAGAACCGAGCATTACAATGTGCACCTTGGAATGATACAGTGTGTAATATCTTGATACAATTTGTAACATCAACTAGCTATGGAATGCTCAAAGTCGAATGTTACATTACACGCGAATGCTCGTTAGTCAGGGAGGTACAGAAAAGTTAAACAGTGCAGCAATTAACATCAAACGAACAGAAGTTAGAATTCGTGAATTTTGAGGTGCTATATTTTGTGCAATCATTAGGTATTTCGGAATGCGATAGTTTGTACTGGCTAATCGCTCTATGAGAGCGGGCTAAACGATTAAGCCGAGATGAAACTACATTTGTGTACAACATAGCTCTATCTACTAGCAGAGTACTTTAGACTAAGCATTTGTTAGCGAAAACTGTCGCTCGTTTGTATTACGCACCGATGTTTTAATTATTACTAGTCTATGAGTTTTGATGGGTATGAATGTTACTTTGTCCCGGTGAAGGAAATAGGATAGTTTATATTACGGTAAATTATAGGTTTTTCGCGCTATATATTAATTTCTGCACGATCGAAGCTATTATTTTAAATACTATAGCAAATTATAATTACAAAACAGGACTTAATTTTTATATATTTTGCAACGCCAACATTAACTCACTGAATACAATATAGCAAGTGAAAATCACATTGTCAATCATTCTTCATACTGCTGAGACACTGATTGATATGTAACATTAGTACTGCGACTAGAAATTTGTGCTCGGCGTAAATAACAGTATGTCAGTCTATGTTGCATAGAAACGTCGAGCGAAAACTACTATGCAACGTTTGTCGCGCGATGCTCCCAACCGATATATTTCACAACTAGGAATGTGTAGTAGTTATAAGGGAGGGGAAGAGGGGATTTCGCGACAAGCTCGAGCGTGTCAGATTAAGCTTGTATAGGCTTCCGACATATTGTGTCTAGTTATCGTGGTATAGAAATCAGATTTCTCGATCGAATATTGAAATGTCATCGGATCTGTCAGATTAAGATAGGAGATGTTTAGTATACCCCAAAGAAGCTTCCATATCAGGCACTGACGATTCAAAGGTTAGGTAAGCCTGTAGGGACATTTTAAAATATAAAAAATAAAGCTTCATATTTTCCTAACTAAGCTTCGCAGATATTTTATGTTGCACAAAACTAAATAATTTAGTCCTTGTTGTCTAAAATATTGTTATAATTTACCTAAATAAGCAATTTTCAGAATTTATTTTCTTTTTCATAACTTTAAAATGGCTGCAGTTTCTGAACTCACCGCTAAAATAAAAAACGCTCTTATTATTTTTTTTATCAATTTTACCTAATGTATAAAAAACTTACTAGGTCTCCATGACGCTGGAGTGACTACACGAATAGCATTCTGGGCTCCCCTACTATAGCATTGCGTATATGATTTGTCGCGCGACATTTTCGGCTGAAAATTATTATCGCCTGTAACATGTCCTAGGTTCTATGATCACGCGGTTGCGGTTGGTGCTAGTGTAAACAAGTTAGACACCGCTACCTACAGCGCGGGGTAACTAATTGCTTGACACGTGCCCAGTTTATTTTGTTATACCATCGACTTCGGAAACACCGTAATATGGAAGAGTAACCTGCGCACTTTATACTCTTTGTAGGACCGCAAAAATTTGGAATTACTAGAATTTCAAAGTATTATTTACGACTGACTTTTTGTATGACATAATATTATGTGTTGCTCTATAGTCTATTGAAATCAGTATGTTCTATAGTTATCATTAAGTATAAAAAATCACCTATTATTATTATAAGATGTTAGGCACCCGTACTATGAAATGCACATTTACTTTTAATTGGTTGTCGTACTCGAGTTGAACATATAAATATCGTTGTTCTACGTGTTTTGACAGCAATTAGTACCATTTTTGGTCGTTCCTGTGTATGGGAGTTATTGTTCTATACTGTATTGTATTTCAATGTTTTCTACCCTCTCCTATATCGTTTAAATGTTTCACTTTTAAATATTTATTGGATTTAGGGGATAAAGATGTTAAATTAAAACGTTTTGAGAAAGCTTCACGTGAGTTCTGAAATTTAACCCATTATACTGGTCAAAGATTGTGAACTCTTGAATTTGCCGCCATAGGCCACTGGTAAGACAAGTGTGACATATTAACGACATCCCAATAAAGTCATATACATCAATGTACTGGCATATATATCATATAACGATCAGTTGTATGGCGTCGATTGTAGACGTCATTAGTATACTGTGTTATATTTTGGAACTTACCCTTCGTATTTATAAGTCATTTTAACATTAAGTAATGTCGCCAAAATGGCCGTTGATATCCAAAATAAAAAGAAGAAAGAAAACTGCAAAAAAGACCTAAAGCACAAAATGTTCGTCAAAACTCAAAGCTAATGAAAATGTACACGTCATCACACAAAAACTCAAAAAATGAATTCCATTTCTATCACAATCTAGACATCCGTGCTTTGTGGGATGATCACGTACAGTTGAAGTATCATAATGCCGACAACAAAATGTCAGCGATCTCAAACATTATCTGTCACATAATACGTTTCCCAGATGGTGCACGATCTAGTTAATCGAAAAGCTAAACGTTGGTTTCAAATATATTATAATTAAGTGTAATAATTAAAACCCGGCATCCAAATTTGTAATTCCATAATTAAAATACATGGAAATACATGACGTGTTCATTGAACTAACAATTTTACCGAGAATTGAATAAATGAAAATTTAATATCAAACAAGACACCATCATATATTTTAATTTAATTATAACAATATAATTAATATTGTGTTATACAATCAGTCCTACCAATATGAGTGAAAGATAATATTTTCTTTCATAATTCGAAGAACGAGAGGAAATAGCATTTAACCCAAGGTTAACTTTCAACTGCTACAGGGTTAATTAACCGGCTTCAAGGATTAATTTGGCCGTTTAAGTTACCGCGGTCTGGCGCAAATGGGCCACTAAGGGTTCACTTACCAGAGCAGGTCAGCGTGTCCATAATGCATATTCTGTTGGTATAGATAGAACTCATCACTGATATTTGCGTTCAGCATTTTACACACACTTACACTTACTATACACGATATAATAAGCAAGCGAAAACACACTAAAACCTTGTCACTATGATACATTAATCCTCATTTATCTATTCGAAATAGATTTGAAAGATCGTACGCACAGTTGGAAGTGTGAAATTGAAGTGAGTTAGTCAAGGGTAATGTAGTAAGACTTCCTCATGGTTCCAACAAGATATAACTGTCGCTAAGTAAGTATAATAATAGACATTTAGTTCATTCACTGCATTCATTATAGTTTTATAAAGCTTCTATGTTCTACGTTTGATTGAGTAATTGAATCTCGCAATGAACGATTACATAAATTGATTCATAGGCTTCTACGTTGTGACTTGTCATACAACCAAATTCTGTGTGTTTGTTTGGGTTATGTCTGTTTTATCTGTTATTCATTTACAATGATTCTCTGATTTAATAATTATAAGAAAGGTCAAAGGCCTTCGTGTTCCTATCCTAAAACTGTACCATATTTTTTAAGTGACTAAAAAGGGAGGAGGTTATATTATGTTGTGCTGTGGATATGTTTTTTACCGGTTATATTTTAAATGGCGGTTTCTATAAGAATAGGGATACTTTCAAAAACAATAACTACACCAGAAGCACCGTCGCATTTCAATACGGTGGTTTTTTAACGAAATTACTTGATACGCCACTCGAATCGCAATAAGGTCCGGAATACACATTTGCAATTCCGTTTCGTACCCGAATCAGGAATTCCGTACGGGAATTAGGGTATTTGTTGCGGAATATTAATTTATACATATATCCTATATTGTTTCGGAAACACAATAATATAATATTCGTTGCTCCGTATCACTTTATAGTTACAATAATTTACGTGATTATGATGCTATTTACGGTTTTTAGGGTTCCGTACCCAAAGGGTAAAAACGGGACCCTATTACTGAGACTTCGATGTCTGTCCGTCTGTCCGTCTGTCCGTCTGTCCGTCTGTCTCCAGACTGTAACTCAAGAACCGCTATAGCTAGACTTCTGAAATTTTCACAGATTGTGTATTTCTGTTGCCGCTATAACAACAAATACTAAAAACGCAATAAAATCAATATTTAACACAACTAGGCTTCCACACAACAAACGTGATTTTTTTAGGTTTTTTCGCTCGTAATCAATAATGGTAACAGCTAGGCACTTGAAATTTTTTACAAAATCCTTATTTATATTTTTACTTTAATAATTAATAATAAAATTTTAATTAAGTAAATATTTAAGGGGGGGTCCCATACAAGAAACACAATTTTTTGCCTACTTTCGCTCTATACCGCGACCGGTACGAAACCCTTCGTGCGCGAGTCCGACTCGCACTTGGCCGATTTTTACAAGCAGATTTTACAAAATAACTGTTGATTTCGGCGATTATTATTACTCTTATTTTATTTTATACATTATCCTCCTTATTAATAGAATATTTAGACAGAAAATAACCGAAGTACCTTAGGTACTTTATCTGGCATATTAGAGAAGTCACATAAAAGACAATGTTTTGCCCTTGAGTATTCTACTAACGAATATTATACGCTGCGTAAAATATATCTTTATTAGTAAGAGGGTATAACAATACAATATTTTTATCTATCATAATATTATATACCTTTGAAGATATCGAATAGAGTTTTTGTCTTAGTATTAGATATACTCGTAAATAGATATATAAACAATCGGATCGCGTAGGATGCCATACAAATGCGTCACTGCATGGTCAGTTGCAAGGTAAAGAAAATCAATTCACAAGGTACGCGTGGCCTTATTTTTGTCTTGTGATATAATAAATACTTATAGACTAACCTTTGAATTAAAATTAAATATAACAATTTTATTTTATAAAATCCAGACTACAAAATATCTCCTAGGGCCGCTTTTACAACCAAGAAGAATTTACTAATAATAATATTTCGTATATATGCCAAAGCGTGCCAAAAATACCATACACTCGACAAAATTAACCATCTTTCAGTCACACTAGACTGTACTAATCAATACCATATTGTAATAGAACATAGTCCTTCTTGCACACAAGGGTAAAAATATATACCGGCAATCACAGAAAATTTCAGAAGTCTAGCTATAGCGATTCTTGAGATACAGCCTGGTGACAGACAGATGGACAGACGGACAGACAACGAAGTCTCAGTAATAGGGTCCCATTTTTACCCTTTGGGTACGGAACCCTAAAAAGTAAACCAGTAAATGTATCCATTATGAGGTGTATGTTGTAGCTCAAGTTGTTACTATCTGGCAACTCGCCAGCTCAAATTAACGGGATCTTTGAAGTGAGAATAAGACTTTATTAACATACACTTGTTCGATTTTTCTTTTATTCCTAACCGACTTCCAAAAAGGTGGAGGTTATATGTTCGGCTGTGGATTTTTTTTTATTTTTTTATTTTTTTGTATGTTCAACGATTACTCCGCCGTTTGTGAACAGATTTTCATAATTTTTGTTTTGTTCTGTTAGGTTTCCCTCCAATTTGGTCCCATTTTCACAAAAGTGGTGATCTGATGATGGGATCAATGAGTAATCGAGGGAACTCCTCAAAATTTATATGGAAACATATGGTGATTTTTGTTTTATGAGAAGTATCCTAAGCATATGCTACCAAAACGCAAGATTTTGCACCAAGGTATACTATGGTTCCGAAGATACTAAGAGAACTCTGGATTCCTTATAGATACAAGTTTAGGGGTTTAGGCGCTGTTTTAAGAACTGAAAGCATATGCTACTATGCAAATTACATTCCTCATCATCATCATCACCATTACCACGCCAGGGTCACCAGTGTCACATGGTTGTATATGGATACAATATGCCCCCACAACACCATAATTATATCATCACGTTATGCCCTTATAATAATTGGTACTTTTTATAGTGATTTTAATAAAAATATAATGTTGTTTCAAAATAAAATATTCAAGTTCTAAGCGACTTATGTACCACAAAATTGAACATACCAAAGTCAACCTTAACTCCAGAGGATAAGACACACATTTGACATTACTTCTGAGATTCGAAAGAAAAAAGAGGAGTAAGTTGCTTCGATAGGTACTACACTAATTTAACTATTAACCCATCAATCCCCAAGCGGCACCCGGCTGCCGCATAACAATTAAAAATCTATTGTGTCTGCGATTCCCACGATCGAGGTAATAAATTGAACCCTTAGTATGAAAATACTTACATAGGAAAACAATCTACATCGTAATAGGAATAAGAAACACAATCGCATTCTACGTATCTTATTACAATTTGTTAAGAGTCACACTTAACAAATTGTAATAAGATACGTAGAATATACGCGATGGTTTACTAGGTAACTAAAAAAAATAAATTAAAACCGACTTCCAATGTAAAAACAATGATAAGTAATAACATCCTTATAATATGAACTAAAAAGTAATAAATAATTTTTCCTATCTAATAGTGCCTTTTTCAGAATTCGGCTAAACCTCAACTATTTCTGTACTCAATTTTCATAATTTTGAAGTCGGTGCCAGTTCCAAAAGTTTCAAATACCTATTCTGTCAGAGAACTGAAGATTCAGCTATATCTGGTACCGACTTCAAAATGATGAAGATTGAGTACAGAAATAGTTGAGGTTTAGCCGAATTCGTAAAAAGGCACTATTAGATAGGACAAATTATTTAATACTTTTTAGTTCATATTATAAGGATGTTATTACTTATTATTGTTTTTACATTGGAAGTCAGTTTTAATTTTTTGTTAAAAATAATTGCCCACACTAATTTGTTCGAACGTGTTTAGCAGACACATGGCATTGGTGCCATGGTAGCGTAATAATTTTGTGATGCGCTATTGGTAGCGTAATAATTTTGTGAGTAGGCTACATGATTATTGTGATAATTAAATATTTACCTACTTCTTTACACATATAAAATATTATAAATACAAAAGTTTATCTGTCATTCTGTCTGTTACATGTAGACGCCTAAACCGCTTTACTGATGTTACTAACATTCGCCATGGAGGGGCCTTATGTTCAACGATAACATTGTATATTAAGATATTTGTTTGTACGGAAAAATGTAATTTGAAAAATATTATATTATCAGTTTTTAATCTTAACAGACTTGACTTATCTTAACACACGACCCACAACTCACAAGTAACAAAACATAATATGCTTTATTAATAAAATTAATAAAACACATATTATTTCATTTTATATTTATTATGATAGAGCTAAATATAATGAATGAAACTTAATTAGTATTTGTATGTCTCGTACACGCCTATCACACGCTCGATATAATCCTCTTTTAATGAACTGGTTTTACTCTTGGCGTTCCTTTTGTGGGATTTAGTCGTCATTGTGACGTATATGCATGAGCTAGTGTTCTGGAACATAACCGAGAAACGAGCAGATAGATCTCCTTATAACATACTTTAGACTACTATTAAGTACTAGCATCAGAGGGGCAAGCACGAATATTTGACAGCCTATAATTAGTAACTTCAGCAAATGTCAAAAGTCATTGTCATTTCACTGATTTTTCTCATAGTAGGGGAGGCCAATAGGGGATTCCGCGATATGCTCGAGCGTGTCAGATTAAGCTTACATAGGCTACCCACATGTCTCTTGTTATCATGATATAATTAAGAAATTCAAAAAAAAAAAAAAACCTTGCCAAACAACTTTAAAAAGTAATGAAATAATAATTTACTGACTTTAAGTCTATATGTATAATTCCTAAGTGTAAAGTAATATTGTAGTCCATAATTATTGTCACGGTGTGTCGGGGGACCGCCAAGTAAACTACGACAACAGCGATTTTTGCATTTTGTGTCACTGGTTGTCGCGATTCGGTTTGCTGTGAACTGACCCTTAAACTATAATGTTATGTGAAATCAAACATACATTAGCGGTCCCCCGACATACCGTGACAATAGTTATGGACTAAAATATTACTTTTCACTCCGGAATTGTTTAAACTTAAAGTCAGTAAATTATTATTTCATTACTTTTTGAAGTTGTTTGGCGGGGTTTTTTTAGAACATTTTAAAATTTAAAAAAATATAACTTCAGATTTTCTTATCTAAGCTTCCCAGATATTTTATTTCACACTCAAATAAATGTTTTGGTCTTGTTGTCTCAAATCTTTTAATAAATTACCTATGTAGGCATTTGTTATGTATTTTCTTTTTCATAACTTTAAAATAGCTTTTGCTCCCTAAGACTGCCTTCACATTATGTCGCGGGTACCGCCGCAGCCGCGCGGCTGCCGCGCGGCTGCGGCGGCACCCGCGACATGATGTGAAGGCAGCCTAACGCACAGCTAAAATAAAATTGCTCATAATATTATTTTTTTCTCCATTTTACCTAATCTACAAAACCTACTAGGTCTCCACGGCGCTCAAGTAGCTACAAAAATAACACACTTACCGGGGAGGTAAGTGTGTGTACTATCAAAGTGACATAGCTGTTATTATATTGTTCCTACTTCCTGCTTACAACGTAAGAGATTATTTCACGCTGGTTTCTGTAAGGCTTGTTCAAGGAGCCTGTTCAAAATATAATACTAAGAAGACTGTGAAATGTACGTGTGTTCCTATAGGTCAACTATTCTCAAAGTTTGCCCCAGCCCCAGGGCTCCGCAAAGGCCTCCGCGAGCGATACATAAATTGTTTTTAGAAATGTCATCAGAAACCAGCATGGAGGCAATTCATTGAAAGATAAAACATTTTTTAGGGGTTATTTAAAATCCCCTTCCTTCCCTTCCTAAAAGGGTTCCACCAGCATAAAAGTTTGAGAACCGTTGCTTAATGTAAACGAAGCCGCGGGCAATCACATCAAGCACATCCAGTAACATAATAATAATATTATGTTAACAGTTTCGAGTAAGGAGCTTGAGAGTCGTATAGAGGCTATTTTCATTTAGGGGCTTAATACTAAAAGGCGTTTTCTTCCGGGTCGGGCCTGCAACATTCTTGACTTATACATGTATCAGAGAGCAAATTGCTCACATATACTTTAACGGAGGGTCACACATTTATTTATTAAGGATTGTAAGGTTATCCCATGTAATAAATAATAATAATAACATGATATTACAACGTAATAATATAATGATGGTAAGATATTAATAAAAAAAAAATTAAGGCCAGATGGACTTGTGTTAGGCTAGATTTATATTCGTCCCCTCGAATGAGCGGTTTGGCCGCTACACCGCGAGATCATTAGCAATAGTACGTAACGATTTATTTACTTAAATAGCGGCGCAGTCGCGCTGTCATTTACATACAATTGCGTGTGATCTTGCGGTGTAGCCTCCAAAACGCGCGTTCGGGCGGACGCATATAAATCGAGCCTAAAGAATAATTAATAGTTTAAAAAACTAAAAAACACGCTTTTAGCACGTATATAAGCCAATCCGCCATCTTGGATGTCCGCCATGTTGGATTTAAGTCACGTGACTATTTTTTCATATTCCTGACAGCAAACCCTTTCATTTGATACCCATATAATGGGAGCGCATTTCAAATAGCCTGTCCTCCATCTTGGGGAGGCCGCCATATTGGATTTGTAATGAAGTTTTTTGGCTAGTCATGTATTGTCATCAAAACTCAGAGTGTGTGCAAAATTTCATCCTAATCGAAGTCCGGGAAGTGAGTCAAATTAAGATTCCAAGATTTTCTTACATACATAGTTACAAGTGAAACTAATAATAAGCGTGTTAAAAATGTCACAATACACTAACTGCCGCACTCAGAGTTGTGGAACATTAATAAAATTACTAATGTAATTAATTCAAATTTTGACATAAGCCCCACACATAATCAGCTGTCAAACTCTTCATTAAATTGAAGGTTAATCATAATTAAATGTCTCTGAGTACGTCGGTAAAATATTAAAAAACATTTCTAAATTTTTTATAACATTTCCCTTAGCTATTAAGTTGAAATCTTTCCCCGTAAAATATATAATTATATATAGACCTATTTCCTGTCCTTGGTTTCCGAATTATAATAATTACGGCCTTGGTCGCAGTTGCTAGGAGTTACGACCGACTTTGTTTTTACCTTCTAAGTTCTAGGTAACTCTGATGACGTCATTCCTCTAAAAATAGAACGTTAAAATGGAAATATAACTCAAAGGTCGGAAGCAGAGGGCGCTACCAGACCATACAGTAGGTATGGTACGGGAGCAAGCAACGTTTGAAAAATAAGTAATTCAGGTCAGCGATTCTGTGATAATATGTCGTCCTTCCAGCTCTTCCTGGTTAGAGTCCGGGCGTTCTGGCTGCCGGTAGTGGTTGCGTTTATTAATGCGCATCCTTCTTGTCCAGGTGATAATCCTGGATTTTAAAATATTTTTATAATGTATCTAATTTTAATATTATGTTATTTAAGGATTAAAAAACTTTAAATTTATTTGCCATACATTAATTCGGTTGCTAAACCTTGAAATACATAAAATGAAAAAGTCATGAAAAGTATTGCAGTATGATGCTAGTAGAGACGAGCCGAGAGAGACAGTTGCAGAATAAGAACTTTTAAACTTTCGCGTTGCATTATAATTTAAACTTATTATTCGGGACTTAACGCGACTTATTAATTCCTTAACCACCTTTCTATTCAGAGAATTGCAGCTGATCAACGATGAGTTATAGTCAATAACCAGCTTTTAACCAATGACCATATCAGTAGAATCCGTGAAGAAGTAAGATAGGAATTAGACAGTCACACGGACCAAACACAACAAACAAATATGACACGACGTATACAGCGCACAAAATGATGAAAATACTATAATATTACATTAATATTATGATATTTTCATGACTAGGGCCCGGATTTATATGTAAATACATATTTTTATTTTACCCGGTTTCGGCCTAGAAGGTGTTTTTACATGAATTATCATGTTTAGACTGTGAAAAACCAAGGTTTATTATCCATATTTTTCCATAATATTTCAAGGATTTTCAAAGATAAGTCCATATTTTACAAGAAAATGTCACAATCATCCATAGATACATTCACAAAAATACATAAAGAAATACGTTCCCGCCACAACACGGCTGCGTTTTTCGTTCCTCTCGCGTTTTATCGTCGTATTTTGTTTCCAAAGAAGATTTTTGAAGAATTAGAAAATAAAGTTTCAGATGCGGAAGGTCCTGTTGCTGACATGGCTAAACAAAAACTAAAGTACGTTTCGGATTAAGTAAATTATAAAATAAAGGATTTAATACAATATAAAAAAATTTGCAAAATTATGTGCAGATGCACGCAGATGTTTTAAGGGCACAATGTGGACGTGGCTTACACAATTATTACTGAATTAAGCGTGTTTAAGGGTGCACCCATCACGTCATAATATTATGTACATGGAGTCTGAGTGGAGTCTGGACAGATCATTCAGTCAATATAAGGCTATATTTAAAACAATTTTTTAGTCAGAGTTTTAATTTTAATATTTTACAGAAGAATGAACCCATTTAATATTAAGACAACTGTAACTATGTAAAGTAATTATTTCCTATAAAATGTGATAATAATAAAGACCTTTATTCCGAAACCAATTAATATGCCTTTTGGCATAGGCCTCCTCTAACTCTTTCCATTGTTTACTGTCACGAGTGATCCTTGTCTTACAGTAAAACAATGTTTTATTATGAAAAGTATTGTTATTTTATACTCCATATTTTTTCGATATTTTCGATTTTTTCATCCATATTTTAAGAACATATTTTAGATTTTTAAATACATATTTTTCCGGGCCCTATTCATGACTTTTTCATTTTATGTATTTCAAGGCTTGGCAACCGAATTAATGTATGGTAAATTTATATTAAGTTTATTAATCAATAACATAATATTAAAATTACATACATTATAAAATGATTTTAAAATTCAGGATACCTCACCTGGATAAGAAGGATGCGCACCAATAAACGCAACCACTACCGGCAGCTAGACCGCCTGGCGGACTCTAGCCAGGAAGAGCTAGAAGGATGACATAATATCACAGAATCAGCTGACCTGAAATGCTTTCTCGAATTGTTGCTACCTCCTATACTAGTAAATCCGTCTAAAATCCGACATGGTGCACGCGTCATGTCAGAATATTGACAGAAACGTTATAAAACGTCGAACAAGACTTTTTTGTGTACGATCTATGCTGGTGCTGCCGTCTAGCGTGAAAACATTGCAGGATGTCCTATTGGACATGGAAAAGTCTGATGCATCTTCTTATCGCCAAATGGTAAGGGATTTCCGTCTCCTACTCATATATTTTCTTATCAGTTCAATTAATGCTATGTCGGATTTTTAAAGGAAATAAGTAAGTACGGTTTTTCTTTACGATTTAAGGAATATAGTGATACAAAAAACTCTGAGAAAAGCTACTCAAATTGATTTTATTTTTCTCTACATTTTAGTTTTAGATTTTAAACCAAAATATTGAAGCCTTTTACTATGTAATAAGTTAATAACAAATAATATAAAAACATGAGCGATGACGGTACTATACAAACTGTTGTCGTCAATTCGATATTTAAAATTGATTATTCTTAACTTCACATGTCCTACCACAGGTTTTCCTGCACAAGTAGTATGGCGATACTTTAAGCCCCGAAAAAGGACATAGGATAGGATACTTTTTATCCCGGAAAAATGTACGGTTCCCGCGCGTTAACTGAATTTGACGCAACGGAGTTGCGGGCGTCATCTAGTAGTAATATAAGGCCATGGATACGGATACGCATCCGCTTCCCGCTCCCATCGACGTAGGGAACTGATAGGGTGTTTTATCTTCGTACCCGTAACTGCAAATTTGGATTAAGGCTTACGACATTTTTCCTGAGTCGTTGCTACGACGATCACGTCCACATCTATAATTCAGGTACGGAACTTCCGGAAGATTGATCGGATAAATCTGAGAACTACTGTGGAGTTTTATGTAGTAGCTGATCCGGCAAATATTGTTTTGCCATATTATGCCAAAACAATATTTGTCGGCTTAGCTACAGCGAAAAGTGAAAGGGTTTGTAATTTTTCAATGACAAATCTTTCAGAATTTAATCAAAATCCTAATAGTGGTTTCGGACAAGTTTTGCAAGAAATATGTCGCAGACACATGATTTTATATATAACATTTCCATTGATTTTCTTTATAATTTTAAAATGTAGTAGGCTATCTTCACCTAACTTTGCATAAGCGGGGAGTGGAGCACCATGGGGTTTTAGTGGGTAGGTTCTCGGAGAGTCCCACATACCCCGCCCCATGTCCTCAATCCGCCGGGGATGCGTAATGCATTTCCCCATGTAAAAAAAAGGCCATCTTCACCTGCCACATTAGACAGGTGAAGATGGCCTCGTACAAAAACGATAAAACACTAATGCCTAATGTACTTCAAGTTATTGTAAAAATATTTGTTGCAACACATAAATAATATTGGGATAATGTCGGTTTACATTATTTCATTCCAGTAATCCAATCCGGCACTCGATTACTATTGGGATAAATGTAAACGGGCACTGGAATCCAATTTCGCAAAAAGGCGCTGGATTCGATCATTGTATTGGAACAATGTAATATATCGGTCATCAGTCCTCATTAAAATTGCCAATTGATGAGTAAAATTATACACTCACTAGTATGAAGAATCAACAGTTATGTTACAAAAAACGCCACTCAAAAGACAATGGCACTCTTGTAACTCTTTTCACTAAAGAACTCTTTGTCACCCGGAGATTAGTGGAAGTCATTCATTAATTTCAAGCGAATATGAGCCGTAATATGATAAGAATAAGATCTACATGCGGGGAAATAAGAATATTTTAATACTTTTATACGATGCAACAAGTTAGCCATATTATTAAAGCTATAGGGATGTTTCAGATATTTGACAATTGATAACAAGTTTATTGATTTATTGTTCAATATTCACAATAATGAATTTTGAAGAAAAATAAATTGCCTCAAAAACCACAAGGAGTTTTGGCGACTGTGACAGGCATAGAGATATTATGTATGAAACTAGCTGACCCGGCAAACGTAGTTTTGTCATATAAATTATTTCTAGTATGAATATAAAAAGTAGATTAAAACCTCTTCTCAGGCCTAACAAATGTAGGTACATACATACAAAATTTCATTAAATCGGTTGAGTCGTTTTGGAGGAGTTCGCGCACAAACACTGTGACACGAGAATTTTATATAATATTAGACAGCTGATACTTGATGTTTTTATCTATACTAATATTATAAAGCGGAAGAGTTTGTTAGTTTGTTTGTTTGTTTGTTTGTTTGTTTGAACGCGGTAATCTCAGGAACTACTGGTCCGATTTGAAAAATTCTTTCAGTGTTAGATAGTGCATTTATCGAGGAAGTCTATATTTTATCAAGCTAAGACTAATAGGAGCGAAGAAATAGAGGAAAATATGGAAAAAACTGGGGGAAATTATTTGAAAGGGCTTATTTGAACGCGCTAATCTCAGGAACTACTGGTCCGATTAAAAAAAATCTTTCTGTGTTAGATAGCCCATTTATCGAGGAAAGCTACATGCTATATTTTATCACGTTAAGACTAATAGAAGCGAAGAAATAGAAGAAAATGTGGAAAAAAGGGGGAAATTATTTAAAAGGGCTTATTTCACGAACTACTAGAGCAATTTTTCTAATATTTGGGTCAGATAAGAAGTAGACCACGTGAAGGATCATAGGCTATTTTTTGTAGACTGATTTGTCTGTGAAATATCTAATTTACGCCGGCGAAGCCGCGCGGAAAGTCTAGTGTCAAATAGATTCCAAACCTATTACGTTACTAACTTTTTCGGTAGGAAAAGTTTGTAAGGCACAGACATAGAACCAAACACGTGAAAGGTACGGTTCCGACGGGGTTTAATTTTACACAAAAAATACCTCGGATCAAAATATTATAATTATAGTGTATTAGCTTGGAAACGTATCATTTTATATCATACCTACACAAAAGAAGTAAAGTTTACATTTTTCATAATTGATCTGTCTTAAATATAATATCATATCCGCTGTCATAATCATACAAATGCATAACCTTAATATTTTACAGTCAGCTTTTTGTATAATTACAAGAAAATCATATTTAAATTGACATTTCATAACTTAAATATGCAAGCATAGCATGTCAAGGCTTCGCTATTAAGTATCAAGGGAATACATTTATTAATTTTGATTCAACCACATACACTAGCGCGCTTGAAAATATATAATTTTGTAGAGTTAAATAATAATAATATTCTTTATTCTCTACTTTACTGATTAAATGTTAATTATATTAAATTTTACTATGATTGTCAGTGTGATAAAAGCATAGGCCTAACTTAACTAAAACTGTAAAATCAAAATGAACAACCGAGGCACAGAATTAACCTTCATAAGGTCTTCGGGTCAATTTTGACCCATTTTGAAATAAAAGTGGATTTTTTTGAAAGTTTGATATTTTATGACTTTTATTTATTCGCTTCAAATTACTTATTATTGGAATAAGTTTTCTGAAATCAATTAAAATATTCCACGTATAGCCATTTTTTACTCTAATGGTCTTTGGGTCAGAATTGATCGCAACCAATAACAAACGCACAGCGCATTTGTTATCGTCCTAATTGTATAAGTATCGTATAACTTTTTGAATGAGACGTTCTTTTGTTCATACAAGTCCTAGAATCATAT
Organism: Cyaniris semiargus; assembly: GCA_905187585.1. Lineage (NCBI taxonomy): Eukaryota > Metazoa > Arthropoda > Insecta > Lepidoptera > Lycaenidae > Cyaniris > Cyaniris semiargus. Next base: position 20,031,470 of record LR994547.1, on the reverse strand, counting down.
TTTATAACAGCTCTAAGACCAATGAAAATAAAATATATTTCAATAGATGAGCACCTATTGCATTCAAAAAAAGATTCCTGTTTCGATAATACATGCCATCGAAACCAACTAAATATATGACATCTTTTGTGGTCTATGTGATTCTGCTACCAGCTACATTTGGAGATTGGAATATTTAACTCTACACGGGCAAAGGAATAGGTGTTGACAAAAACCAAGGCTTGAGTGTAGTCCTTGATTTAACTCGCGGCCTAAAAGTTTCATCTAAATGTGGATAATTTTTTTACATCACATCGACTTGAACAAGAAACAGATCACTGCAGTTGTTTGTAGTTGGAACTATACGTTAAGTATCCCGCAAACGATCAAATTGTTTGTCAAATTTTACGTGTTTGTCAAACAGTTTGATAGTGTACAGCTTTGTTTGAAGCGTTTGTCAATCAAACTACGTGTTTGACCTGTTTGAAGAAAATTTGCATTGGCGTAGCATTTGACAAACGTGTTTGAACGTGTTCCGCTGTATTTGTCAAACAAGATCTCATGATCTCAAACCGATTCTAACTAATTGTTTGACAAACTTGTTTGATGCACGTTTGTTCGTCTGCGCTGCTGTTTGATGAAAACGTAAATTACATCAAACATGTTTGTCAAACAAATTTGATCGTTTGCGGGGTACTTTAGAGTAAACCTGGATTACCTCCAGAAATAGTAACAACAAATAAACGACCTTTATATTCATCATGTTTTGCGCTTACCAAAGACTAGTAAAATTAAAGACCATATGAAGGTTAATATTATTTTCTTCCTCAATAAAATTCATCGTTTGAACTTTACTATACAATATTTTTGTATAAAGCTCGCGCTCTCATAAGACACAACAGTCTTAAGACAGATGATTGATATACAAAAAATATATTTTTTTATGTTTTCATCTACACGTGTTTTGTATATAGCAATAATAATCTGTCTTATGACTGTATGACTAAAGTAAGCGCGTGCCCTTACTCTAAGTAAACTTCGTATAACATATAATTTTCTTAGACTTTCATATTTATATAGCGAATAAAACTAAGAAGTACTCTTAAAAACTCGCTTTATTGTGAGGCTTATGAAATTTTTCTTCATCTTTTCCTCGATCGTGACGTAAACTAATTTCATAGGAAAGTGTGTGCAGCGAGACTCAATTAAGTTATAAAAAATTGAGTCCATAAAATGTTACGAACAAAAACTTATAAAGTGCACTTTTCAAGATAAGTACGAGATTTAAGCCAATGTTTATCGATGGAATAATAACAGAAACAAAGAACTGAATACTTTTAGTAATTCGGAAAAATCTATGTCGGAAATAACACGTGGACGTTTCGCGGAAATGAAACATAAAAATTGTATGCAAATAACTTATTTTTTGTACAAAATTGGCCACCATTCTGACAGTTGCATGAAAACGTAAATCGTGCGATGTGGCCTTTTGTATCTTTATTATTTTTGTCTCACTACATTTAACATTCTTTGGACAGCTGCAGACACCATCCACAACTGCCGTTCGATTCGGATTCAAAAACTTACTGGACGCTTATTGGTTAACTAGCTGTTGTCCGCGGCTTGGTCCGTAGTAGCTAATATTCAAATCCTTCAAATTTAAATTCTTTATTAATTACATAATACTATACAATAGTAAAAAGCCGTCAGTGTCCGAGCCTTTAATGTTAAGTCGGCGGCAAAGTTGACCAATAGCCACAGCATAAGATTTTTAAATCAGAGTCATCAGATTATGAAAACTCCTTGGTAGTTAAATTTAATCTAGGTTAACAAGATATGGCTTGAGCTATTCTCTATAAGCTGGATTTTGTCGTTTAATATTAAACTTTCGCGGTGTTGGCATATAACAAACTATGAACTTTTAGGTATCAAATTTTGATACCCCCTAACTCCCTTACCAATAAAAGTATTTAAATAGCAAAAACTATAGAAAGTTTTCTTGTCTTTGTCGGGCATAAGTATTATAGGAAAATTCATAGTAGTCACAAACAGTAAGAGAAAATATTATGATCATACAATTATCTACTTATGACAGATTAGCTATACGTTTTAGTTTAGAATAATTCAAATTTAAATATAAGCATACCTGCTTTTGGTATTGTGACAGAACTATAAATATCTCTATCTACAGGATGTATCAAAACTAAGTGATAATACTTTAGGGTGTGTATGTGTTCCTAATATTATAGAGTTCACTGTTAAAGTAGCAGCACTGAAAGAGCAAAATTTTTTGTTTTAGGCAAGCGCCCCAGCGTTATGAAATTGCCCATACAAATCACAAAAAAAGCTCTTTCAGCGCTGCAACTTTCACAGTGAACTCTATACAGGGTGTAACAATAATAAGTAATAATACTTTAGGGTGTGTACGTGTTCCTTGTAGAGGTTCACTCTGAAAGTAGCAGCGCTGAAAGACCAATTTTTTTTTTCACTTTTGTATGGGGAAACTCGTGACGCTCGGACCCCTGCCCATACAAACGTGAAAAAAAAAATCGTCTATCAGCGCTGCTACTTTCACAGTGAACTCTCTACAAGGAACACATACACACCGTATAGTATTATCACTTATTTTTGTTACACCCTGTATAAGGAACACATACACACCCCAAAGTATTACGACCTCTGTGGCTCAATTGGTTGAGTGTGTGGCAGCTCAAGCCGAGGGTCGTGGGTTCGAATCCCGCCGACGGAACCAAAAGTTTTCAATGTTCCCGGGTCTGGATGTCTATTAAATATGTGTATGATATAATAAAAATCTTAAATATATGTATAGTATAAAAGTATTAAATATATTTCCGTTGTCTGGTACCTGTAACACAAGTCCTTCAGGTACTTAGCACGGGGCCAGACTGACGTGGTGTGAAGCGTCCATAGATATTATAAAATAAAAAAATAAAAGTATTGTCACTTTATTTTGTTACACCTTGTATACAATTGCAAGAATCAAATAAAGTAATTTCTCTGACAAACGATTAATAAATGTCTTAAATTATACTTATTGTCTGTAAACTTTCTATCTCATAAATCACGAAATTCCAACTTCTAGAACTGAAGTGACTATCATTAATCTCTAAGATGAGCTTTTAGATAAGGCTTATAGCTTGTAAACCTACTATGTCTAAGCTAAGAACAGCTATAGCTTAGATATAGCAGGGTAAAATTATGCCTAGAATCTAGATAGATATAATATTATGAATATGTAGTAGTGGTGGTGGTAAAGAGGCTTCTTGGGGATAAATAATATTTTTATATTATTTTTCCCCAAGAAGTCTCTTTTTCGAGATTCGAAGCACACATTTTTAGGGTTCCGTACCCAACGGGTAAAAACGGGACCCTATTACTGAGACTTCGATGTCTGTCCGTCTGTCTGTATGTCTCCAGGCTGTATCTCAAGAAATGCTATAGCTAGGCTTCTGAAATTTTCACAGATTGTGTATAATATCTGTTGCCGCTACAACAACAAATACTAAAAACAAAATAAAAATCATATTTAATGGGGGCTCCCATACAACAAACGTGATTTTTTTGTTTTTTTTTTGTTTTTGGGTTCCAACATCGAAATAAAATACAGTATAGAACGATCATAATATTAACATACATCGAATAGCTCTAATATGCCATTAGGTACTGTCTTAAAACATAGCTCTAATATGCCATTAGGTACTGTTTTAAAACATAGAGCAACAAAAATTGTAGGATCGAATCGAGTTATAATATGGCAACTAAAAGTACGCTCAGAGCGACCGCACACTTACAATTTCAAGTTGGCCAACTAAATCGTATAGTATCCTATTAGCTATGGCGGCTTATGAGAGCTCGCAGCCTCGCACATTGTATCCAACTAAATTGAACAACTAAATAATTGGACACCAATCGGATCAGAACGGCGATTCCTTTCCGATTACCTACAATTAACACGTTCGTTCCCACTACGTTTTTCATGATGTCTTCTCGGATGCCGCCTACATTGTACGGCGGACTCGCCAGGTGAGTCGCTGGCACTGCAATATAAATTGAATCGACTCACCACGTGAGTTCACTGGCACTACGTAAGGTTAAATTCAATTTTTTGTTATTTCTGTGGTCGTTACAGTATAACTAAGGTGTTTAATGCAATTAAAAAGTGTTAGGTGTTGTTGTAGGACTATTCAGCTTTTAAAAATTGCAAAAAACTCTTTGGATAAAATAAAAAGGTAAGTTTGTTTCGTAATTTAAGCAGTGGTTGTCAATCTTTTAAAATTTGGTTATTGTTAAGGATATATTTTGAATTTCTAATACTTGTGAATAGTCAATTTTACCCTGAAATATTTTATTACGGGCTTTAGATTAAAATGTATTATTTTTATTGTGGATACGACGAATTTAATTGATAATAATTAAGAAAAGAAACCTTTTTTAAAAAGTTTAAATCTGCCGAATTAAAATTAAATGATAACTTATTAATATGCAACAATAATAATGTCTATACGTGAAAGAACATTTTATTACGTTCGAAATTTGTTAAGAAGTGCCTGATCTTTTGTGTGTGACAACTAAAAAATACATGAAAAAACTAATACAAAATAATAATATCATGTTCGTTTCCTTGGATCCTAATTTATTTCATTTTTATTATCCTATTTCCGACGAAGACAAATCCGAAAACACAAAAATCATAAAAATCTGTTCAGCCATTTATGTCATAAAGTAGGATATTATTTGAATTTTTAGGACTATAGTCTGTCATAAAGTGGCATTTTAATTGAATTTTTCGGAACGAAAAAAGATCGGAACGGCACCTTAAGTTTATCTCCACAGTTTGTCTATACTTTCGCATTTCCACTGATCGCCGTGCTAGGGCTACTAGTAAGTTTGTGGCACTGAACATGTTAAAAAAGTAGTCCAATTAAATTGTGATACTACGCAATTTAGTTGTACGATAGTCGGCCAACTTGAAAATGTATATCTGCGGTGACCCTAAATCTAGATGTCGCCCGCAACTTCGTTACGCAGAAACGACGTTAGGTCATTTCCCCGGACTCTATCTATTTCCGTACCAAAGTTCATCAAAATCGGTTCAGCGGCTTAAGCCCGAAGAGGTAATAGACAGACAAACTTACAGACAGACTTTCGCATCCATAATTAATATTAGAAGTTAATACGGAGGATTTTAACGATTTCTTATGTTAATTTAAATTAAAACTAAACATATTTTTATTATTATACACCCTTTTCATTTGCACAATATGAAGTTCACGTAATAGGGTATAAGTGAAGTCAGCCGAAATATGAGTGATGTCAGATAATCGTGTTAACATATTGTGTTATAGCACTTATTGAGCCTCTGGCATCTGAACTTGGCATGCCAAGTTCATTGGCGATTACACAGAAAATAGCTTGGCCAATTAAAGTGAGTGAGGAAAGTATTTTAGGCTGTACGGTCTACGGAGCCTTGTAAAACACTACGACCATCTGAGTGTCTGTATGTTTGTAGCCAAAGTGTATAACGATGTCAGCTGTTGTGAGTTATAAATAAATAAAAATTACAATATTATTTTTTAATACGTATTATTATAACCATATCAGATATCAGCAAAATCGGTTCATCGGTTTGGGCGTGAAGAGAAAACAGACAGACACACTTTCGTATTTATAATATTGGAATGGAAGTATGGATTATGTACGATTGACCAGTCGTAAGAGAGTTCGGGCGTTCGGTGCAATTCGTTTCGATATGCACTCATGCAATAATCGAAGGAATAGTTCAAGTTATCCCCAAAGCAGATTCGAAGATTGCCCTCGACGCTAAACTCCAATGACGCGAGTGTTCGAATATTCAGAACACATTCTTCATTCTTCAATAAGAATTTGAGGAAGACCAGAAGAGCAGTGCTATTAGACTCGTAATTATTGAGTTCTATTCACGCCTTAGGGTCACATAATATAAAATATGTAAATGTGACGATGCATAATAGAGAGGTAAATTTTATTTGTAGGTAGCTGACCCGGCAAACTTTGTTTTGCCATATAAATTATTTCTAGTATCAATATAAAAAGTAAATAAAAACCTATTCTCAGCCCTAACGAATGTACTGTATACAAAATTTCATTATTAAATCGGTTGAGCCGTTTTGGAGGCGTCCGCACACACTGTGACACGAGAATTTTATATATTACTAGACGTTCCGCGCGGCTTCGTCCGCGTACGGCGTAAATTAGATATTTCACAGACAAATTAGTCCACAAAAAATAGCCTATGATCCTTTACGTGGTCTACTTATTATCTGTGCCAAATAACATAAAAATTGCTCCAGTAATTCGTGAGATAAGCCCTTTTAAATAATTTCCCGCGTTTTTTCGCACATTTTCATCTATTTCTTCGCTCCTATTAGTCTTAGCGTAATAAAATATAGCTTAAAGCCTTCCTCGATAAATGGGCTATCTAACACTGAAATAATTTTTCAAATCGGACCAGAAGTTCCTGAGATTAGTGCGTTCAAACAAAGAAACAAACAAACTCTTCAGAATTATAATATTATATATAGTATAGATATGTGGCATTTTAGCTATAGAGCTAACGGTTTAAGGAGATACAGCCTGTTAATAAACGGATAAGCAAAGTCCTAAGGACCATGGAATCCTTATATATGGATACAACAGGCCAACCGAATCCGGTCGAACTGATCGCAGACCGACCTGATCGGCCTCGTATTGTGCATTTCCGAGTCTGAGTGTGTACAAGACTGGTCCTTTACATTATTTTATACTTTGGGTACTAAGGAACCTATCAGACAGAGGGACCTATCAGACAGAGAGCAGTCACGCGGTCAAGCGTGCATGCGGTCAGTTTTGCATTATTTGTCTTGTATTACGTTACATAGATATACTCACACAGGGGGCGTTCTGACCGCGTCAGACAGGAGTCTGACTGACCACTCGAACGTAGAATGCGAAGGTAGAATGCTTGAACGAGTGACCGCTCTCTGTCTTATAGGTCGTAAAATATAGTTACGGACGTAATAACTACCCTTTGCTCTTTTTAATTGGGTACTAAGCCCTTTTCAACACATTGTTATGATTATTTGATTACTGAAGCGAAAGATCAATGAAAGCGCTTAACCTTGGAAAGTTGCCAACATTTGCTCTCCGTAACAAAACAGAGGGAACGAACTGTATAAATTTTAATAGTTAAATCGATTTACCTAGCGACGGCTTCAGGGTTGAGATAGAAAAACGAATTGGATATTATGATTATCAATAGTATCAGAATGGTGAAAAATATATTTTCTTTGTTGATAGGCTTTTTAAATATAGGTTATGCTACTGGAAAAGTCAGACACATGATAGAGAAAGAGACTTTGAATAGTTATGCGCTGCGTAATATTATCTTCATTAATCTATATATTAATACGCGAGCGAAAAACTTTGGATCCCTTTTGACGAAAAATGCGGAAGCGTAGGTGATTGAAATTTTGCACAGTTATAGTTTATATGGCGAAGGAGTGCATCGAGCTAATATTATTTTGAAATTATGCTTTTATCATACCAGTGTATGTATTATATTTCTCTATGTATCATACATTTTTTTAACAAATAAAACATTACACACACTACAATACACACATTAGGAAATTTTGATTGTCAAGCCTATACACACGAATTGTACTCTTTTATTTATGGTTGAAGTCTGTTGTCAAATTGAAAATAGATTTAGTTTTTTTATTAAATCTTAAATACTGTTAGACAATTATTACACGGCCAGTCTGTCATCGTTTGACTTTATTAATCCTGACTGTCGCAGGAATTATGTCTAAAAAATAATCAAGTCAATATTTTGACAATAGAATAATATCAATAGAAAAGCGTTGAAATTTTAAACTTATAATTTAATTATTTATTTGAGGTCGAATTTCGACCATTGGACGATCTCTAGTCATAAAAGGATAAGAGGTCGTCGCAAGAAGTTGTCCATACAATTTATACCTTACAGTATAGTTACTATGGTAGTATAATATTATGTTAAGAAGTAGTTAATAATAATATTTTATTTTTCGAATTTTGAAATAACCTTGAAAATACCTGGAAAGTGATTTTCTGTTTTTCTTGTGATTTACTTACCTGCTAAGCTTGCGAACTTACCTGCTTTGATATCAGAATCCTCCGTTCTCTCAAGAGAAGATCACTTACCTGAAACGAAAAATTTAACTTAATTTACACTTGTAAACATTATAATTTGGAAAAGAAACAATGGTAAAAGAAGTATTATTCAATCAATAGTATGATACCTAATTATTATTTAAAAAAATAATAGGGTAAATATGGAATAAAAGTATAAAAGGGCTGCGTCGGAACCCTTGCAGAAAAAAAATCCTAAATAGGAATTAATATTTTTGTATGGCACTGACTGTTGTCTTACTTGGGTCAGTTAAACAATTTTCGTTCCCCTAACTACGTGCTTAATATGACAACCAAATGTATGAGAGTTATCGTTCTATAGATTGTATTTCAATGTGCAGTAATAGTAGGGGAGAGTAAATCCAGACAGGCAGGCGTCATAACAATGGAGACCTGGGGTAATGATCTCGTAGATAAACGTTTTTAGGGTTCCGTATCCAAAGGGTAAAAACGGGACCCTATTACTGAGACTTCGTTGTCTGTCTGTCCGTCTGTCTGTCCGTCTGTCTGTCTGTCTGTCCGTCTGTCTGTCTCCAGGCTGTATCTCAAAAACCGCTATAGCTAGACTTCTGAAATTTTCACAGATTGTTGATTGACTAAAAACAAAATATAATTAAAAATAGGGGGGGGCTCCCATACAACAAATGTGATTTTTTTGGTTTTTTTTTGCTCTATATCAGTAATGGTAACAAGTAGGCACTTGAAATTTTCACAAAATCCTCAATTATATGTGTACTTTAATAATTAATAATAAAATAACAATTAAATAAATATTTAAGGGGGGCTCCCATACAAAAAATAAAAATTGTTTGCCTACTTTCGCTCTATAGCGGTACGGAACACTTGGCCGATTATTGTATGAATAAATGTATGAATGGTTATGGTTCTTTAACGTGATAATGGATGGATGTTGAGCGTAATATGATGTGAACGTTTGTAAAGGTCAAATCACATCGACACGTAACGTTGCAATGAAAACTGACCCTAATGAAAATTAATATTTACTATTAAATGAATATTCACCGCAAATTCAATGCGCTTTAATTCAATTTACACACAGGAACCGTTTATTTTTCTACAACAAAACTATCCCATATCTTTTCTTAGTGTTCATAGTTTTTACTAGACGTTGTTTCGCATGTATAATATTAACTTAAAGAAAAACGCATACTCAGTAGATAAAGTGAAAAAATAATAATTTGTAGTTAAAAAAGAAGAATATGAAAACAAGGCAGAATTAATTCGTTACTTTTAGGAGGAGAAAAGTTAGAGGAGAATTCGACATTTTTAGTACGAGAAACTAGACAATTGAAATCCGGTAACAAGTGAAGTGCCACAGATATTAAATCACGAATGGAGCACTGGAGACATGGCACATAATATTCACAGATGTTGGCATCGTGCCTGCCACGGCCAGATGCGGGACGGTTGAGTGCGTGTGCATTTTTGTATAAACGCAAACATTTCTAGTAAGGTTAGGATTGGCAGATATTCGTTTTCTATTATGTTACAATAGATCTTAGCATTTTATTGTAAGTAAAGGTACAAGTTGGAAGCCGGCTACATGAAGTTGCAGCAGACGACGTGTCGTCGCGAGTCGCGACACTACTGGTTTCTATGTTTTTCTATGAATAAGTGTCGCTAGCTTCGTGTCGCTAGCTGCGGAGGGTATTTCATAGAAATACATACAAACCAGTAGTGACGCTGCGACACGTCGCCTGCTGTTGCTTCATGTCGCCCGCTGCCAACCGGCACCTTAAGTGTAAAACTGTTAATTTTAATTAGCATTCCTGAAAAAGCAACTTCATTGAGGTTTTCTCAACACTAATTAGTGGTTAAACAAACTTACCTTAAGTGAAGTTTGACCATAATTATGAGAGTCGCTGCATCCGAAGAGACTTTATAATTAACATGGTAGTCCGCCCCTAGCTTCCGGCATCGAACACTTTTCAGAGCTTCCTGAAAAAATAAAATAGGTGGCGCGGCAATGGCGCTATTTCCGGGGCGGGATTTTTACCCCACCACCACCGGTTTCTCCCCACCAGTTTACCTCGGAGGTTCACTGCAGATCGGTCCTCATTCTTTTTAGAGAAGGTACAATTAAATAAATTACGATTTTCCAAAGACTTTTTAGGGTTTTTGGGTGGGAGGGTAATAAAGTCTCATCGGATGCAGCGACTCTCATAATTATGGTCAAACTTCACTTTTTTTTTTTTTTTTTTATGAAATAAGGGGGCAAGCGAGCAAACGGGTCACCTGATGGAAAGCAACTTCCGTCGCCCATGGACACTCGCAGCATCAGAAGAGCTGCAAGCAAGGTAATAGCCAATAGGGGAGTGTAGGGATGGGAAGGGAAGGGAATAGGGTAGGGGATTGGGCCTCCGGTAAACTCACTCACTCGGCGAAACACAGCGCAAGCGCTGTTTCACGCCGGTTTTCTGTGAGAACGTGGTATTTCTCCGGTCGAGCCGGCCCATTCGTGCCGAAGCATGGCTCTCCCACGTATAACTTCACTTAAGGTAAGTTTGTTTAACCACTAATTATAAATCGTCTCTGCATCCTCGAGACTTTATAATTAACATGGTAGATGTTCAGAGTTCTTATGGAAAATCGTCATTCAAATCTTTAATACTGTAATATTAAATTTATATTATATTGTAGAAATCAATTTTTTATATTAATTATTTGTACCTAAATATAACAGTGTATAGAACCATACACTAAGGAAAATAATTTCTCTGTGATATACTTAAGTCTGAGATGTATATTTTATAATAGTATTAACTGTTAACTATCATTGGCCAAAAAATATTGATGTGGCTCGCAGACCTCAATGAGAAAAAAGAATTATATATATCCAGATACATATTCGAGAACGACAGGATCGTTAGTGATAACTTTCCAGTTATTACAATGATGTGGCAGTTTTGCTAAAGCAGCCACCTCTAGTTCCTGTGGTTCTGTCCGTATGGCTCGTTCCGATCGGTGTGCGTCGTCGTAGTGCGTGGCCGTTTGTGCGTCTGAGCCCTCTTATTTGGGTGAGCCCTGAGAGTTTACCGGCCTGTTAGGCAGCGGTTGATTATGCTGATATTACGATGTAGAAGGCTGCTGTGGATCATAAGACTTTTTAAACTTAATCTGTAGACCCGAACGTTCTGCCATTTTAGCAGCAATCGCCGCAATATACTGCCCAAAATACTTGTGCTTTTTTCCAATCGTTTGTCTATTTTAAACTGAATCAGTTAAAACTCAAGCTAGTTCCGGATTAAGAACTGGAGCTTCCAATAGGGTTAAATTTTCAGGTATATGGATGTTTTCCATTCATTTTTACATACACTCCTTACTTAGGAGTCCACAACAAATTGGTCCCCAACGTTCAGAGATCTCATCCCTAATCTTCGGCGCCAAAAACCTCCACTTTGTTTTTGAAAGAACCCAAAGCTTCTAAAATATCATTTGATAAATATGGGATGGGTTCGACCGCATTGGGCACTGAGTCTGTCACCTTGAGAGGTCGAGACAGACAAATTATTATTTAGTAGCTCCGGTAGAGCGTCATGTTAATTAAATCGCTTCCGGTTGCATCAGCCTCAAAAGGCATACGCACAACGGATCGAACACTCCGTACGGATGAAATTAAATGCTCGCATTCACCATCAGTCTGAAAAACTGAACAATAAAACTTTCATCAGCCCCTAAAAAGGGGTAGCCAATTGGTATATATGGTCAAGATCGCATCAAGACTCTTTAAATATACATTTGAAAAGAGTATGTGTGGCCATGATCGCATCATGACTCTCTAAACATACTCGTACATATTTTGTTTTTATTTTATGTTATTTAGTATTCCAGTTTATGATATTTTCGAAAGATTGCCCATATTCACTTTAATATTCAGGATGAATTCCAATTAACATCCTAAAAATAAACTGTACAAAAAAAAAACAGATCTGAAAAAATAAGTGACCAACCTTCTTCACCAACTTCCGATTCATTCATTTTTTCAAACGACGTTCCAAGCAACGAATCCTCCTTATTTCTTCCTCCGAATTACGGAGTTTTCGCTTACCCTTGATATTTAAAATTACCATGAACTTATATTCACTTAAAACACTTTAATAAATTATTAAGTTATTTCAGTGTTCACTTCACAAAATTAAAGCAATATAACCTAGTTAGAGATGTTTCGATGCCCGAACACTAGAAACGAATGAGGACCGATCTGCAGTGAACCTCCGAGGTAAACTGGTGGGGAGAAACCGGTGGTGGTGGGGTAAAAATCCCGCCCCGGAAATGGCGCCATTGCCGCGCCACCAATTTTATTTTTTCAGGAAGCAGCGACGATTTATAATTACTATTTATTGGCACGTAACAAAAATCAGAACTTATAGCAAACCTATTACTGTACTTATAGGACTTCATTAGTAAAAAAAGTTCCGACAGAAGTGAGAACAAAATAGCGAAAGCAGAATTTTCGCCACGTGGTAGAAAAAGTTGTGAATGTAGTTCCTCTCCTACGCCGCGTCGGCGGTCTACTTTTCCTTCGTCACCGCCCTGGCCTTGTACCATGAAACTGTTTTGAGACTCAAAAAATCGGACGAGAATGCCGCGTCCTACTCTAACAAACGTGAAATGACGTTGTTAGAGCAGGATGCGGCATTCTCGTCCGATTGTTTGAGTCTCAAAACAGTTTCGTAGTAGGCCTACTGACGAGTCAAACCCATCCGACCGATCACAGCTAACATTGAATTGACATAAAGTCGACCACATGACGTAGGTCCGTCAACTGCCTATAGGAATCAATTTCCTCAATTGTAATATGTATGTATGTATGTTTTTATGTTTGTGTTCGCATATCTTCGGAACTACAAGTCCGAATTAAGTGATCCTTTTTTTGTTGTACTAGGTATTATTCAATTTGAGGAATACTGCAATTTAATCAAAATCAGTTCATTAGTTTTTGAGATAGGAAACTTTAATTCTTAATTACGTGCAATTTTGAAGTCGGTTTTATCTTTTCAAAATACTATTAAGTATAATCCATCTCTAACAATTGTAAGTAGATATAAATAAGTGTAACGATGTTTAATCTATCACTTAAAAAACCATTACACTTCTTTATAGCTACGGCGTAGTTAGGTAAATTTCTGAGATCGATATAAAAAGTTTAACGAAGTATAATTCTAGGATAACAGCTCGCACACAAAGAAAACACTGTTCAAGTCTTGGAAAATTCAAGTTGAAAGATAAACAAAATTCAAATTGAACAAATCGCTTCACATGATAATATCGGGTAGCCTTGACTTCCTTTAATATAGGACAGGAGACTAAATTCAAAGGCAATTTTGAATTTAGACTAATAAAATTTTGAATAGGCATATTACACGAAATACTTGTAGTCACTACCTGTACTGTATACTACATAGTATTAGTTTATCGCGCGGTAGCCATACATTTTTCTGGAATTAACGATCCTGTATCCTTACCTTACGCTATCCACACAAAATTTCATCAAAATCTGTCCCGCGATTTTAGTGTGAAGAGATAGATGACATACTCACAAACACGCTTTCACATATTTATAGTATAAGGAATGTATCCATACTAATCTGTCTGTCTGTTACTGTTACCTCTTTACGCCCAAACTGCTGAACCGATTTTGCTGAAATTTGGTACGGAGATACTCTGAGTCCCGGGAAAGGACATAGGATATTACTGGTCAGAGCCATGCCACACGATGCGGTGCGGCGGCGGTGCGGCGCCTGACCAGTGCCGCTCCGGTTTCCTACATATGAAATTGTATGGTATGGCACACGGCGCCGTCCGGTGCTCTCCGGCGCTGCACCGCACGCGCACCGTACGAGGCGGGGAGGGGTGTATGTATTGGTGGAGCTCGAGTCCGTCGCTGCTACGGTACTGCAAAACGTTGCGGCACCGCACTCACCGAGTGGTCGGTAGTCCGGCGAGATGATCTGCGGTGCGGTGCTGCACCGCGTCGTGTGGCATGGAGGAGTGTGTTATTTTACAGGTAGGAAAGTTACGACGAAAAAATTTACGATTTCCGCGCGGATACGAGTTGAGGACAAACAGGCTAGCTAAAGAAATGGAAAAACGTATGGCATCCACAAGAAGTTTTTGATTCTAGTTTGAAATAAAAATACTTTAACCCAGTTTTAAGCACGCGCCACAGTAACATACTCACATGCTAAGTAGCAGTTAAAAGAAGAATTTAGTGCATGATTATAATGGCTATTAGGAGTACGTAAGAAAAACACCTGTACGAAAAGCTCTTAGCTATGTAACAGTTTTAATTTAAAAGTTAAGAAAAATCATACATTTTTTGTTTCAACCCATACCACCTTACCAAGTAATATATGTATATACAAATGAGCGAATAACTATATTATACAAACTTCGCTTGTATTGATATTGCAAAAGTTATGTAAATACAGGGTGCAATTAACGATTCCTGCCAAATTTTTTCCAGGGCTTAGGTATCATTAGGAGAGTCCATTTAACCAAAAAAATTGGGTGTTATTTTTTTTTCAATGACATATTTTATCCCATTTAAAATCGTTGCAGAATGGTCACTCGCGGCGCGGGGGAATGAGAGGGGTGACGCGGGATGAAGCGCGCGCGCGGGGGCACATCACGCGCGGCCGACGCATCGTGTCCATTAATTTTAGTGTTATTTAGGATAACTTTCAGACGCTATTTCTCAACATTTTAGTACTGAGTGACTATAAAAGAAAAAACACGTGTATTTTTATTTTTAGCAAGGATCAATATATCAAAATTTGGCAGGAAGGTTTAATTGCACCCTGTATAACAATATACAGTGCCTACTTGAAGTATCTTTCTATCAAATTTCTTCCAAATCGGCTGTACGGTTTGAGTGTAGTCTCGGTCATAGTTCAACTTTACTATATTCATAAGTATGTAGTTCGTTCGAAGGCGCAAATAACATAAAATTATGAATATAGATGATGACGTCAAAATATATTATAACTAGATGACACCCGCAACTCCGTTGCGGCAAATTCGTTTATCGCGCGGAAACCGTACATTTTTCCAGGACAAAAAGTATCCTGTGTCCTTTCCCGGGACTCAGAGTATCTCCATACAAAATTTCAGCAAAATCGGTTTAGCGATTAGGGCGTTAAGGGGTAACAGACAGACAGACACACTTTCACATTTACAATATTAGTAATATTAGTATGGGATAAGAACACAAAATATTTTGATCAAGGTATACTTGTAACACAAACAATGTTAGGACAAAATAACTAAGTTATTGACGAACTTGCTGAGAGCGAATAAAGACTGGAACCTTTTGGGAAATATGTAACTGTATTAAATTTGGAGTATGGGAATTCACACTTTACTATTTTAAAAGCTTTTATTTAACTTGCTCTGTATGTATGTAAGTATGTGTGTTACGGTGGAATTTTGGAACTCAATTTTGAAGTAGATATAATTAACCGATTGAGCTGAAATTTTGCATACGCGTTTAGTTTGGATGACAATGCACGATATAGTATGGGACATCACTCTAAATCCAATATGGCCGACCATCCAAGATGGCGAAATAATTATTTTCTATGCAGACCTACAATATGGATATTAAATGAAAAGGCTTTTTGAGAGTAGCTTGAAAACGAATGTAATTTCATTCTACATCCAACATGGCGGCTCATCCAAGATAGGGGAATAGTTATTTTTAATGCACTTCTGCAATATGGGTATCAAAAGAAAGAACTCATTGAGAGTAGCTCGAACACTAATTTAATGTCATTCTACATCCAATATGGCGGCTCATCCAAGATATGGGAATAACTATTTTTAATGAACTTCAGCAATATGGGTATCAAATGAAAGGGCTCATTGAGAGTCGTGTCGTGTCGTGTCGTGTCATGTGTCATGTCGTGTCGAATCGTGTCGTGTGTCATGTCGTGGCGTGTCGTGGCGTGTCGTGTCGTGTCGTATCGTATCGTGTGGTGTCGGGTCGTGTCGTATCGAATCGTGTCGTGTGTCATGTCATGGCGTGTCGTGTCGTGTCGTGCCTTATCGTGTCGTATCGTGTCGTGTCGTGTCATGTCGAATCGTGTCGTGGCGTGGCGTGGCGTGTCGTGTCGTGTCGTATCGTGTCGTGTCGTGTCGTGTCGTGTCATGTCGTGTCGTGTCTTGTCGTGTCGTTTCGTGTCGTGTCGTGTCGTGTCGTGTCGTGTCGTGTCGTGGCGTGGCATGTCGTGTCGTGTCGTGTCGAATCGTGTCGTGTCGTGTGTCGTGGCGTGTCATGTCTTATCTTGTCGTGTCGTGTCGTGTCGAATCGTGTCGTGTCATGTCGTGTCGTATCGTGGCGTGTCGTGTCGTGTCGTGTCGTGTCGTGTCGTGTCATGTTATGTCAAGTCAAATCCAGCCGGGTTTTAGAAAATGCCCGGTTGAACCCGGTCACTTTTGTTAAGTGAAGTTTAACTTTTTAGTCATGCAGAAATAAACGGAATATAACAAACTCGCTAAATATAGACACGGTTTTTTCACTGATCAAAATCAAGTAAGTACGATTTCTTAAGGACTTATGTTAATCAGATATTAACAAATTCTTGAAAAAAAACAAACTACAATCAAATAGACTAATAAATCTAGCCAGAGTTAACTAAAAAACAAAAAATAAATTATAGGCAAAAAACTTTTTGAAAAAAAAGCTTTTATTTAAATACTCCAAAAATAAGAAAATAAATTTCTCCTTAAAAATTTTAACTATTAAGTTATAAACTCAATATAAATTATACAATTTGCATGATAATAAAAGCTTGTCGCGCGATTTGTAAATAAACTTGTGCCAATTAAACTGAGTAAATTGATATTATATTTTATATTTTAATAAATTTATTAAATACTAATAGATTGTTAAGTCTCGCGACAAGCTTTTATTATCATGCAAATTGTATAATTTATATTGAGGTTATAACTTAATAGTTAAAATTTTTAAGGAGAAATTTATTTTCTTATTTTTGGAGTATTTAAATAAAAGCTTTTTTTTCAAAAAGTTTTTTGCCTATAATTTTTATTATTTAAATTATATTTCGATTTTTTCTGTTAACTCTGATTATTATCCATCCATTTTCTTTTAAAAGTACTTTAAATAAAATTCTAAGACCACATTTTAAAAATACTCGGTATTTAAAGATACTCGTTACGAGTATTTAAAAATATACTCGGTTCGAGTATTTCAAGTTAAAATAGAGGAGTATTTCGAATCTCATGAAACTAAATAGCGTACGACTACTCTGTCGTAATTTCAGCGCTACGAAGCACGTTAAGGACTTAATTACAAACCATTTTAACTAACATACGTATTATTTTGTTAACTGTTCTGGTCAATAAGCTTATAAAATACTAGAGTAGCAACGTCTTACAAACGATTCTCAGAAATGCGTAACCACTTGATAGTTCAAAAGACGATGTCAAGTCATTATGTCATTATGTAGGTAAGTCAGATATGCCTGCAGGCATCTTCGAAGTGGCAACGCGTTAATGCCGTAAATTGCCAATCAAACATATAATATCATTGGTTCTGGTAATGAAACAACTTTCAGAACCGCGGAATCTTTACGTGTACATCTTAAAGTTCAACTACATGTGGTTGACTCCTATTTGCGTCAATACGTTATTCAAAAGGTCCGAAAGATCGTCTCCACTTCTGGGGCCTTTAGTCGAGTTGCATTCGATAAATTCGACAACGAAGTATGGAATCAAAATGGTATGGAATTTGACATAATATTCAATTGCAAGCACCATATTGTTAAATATTGTCAATATAATATCAGACATTCTTGATTTCAAACTTCGTCGAAATATTGTCGAATTCGTGACTAAGGGTCTAACCATCAATATGAAGATAAGGACCGTATACGTTATGGCCCTCAAATCGAATATTGCAGCGAGTTTTCTTTTCTTAATAATATTTTCGTAAAATATAATAATTTTAAGTCCGTTTATTTTGTGTTTCGTGTGTGGTGAGGTTTCGGTCGGACCAACGCATAGGCTTACTGCCCAGCAGTTATTTTCAAAGTACAACAGTATCATTGGCACAACATAAAATCGAACTTTAACCAAGCGTCCAGTCACAAATTGCTTTATAATAACCAGACTTTTACTCGTTTGCCGGCGAGCACATAAAGCCGGCAACATAAGCACGGTTTCGCATGCTATATCTGACCTTGCGATGATGGTATGCCGTCACGACCGAATGGAACTAACCTAAATCACGAATACAATAACAAGTTATTCCACCATGAATATTAATGCCGGCTATTACGTTAAAAAATATTTTCAAAAACGTATTATGTAGTATGAAAGTTATAGCGTCGTTGAAGTTCTAACATCGCATAGGTCACTTTTTGGCTATTTTGAAATTTTGATGCCATTTGATTTGCTAGAAAATCGGAAGACGCATCGTATCAGCCAATCTTCTTGATTGGTCGAACGTCAACTTCATATTATCGAACGCTTATGTTAATTGCATACATTTTGATCGGAGATTCTATAAAGAAACGATAAAGAAAACGTCTTGGCGAAAGGGCCAGCTCATTTTGGCTACATGAAAAATGTCTGGATCATTTTATTTCGTGAATATAATATATAAAATTCTCGTGTCACACTGTTTGTGCGCGAACTTCTCCAAAACGGCTCAACCGATTTTAATGAAATTTTGTATGTACTATCAGAGAAGTTGATTCCTAAGCAGATGTGGGACCTACGTAGTTTGATCGCGTTACGTCAAACCCAGCAGATCACAATTAACATTGAATTGACATGATCCGACCAAATGACGTTGGTCTGTCAACTGCCTAGGAATCAATTTTCTAGATGGTACATTAATTAAGCCTGCGAATAGGTTTTATAGATGGCCCCGTGCGAGTTTCTTACGCCGGTTCCCGAACCGGTGGTAGGCACCAGTATAGTCCCGACGTTCAGAGAATATATTTTGAAAAAAATATATTCTGAATAAAATTTTTTGAGTTTGAGTTTGAATTTATATGGCAAAACAACGTTTGCCGGGTCAGCTAGTAAAGTTATAAATATTAACTGGCTAATTTAAAACTGCATCGTCCTTATAATTTCAGTATGAACTTTTTTTTTATGAAATAAGGGGGCAAACGAGCAAACGGGTCACCTGATGGAAAGCAACTTCCGTCGCCCATGGACACTCGCAGCATCAGAAGAGCTGCAGGTGCGTTGCCGACCTTTTAAGAGGAAATAGGGTAATAGGGCAGGGTAGGGATGGGAAGAGAAGGGAATAGGAGGGAATGGAAGGGAGTAGGGTAGGGGATTGGGCCTCCGGTAAACTCACTCACTCGGCGAAACACAGCGCAAGCGCTGTTTCACGCCGGTTTTCTGTGAGAACGTGGTATTTCTCCGGTCAAGCCGGCCCATTCGTGCCGAAGCATGGCTCTCCCACGTATAAACTACCATTTGTGTGAACCTAAAAGTAAACACTGTGTTTAATTCGCTCCTCGAGTTTTTTAAAGAATTCGTTGTTCTCGGCTGCCGAATTCAGTAAAACTTCTATGGATATTGTAAACAACACCTTGAAGAGCTAAAGAAACGTACAGGTGAAGCTGAAGCACAATCTTCAAGACAATTTTTTTGGCTGAAAAGGTACCGATTTTCAGTTTTGTACTTGATCGAGCTAACTCACACATAGAAGACGTTTTGAAAATTATCCAATGAGTAAAGATTTTAACGAAATAAACTATTTTTTCGTTATTAAATTTGCTTTGTTTACGACTGCTGTCGACGACGAGCTGTCATACTTTGTTTACGAAATAATTGAACTGGTTGACGTCTGACAGTTGACAACACACTTTGAGTACTGTCACCTGACAGACTATATTGCAGCGGTGTTGCCAGCCACACTTCTTCCCCTTCTTATAAACAGGCTCTTTTGCCACAAGAAATCTAAGTTGTGCAGAAAGTCGCAACAATTATCTTTTTACTGCTCAGGATGTAATAACTACATAACTGAAGAGAAAATCAGATGCTCAAAGTGCCGACGTTTCTATGACACCGTGTGCGCAGGCATCTCAGGCGAGGTTCGGTCGATACTGACCCCTGAGTTCACCTCGAACTGGATGTGCCAGGAATGCCGGTGCAAAATTCCTAGAGGGGATAACTCTGAAATCCCAATACGATCTCGTACTATCCATCACAGCGAGCCTTGCATTGGGACTCCAGGTATTTTTGCTTCGCCAATGTCTATTGAAAATGTTACAACTGTTCGTGGATCTCGTCGAGCTCATGTTGAAGCTGTTAATGTTCCTAACGACCATAACATAATGGGTGAAATCATTAACGAAGAGGTAGTGAAAATTTTCGAACAAAAGATGCCCGGAATGATTACACATATTCTTGAGCTTTTTAATGCTAAAATTATACAGACAGTGAATCTACTAAATCAAAAAATATACAGTCTCCAAAAACAGATACAGTCGTCAGTGTATAAAGCTGACTGTACACCATCCTCTAGTGCAAGACCTATGGAGACCTCCACGAAGAAGCTCTCAGAAACCCAGCTGTCTACATGCCCCAAAGCTGCAAAGAAAGGCCAAGCTGATTCCGATAGTATAACATCTCGTGCTAAATCTTCTAAAAATGCCCGACCAAGACCACATGCATATCCTTCTAAACAGTCTGTCACTTCGCAGCCTAGCACCCATACTGTGCAGCCAGTCGCTCTGTCCGGCAATACTATTGATGACAAAGGAAACGATATACAAGCTGCTTGGCAAGACACTTCCTCTCTGACCCCAGCAACTGCCCAAAACACTACCTCCTTGGAAGAAACTGGCTGGACAGAAGTTCAAGGTTGGCGAACTCGGTCATCGTTCAGTTCCGTCTTACGAGGGACGGCAGCACCTGGAACAACCAACCTACGAGCTAGTGAGAAATGGAAATATTTGCATCTCTACTATGTCAGAAAAGGGACATCAGACGAAGAGATATGTGCACACCTTGACAATATCATTGGTGAAAAGAACACATGCACTGTAGATGCTCTCAATTCTCGTGGCAATTACGCTTCTTTCAAGTTGGGGGTACCAACTAGATTAGTGGATAAAGTTATGGCACCCCAAAATTGGACCGAAAATATATGTTTTAAGTACTGGCGCAGAAATTTTTTACACACAAAAGCCCAGTAGCTCTCGCCGAATTCAAAGTACCTACCATTATGCCCACTCCCAAAGTCCGAAATACAATCGTTCATATCCTGTACCAAAATGTAAGAGGTATTAAAACAAAACGTGGCGATCTAATATGATGATGACTGAACATGACCTTATAGCAGTAACCGAATCGTTCTTAGACACTTCGATTGATGACAATGAAATCTCTGCAGGCAACTGGAGCATATTACTTAGAGATAGATTATCTTTTGGAGGCGGAGTTTTGCTTGCATCCCGCCCAGGCATAATAATGAACCGATGTCGTCAACTCGAAACTGATCATGGGGAGGATTTGTGGGCCTCTTTCTCCTATCTGGGCTCCTTAGTTTACGTCTGCGTTGTATACCTCAAGCCAACTGCAACAGATGATGAGTATATGTCATGGTTCTACAAGGTCGAGAAATAATTTTTAACTTGAAGGGACATTTCATAATTTTGGGAGACCTTAATATGAACAGTGCATATGTTACCATAAAAAAATATTATTGTTACTTCTTAAGTTATTGTAATATGTATGATGTAAATGATGTGATGAATATGCGTAAGTTGGATGTTGTTTTGACGCGGAAGGGCGCTGTCGCTAGTTGTGACTATGTACTGGGAATGGAACTGGTCCCGATTGACCTATATCATCCTCCTCTTGAAGTTACTGTCTCCATCGTGTCGTGCAAGCCCACTGAAGCTATGGAACCTAGTAACGTTAACAAGCGTCATGATTACAATTTTACCAGAGCTGAATTATACCATACTCTGAAAACTGCCCCTTGGCACAATGTTCTAGATAATACTGACACCCATTCTGCTACCGATACATTTTATAACATATTGTATAACGTTTTCGACACTTCTGTTCCCATGAAAAAAAGACAATCCTCGGGCAACAGGCGGTATCCTGTCTGGTTCACTGCAGATAATGTTAGTGGTCTAAAACAAAAGAAACGACTGCATAATAAATGGACACGTACTCGTTCTGAGCTAACCTACACTCAATTTAAGAACCTGCGTTCGGAACTGAAAACGAAAGTACAGGCCGAGTATAGCTCCCATTGCTCTGCCATCGAAAGCAGGTTGTTCAAATATCCAAAGCAATTTTGGCAGCACATTTCCAATTTAAAATCTAAGGGTGGGTTTGAACCAACTGTATCATTTAACAGTTCTTTCTATTCTGGAACTAAAAGTGCAGAGGCATTTGCTCAATACTTCTCTAGCGTTTTTCTCCCTGATGTACCTAAACTAGACCCCAATTTAGAGCCTGTAAATGCAGTGGGAACTAATATAATTCTTCCGTCCTTAACCCCTGGAGACGTAGAAAAGGCAAGCTCAAAGCACAAAGCTCGATAGGCACTGATAGTGTACCCCCATATGTCCTAAAAGCGTGTAAAGACATCTTTACCGTTCCGTTATGTCACCTGTTCAACACATAACTCAGAGCTGGAATATATCCTAAACAATGGAAATTATCGAGGGTCATACCTATTACTTCCGATCGACTGTCAGTAGAAAACTACAGACCCATAGCTGTATTGCCTTCTGTTGCCAAAGTTTTTGAGTTTGTACTACATAATATATTAATGAATCAGATCCGTGGAATTCTTTCTGACAACCAGCATGGTTTCCGTCCTGGTCGCTCTATCAGTACGAATATTCTAGCTCATGTCGACATTATTTCTAAGGCTCTTGACGCAGGCTATCAAGTGGACGTTCTATACTTTGATTTCTGAAAAGCCTTTGATAGAGTCGATAATGATGTCCTCCTCAAAAAGTTGAGCGCTCTTGGGTTTTCTCCCGGTCTTGTTCGTTTTTTCGCAGATTATCTTCGTGATCGGAAGCAATTTGTGAGGTATGGATGTTTTGAGAGTGCCCCTTATCATACACGCTCTGGTGTTAGCCAAGGGTCAGTGTTGGGCCCTCTCTTATTTCTTATATTTATTAACGATCTTACAACCATTCTTAAGTTTGCTAAGTGTTTACTGTATGCCGACGACCTCAAGATTATTATGATCATAAAATCTCTTTATGACTGTCTTCTTCTGCAAAAGGACTTGGATGCTGTACAACGCTGGAGTATTTCCAACAACCTTTTGTTTAGTATGAATAAGTGTAGCGTAATGACATATTATGGGCGGAAGCTACACCCGATCATCTTTGATTATTCTATGGATGGTCATATTGTTTCCCGTGTCCATAGTATCAAGGACTTGGGGGTGTACTTGGCAAAACTCTTACGTTTAGGAACCACATATATGCGACGGCTCAAGATAGTTTCAAACGTCTAGGTTTTGTACTCCGCAACGTTAAGGACTTTAAAAATCCCGCCGTTATAAAATTGCTATACAACGCACTTGTACGCAGCAAGCTAGAAACAGATGCGTGTGTCTGGGCTCCTTACACAGCTACATCAATTCTGATGCTGGAAAAAATCCAAAAGGCGTTTCTCAGATTTTTATTTAAGAAAGTGTACGGATACTACCCTTACATGTACCCAACTGGCTATCTCTTGGGTACCTTAGGTTACCAATCTCTAGAGGTCCGACGAGGCGTAGACCTAATATTGGTTGCCTTAAAAATCCTTCTCAATATAATCGATTGCCCTGAACTCCATACCTTAATTTGCCGCTTGTTTGTGCCTGACAACTATCTAAAGCTCCGTCCGAGTCGTCGGACAAAATTATTCGCACTGCCGACATGTCGGACTGTCGCGAGAGCTGAGTCCCCGCTGTACCGAGCACTAAACTTACTCAACGCCCTTCTGTCGGCCAATCCTGAATGTGATGTGTTTGTTGATATGTGGATGGATGTGAAGAGAGCATTTGTTAGATTTTGTGAAAATAAGTACGAAAGGGTTTCTTTGTACTCCGCAACGTTAAGGACTTTAAAAATCCCGCCGTTATAAAATTGCTATACAACGCACTTGTACGCAGCAAGCTAGAAACAGATGCGTGTGTCTGGGCTCCTTACACAGCTACATCAATTCTGATGCTGGAAAAAATCCAAAAGGCGTTTCTCAGATTTTTATTTAAGAAAGTGTACGGATACTACCCTTACATGTACCCAACTGGCTATCTCTTGGGTACCTTAGGTTACCAATCTCTAGAGGTCCGACGAGGCGTAGACCTAATATTGGTTGCCTTAAAAATCCTTCTCAATATAATCGATTGCCCTGAACTCCATACCTTAATTTGCCGCTTGTTTGTGCCTGACAACTATCTAAAGCTCCGTCCGAGTCGTCGGACAAAATTATTCGCACTGCCGACATGTCGGACTGTCGCGAGAGCTGAGTCCCCGCTGTACCGAGCACTAAACTTACTCAACGCCCTTCTGTCGGCCAATCCTGAATGTGATGTGTTTGTTGATATGTGGATGGATGTGAAGAGAGCATTTGTTAGATTTTGTGAAAATAAGTACGAAAGGGTTTCTTCTATTACTATTTAATTTAATTTGTGTATGTATTGTAACAATGTCATAGTAATTAATTTTAAGCCAAGATTGCAGTTAATTATTGTAATTGGGGTAACCCGTTGTAATTAACTTTAATAAATAAACTACCATAATTCCTGTAATTATCAGCCACGTGTACGTCCAAGAACGTGACGTTGATACTGTTTCTCGGCTTACTACGGAGCTGCAACTGTTTACATATTCTAAGCGGCGTCGCTGCCAACCGCTCGGCTTGCTAATCACGATTTACACGACATTAGTTGGTTCTTGATAACTTTTTTGCGATACGTGTCACGTGTGACTTTCATTATGAAAGAAATTGATTGATGGGCAGTTGACAGACCAACGTCATTCGGTCGGATCAAGTCAATTCAATGTTAATTACCTTAATCGACAAAGGTCTCAATTTTTGGTCTTTCGCCCCAATAACTAAAAAACTATGCGTTGTAGCAAAAAATATTGTATGATGAAATTAAAGCTTATTAAATTTTCTATAATTTAGATATATAGTAATATATATAGTTTTTTCAAATTCTCATTCGTTTTCGAACTACACGCTCAAGAAAAGTGAAAATTAAAAAAAGCTTGATTAAATAATTGAATTATCACTAAGCTTGGACCTTCGTCACCCCCCCCCCCCCCCCCGGCTCACCTCCTAGACGTCAGGACTTTTAGTATGTTTTGTCCTTAACTAACCTCCTGCAGAAATCGCTTAGGTTCCCGCTCACGCATTCCACAACTACTTTGTTGACTGAGCTATTATGAGAGAAGTTGATTGATGATCAGATTGCGGACCTACGTAATCTGGTCGCGGTATGCCAATATAAAATACAACTAATACGATCATGGCATAAATTGACCTAATAATGTGACTTACATTATTTGGTTTCACAGAATATTATGTATTTCTGTTGTCGCTATAAAAACAAATACAAAAAACCCTCCCATACAATAAGTGTGATTTTTAAGGTTCCGTACCCAAAGGGTAAAAACGGGACCCTATTACTGAGACTTCGATGTCTGTCCGTCTGTCTCCAGGATGTATCTCAAAAAGCACTATAGCTAGACTTCTGAAATTTTCACAGATTATGTATTTCTGTTGCCGCTATAACAACAAATACTAAAAATAAAATAAAGTTAATATTTAAGGGGGGCTCCCATACAACAAACGTAATTCTTTTGATCTTTTTTGCTCGTAGTCAATAAAGGCACCAGGTAGGCACTTGAAAGTTTCACTAAATCCTTAATTTTATTTGTACTTTAATAATTAATAATAAAATAAAAATAAATATTTAAAAAATAATTATACCCATACGAAAAACACAATTTTTGCCTACTTTCGCTCTATAGCGGTACGGAACCCTTCGTGCGCGAGTCGGACTCTCACTTGGCCGTTTTTTTTTTTTTTTTGCAAACACGTCTGAATCCCACAGTGAAAACAGATGAATTGCCGACTGACAGTCTAGCGGCTGAGTGGACGCTGCAAGGTGGCTACGCGGCTGCAGTCGGTGACTTCGCTTTCGCAGTGTGCGAACGCGCCCTAATGGTGAATTTCCGATCTTTGCGGCAAGCGACCGAGACCGGAAAAATTTAAATAAAATACCACTTTATGACAGGCTATTTATAGATTTCATTTTCTACCGATATTGGTCTAGCGACCCATGCCGCCGCTGCTTAGTAGTGGCGAAGAGCAAAATATATTGTAACACTTACAGTAGTTAGAGTGTGTTTAAAACGTGACATTAAAAGAATTAGAAATTAAATTAAAAGTAGGTGGGTGATTCTTCGGAAAACGATTCTTCGTCTCATTACCATGGTCAATTTTAAACGTTACTTTTTTGACTGGAATTCATATTTTTATTATAATATAAAGGTCAAATAACCTACTTTTACTTAAGGGACTCGTTTTCATAGAGAAGATTTAGTAATATCGAAGTTCAAAAATTTTGTGGCTAGGGTAATGATAATTGCACACAGGGTAATTATGAAAGTAACAAAAAATTAAAAAAATATCTATATAAAATATTTTTATTTAAAAATAATCGTCTTCTGACAAAAACTATAACATTTGTTATAGTTTTTGTAGCATAACATTTGTTTTATATTTTTGAAAACGACTTACATTCCTTGTATCATCATAAAAAATAATAAAGTAACTAGTGATTATAGTACACTTAGAAACCAGTCTTAGTTCAGTCTTGATAATTTAAAATTCATTTGCATACAAAACGTTTGTTTTAAATTCATATAAAGTGATTTTTTCTTCTATACGAATATTATAAAAGGGAAAGTATGTCTGTCTGTTACTACTTCTCGCTCAAATCACTGAGCTGATTTTTTTTGAAATTCGGTATGGAGCTACTTTGAGTCCTGGGAAAGTACGCAGGATAGTTTTATCCCGAAAAAAATGTACGGTTTCCACGACATAAACGGATTTTGGCGCAATAGAGTTATGGGCGTCATCTAGTAGTAAAATAGCACGATTATCAAAAGAAAAATCAAAAGAAGTATTTGTTTGGTTTTGTACAAGTTGAGTTTAAGTAATTCTCAAAATTATTTTTTGTTCTCATGGTCTTTTTTTACTGAAATAGAAGTCAATAACAAACATTAGCAACTTGAATAATTTTTTTCTTCTTTTTTTGTTCTGAGACTTCTTAAAGTAAAAGATATCATATGACTCCGAGTCTGAATGGCCAGATAGAATTGTTTTATGTGAAGAAAAAAATGTAGAACCTTAAAATCCTCACAATCATTTTTTTTTTCTATAGGAAGAAGAATCCTTTCTGTAGATCGATGTTTTTTCCTACAGAAGAAACACTTTTTTCAAATATTTCCTCCTTCTCTTCAGAATACATATATTTTATTTCTCTATTAGCCATATTATATACACTGCATGCTTTTCCTGATCTTGCTTAGTTTTTTCTATTCTTTTTTTATTTTTTTCTCTTCTGTAATTTGTGACATCGTTTTTACGTTATTCTAATGCCTGTAATCATAAGTTAATTTCCTTATAAAAACTTGTTTGTTTTTATAAGGAAATTGAAAAGAGTCTTAAGAATTAAAAAAACTTTATGCAAGGATATTCAATAGTCGTAGTACTCTACAGAACTCGTGAATCGCACATAAAAGTGCATATTTCAGGACAAAATTAATATATTTTATCATTACCCTGGTCTTTTGACCAGGGTAATGAGACCCACGGAAATGAAAATTATGCCTATAATTATGCATAGCTCATAATTCTTACAAGCATCAGTTTTGATATTTCATAACATAAATATGTAACCCAAGTGCATCAGTTGACACGCAGATTAAAGTTTTGAAATAGTAAAATAAGCTCGATATAGTAGACACATAAATGATAAACTACGCGAACCAAACATAGGGTAATGATATATTTACCTTCCAAACACCTGGATAGAAATCAATTAGCCGCACATCCGCCTGATAGCTTCTTTCACATATGACTGGCTTGCCTGCATGCGGTAAGATACACTCCCATTGTTTTTACCTGAAAAGTTATGATCGATCGCAACTTGTGCCACAGGAATTATAAGTTTACGTTGGACACTCTTTTCTTATTTATTTCTAAGTACTGTAATGTAGCCATGCCTACTGTATTTATTTTTTATAACAGGTAAACTAATGTAATTTCGTTATAATTTTATTTTGCATTGATTTGTCAAACAGGAAATGAATTATAGACGTTTTTGTTGAAGAAAATGGCAAGAGGACGCTCCATGGTAATAAGAAGAACGGACTTTAAGGTTTTTTTTCCTATACTGAAACTACAATTATTAAAACAAGACAGTTGTTTCTAGGTAGACACAGAGCTCAAGTATTTAAAAAAAATATTTTTATTGTTTGCTTTTGCCTGGTTACAGAAAAAAGTCCGTTGCCGTCAAAAATTTCGCCTCCGAAGAAATGCCCAGGTATATTAAAAAATAGCGGCCGTGGTTCTACGTTCACAAAGTGTGACCTTGTTGTACATATTATGGGTACTTTACTTTCCTGAAGGCTGTAGGAAGATAGGACTGGAGTGCAGGTGGAGAGGTTCCAGTAGGTAGGTTGTAGAGAGGTAGGTTGCAGGTAGGCTGAATGTAGGCAGGTAGGGTTCAGGTAGGCGAATGCAGGCAGGTAGGGTTCAGGTAGGCGAATGCAGGCAGGTAGGGTTCAGGTAGGCTGGTTGTAGGCAGGTAGGTTACAGGCAGGTAGGTAGTTCTCGCAGCGGCCGCAGAGACCGGAGAGGTGAGCTCATAGAAATATACCCGTCGCGGTGATCCCCAAGTGGAGATATAATACAGTTTAATATTAAATACAAATTATAAATGCAAAAAGAGAATTAATTAATTTTTGGTAATTCGTCTGCATGATGAAATCCGCTCTTAGAAGAAAAGTCAAGCCGAAAAAAACAAAACTTTAGGCGTCTCCAACCAGTATTAGACAATATCACATATAAAACCTCAGTGGTATGTTTAGACAACAATATACAAAATCGTTACACTATTATAGCCTATCCGATATGTCATAAAGTGGCATTTTATTTAAATTTTTGTCGGTTGCCGACGCTTGCCGGGTTGTTCGGAACGCGACGGTACCTGAAAGCAGAGTGGTGGGTACGGTAGAACCTACCGCAACTTTTCTATCACACCTAATCTACAAAACATCCGCTACAAAAAAGCATTCCTCATTCCAATTCATCTAAAGTTTAAAATTGTCTAGAATCTAGAACATTTATAAGCTCAAAAAGTCTAGTTTGTCTAGACAAGGCTACAAACAGAATGTACAAATATTATACTTGACCCAGTTAAACTTGCTAATGGAGGTTTTACACTTAAATTGCTTTCGCACAAACTTTTCGCACAATCACAAAGAAGTTTTTAAGCGGCGTCTTTTAGACGCTTTCAGTGGTAATTTCGCTTTCCCTAATCATACAAACCTTGATTTTAATTTCTACTTTTTCTGTGTTTAGTTCCTTCTAAGCTTTATTTGTTTAAAGTGTATAGTGTATACTCGTATAGTGAACTCGTTTATCGTGTAGGAACCGTAAATTTTCCTAGGATGAAAAGTATCCTATCCTATCAAAGTACCTATTTCCATACCAAATTTCAACAAAATCGGTACAGTGGTTTGGGCGTGAAGAGGTAACAGACACACGACAGATAGACACACTTAATGCGCATGTGGGAATAATGCGTGGAGGCCGCAAAGGAAGATCTTCCGACCGAGCGAGGTTGTTATACTCGGTCAGGCCGAAGCCCACGTGATACATTTCAGCTGTCGTATATTATACCGACGCGCTTAAAAAATTTCGATAGCGCGATGCAGGAATGTTAGGCTAATAATTGTGGGTACCGCCACACACAATACACAAATTTTATTTTGACTGTAAAAAATTCGTCATTTCGTGGCATTCATTTATCAACATAATTTCGTAGCAAAAATATATCTCCTTGTTTGACATGCGCGTAAAACAAAAGTAGCGATAGCAATAAAACGTAATAAAATGTTAAAAAAACTGCGTACAGTTTCGAGTTTGTCAACGACCCTCGACAAAGTTAATTGACAAGTGTGGCTGTGGCTGCTTCGCTGTTGACTCATCATGACTAAAATTGTTACACGCAAATATTGTGACGTCACAAATGAAAAATGTCGGTGCTAAATATATTCGTGAACTAGCTGACCTGACAAATGTTGTTTTGCCAAATGCATACCTAAATTAAGTATTCGATAATTACTATACGCTATAATATAAACCTTTCTAATTTAACAGAACCGATACTAAATTTAAATATCTAGCATAAACGATTATGTAACGATTTCATGAATGTACGGTTCAAAAAGTTGAAAGTCGATTCTCTTTTCACAAAGTGTACAAATCCATGATAGCGTAGCAAATATAACAAACCCTATATCCTCTAAGGGGGGAATATAACCGAACGATTCCCAGTATTTTACTCAAAAGTGAGAGGTCAAGCGTGACTGGTCAACCCTTAAGGGCCTTCCCCTACGGAGATTCCGTAATTTACCGTATTCAGAGCCTTATAAACTCATAATTTGAAAGCTACAAAGTTATAATTAAAAATACAGCAATAATCTTCAGTATATCAACATTCCTTTCCCCGTTTAAATTTTTTTATTTTTGTTTATTATACTCATGATATTAGCTTTCAAAGTAATACCAATTTATTAAAATTGAAGCATACTTTCAGCATCTCCCTAGTATTTACAAATTACGTTTATTTGAAACACACGACAATAGATAGACAATTTCATTAACTACATATTACCCGTTTTAATTTTTTTTTAGATCAATTTTGAACTAAGACAAGTAAAAAAATAGGGTTTTTGTGCAACGCGTCAAATGTATGGTCAAGGTCGTTTGCTCGGGGGATGGCCTTAACCGATCACCCTAAACCGAAGCCTTCAAAGGAATGAATTTTAAATCACACTCTGAGTTCTATTTACTTTTATCGCTCTTGCTGTGATTTCCTACACGCCATTTAACATGTATTTTGAATAACCTAGAACGATTATTAAGTTTTGTAAGTATAAAGACAGAAATAAATTACAATGGTGAAGAGGGTGAAGGCAATAATTTTAAAAATGTAAAAGTGTGTCTTTTACTTTTTTACGCCGTTGAACCGATTTAAGGTAATCGCAAACTTATCAGCACACACGCGCCGAACGCGAAATTTTCTGAATTCGTGTAGGTACGATGCGGTGCGTTCGACGTGTACGACGCATACGGTGCTGACAAAATATGTGCCATCAGCTTAATTTGATATTATCAATTACTAGCGCAACTCCGTTGCGCCAAAACTCATTTATCGCGCAGGAACCGTACATTTTCCTGGGACAAAAAGTATCCTATGTCCTTTCCCGGGACTTAAAGTATCTCCATACCAAATTTCAGCAAAATCGGTACAGTTGTTTGGGCGTGAAGAGGTAACAGACAGACAGACAGATAGACAGACAGACGGACAGACAGACAGACACACTTTCGCGTTTATAATATTAGTATGGAAGTATGGATGGTATATCGCGAAAAAGGACATGTCGTCATTTCATCGCGGCAAAATGTAGCGTTCCTGTCTAAGTTTATACTAATTATCTCCTTGAATATTTTTTAAATTATTTTAAAATAAGAGAAGTGTTAGTTACCTATCCAACTATTTTAAACTAACACTAACTTTGATTGCTTAACTTTGTGAATTTGCAAATTAAAAGTTTTAAACTAATGTAAAAACTATGTCCCATTTTGATTCTCTTCTGCAATAAATCCAGGCATGATTAATAGTTTCTGGAACTAAAGCATACTTGCACCCTTAACCGATTTTGATGTGTTATGTAGATCCTATCCTCTGTCCGCTTCCCTTCATTAATTAGACTCTCGGAAGCGGACAGAGGATAGCTTTTACGAAAAAAATTACAGTTTCTAATCTACAATTTCTGTGCAAACGAAGTAGCGTACGAAATTATAATAATACTAGCTTTTGCCCGCGGCTTCGCTCGCGTGGAATTCAAAAATCGCGTAAAATACGAATATTCTTGTAAACCTCCTTTGGAAACATGATGTTTTTCCAAGACCAAAAGTAGACTATGTTATTCTACATCCTTTCAACTAAGTATATGCCAAAAATCAAGTCGATTTGTTGCTTCGGTAGGTCGTGAAGGAAGGACAAACAAACAAACACACTTTCGCATTTATAATATTAGTATGAATAGTCATGAAAAGCTTATAACCAGCAGTGGACGGTAGATAAACAGGAAGTATAGTAATACAGTATACTAATCAAACGATGAAAAAGTGTATGTTTAAAGTAGTGTCCGGGGGCAAAGCCCCCCGCATAATAATCAAACGACACTCGAAATCTGTATGTTTAGTTTAGGTTAGAATAATTTCGTTATGATATTCACTTTTAATTAATACCTCTGTTTGTTCTTAAAAAAGAATAATTACAACGCAACACTAACACCGCGACACCGTTTTGTTATAACCATCATTTTCAGGAAGGAAGAGGGCGCAGCCATTAAGTATGGGGGCTGGGGGGGGGGGGGGGGGGGGGGCGAAGCCTAGTAATCAAATTACACTCAAATAGTGGATGTTTAGTTTAGGTTAGAATAATTTAATTTTTATTGACTTAGTTTGTTCTTAAAGAGGAATCAAAACTCAACACTAACGACGCGAAACCATTTTGATATAAGCTGCATTTCCGGGAGTGAGGGGGGGAAGGGGGTGGGGGTTTGGGGGGGGGGGGGGCAGCCCCCCAAGTATTGTCCTGAACCAAAACCCCCCCTCCCCCATATTAATCAAATGACACTCAAAAACTGTATGTTTAGTTTAAGTTAAAATAATTTCGTTATGATATTCACTCTTAATTAATACCTTAGTTTGTTCCAAAAAAAGGAGAATTAAAAGTCAATACTAACTACGCGACACCACTTTGTTATTAGCAACAAGCAGGGTCCGAGGGGAAACCCCAGGTGCGGGAGTTATGATATATATGACGCGTTACCATTTTGATATAAGCTGCATTTCCAGGAGTGAGGGGGGGGGGGGGGGGATTTGGTGGACCTGACAGACAGACAGACAGACAAAAAAGTAACCACATTTTTTGGCTTCCATAGCGATGTAGTAACACCCCCCCCGCTTATTATTTTTTTTGAATATCTTTAACGTATTAGATACTGATAGGTTCAAAATAATATATTTACATCCTCCATCATCCCTTATTTTATCCCCATGGGGGTTGAATTTATCAAAATCCTATTTAAGCGAACGTTTTCATCATAGAGGCTCAAATCTTTAATAATTTCAGTTCAATCAGTCGAAAGTCTAAGAAAATTCATAAAAACTTTCATCCCCTATTTCATCCCCTTAGGGGTAGAATTTATTAAAATAATTTCTTAGGGGATGCCTAAGTTATAGTCGCTTTATGCATACAAAATCTCAGCCCGATCGGTCTACAATTGACAAAGTTTCATACAAACTTTCATCCCCTATTTAACCCCCTTAGGGATAGAATTTTTTAAAATCCTTTCTTAGGGGATGTTAACGTCATATTAGCTTTATGCATGCAAAGTCTCAGCCCGATCGGTTTAAAATTGACAAAGTTTCATACAAAGTTCAATACCCCATTTTATTCCTTTGGGGGTAGAATTAGGGGGGATTTTTTTAAATCCTTTCTTAGGGGATGCTTACGTCATAGTAGCTTTATGCATGCAAAGTCTCAGCCCGATCGGTTTAAAATTGAGAAAGTTTCATACAAAATTTCATCCCCTATTACCCCCTTTAGGGGTTGAATTTATTTAAATCCTTTCTCAGGAGATGCCGACGTCGTAGTAGCTTTATGCATGCAAAGTCTCAGCCCGATCGGTATAAAATTGACAAAGTTTCATACAAACTTTCATCCCCTATTTTACCCCCTTGGGGGTAGAATTGATCAAAATCCTTTCTTAGCGGATGCCTACGTCATAACATCTACTTGCATGCCAAATTTCATCCCGGTCGGTCCAGTGGTTTGGGCTGTGCGTTGATAGATCAACATGTCAGTCAGTCACCTTTGAGTTTTATATATATTTTTATATAATATATATATAGATTAAGTATATTATATTGTGGAGTCGACTATGACGTCAATACTCATTATTAAGAACAATCTAATCAAAACTTATTATAATGAAGAGGAAAAGTTTGTTTGTTTGCATCCGAAACTACAATGCCGAAGACGTAGATATCGTGCAAAACGCGGAGAAAGACAGAGGATACTTTTTAACGAGGGAATATATATACAATTATTGTGGTATTTAAAACGCCTCCGTGTTTCAGTCGTTTAGAACGTGGCTCTTGACTCGGAGGTCGTGGGCTCGATTCCCGCGGCGTTGGAAACGTGTTATTTCCAAGTTTGGTTAGGACAATGCTGGCTGATTATCTGATTATCTGACAAGTAAGATGATCCATGCGTCGGATGGGCATGTAAAAAGTCGGTCCTGCCGCCTGCGTCTGATCTATCGCCAGTCGTGTCCTTCGTCCGTCCCACTGGGTTATGTGAGTAAAGGAAGAGAGAGTGCTCTTGTTTACTGCGCACACACTTCTGCACTATAAAATTAATCCTGCGTAACACGCCTGGTTTCATCAAAGCCGGCCACCGTCACCGAAATCGGTGTGGGAGTTATTTTTTTTTATTTTTTATTGTGGAATACTGCTTGAACGCGTAGCCGCGCGCTCAATCTAGTTGTTTATACAAATAACATAACACAGATAACAACGCTTATCTGCATTTGAATAATTATGCTAAGAAGCAATATGATCGCCATTGTTTGTATAATACCGTAATAGGGCTTGAAGATCAAAGCCAAATTGAGTGTTGTTATAGAAATTACCATGAATGTACTGGGTATATTAGGACTATATTAGGAATATCTGTAATAGTTATAGGTAAGGACTACAGTATGATTATAGTTACTTTTAACTATGTAGTCAGTTAGTTACCATAGGTTTACCACCATAGTTGCAGTTAAAACTTTTGTCGAGAGCACACTCAATGGACATTTTGTTTGCCTTATAGGTACACAAAATTACAAAAAAACTATAAACAAAATTGTGAAACGAGCCACAAAACGTCATAATATTTTGTGTATGTGCTCGTTATCCAAACTCACGTCTTAAAAATGTGAACAAAACTCCTTACAGCATGCTCACTGATAAATAGAGACTAGTTTATGAGGTTTTTATAACTGACTGATTTGACGACCTCTGTGGCACAGTTGGTGAGCACGTTGGTAGCTCAAGCCGGGGGTCGCGGGTTCGAATCCCGCCGACGGAACAAAAAGTTTTCAAAGTTCCTGGGTCATGGATGTGTATTAAATATGTGTATCATATAATAAAAATCTTAAATATATGTATAGTATAAATATAAAAGTATTAATTTATATATTTCCGGTGTCTGGTACCCGTAACACAAGTCCTTCAGGTACATACCACGGGGTCAGACTGACGTGGTGTGAAGCGTCCATAGATATTATTATTACTAGCTGTTGCCCGCAACTTCGTCCGCGTGAATGTGTGTTATTATAATCGAGATTTGGAAAATTTAATACCCATCAAAAACTATTTTATTTGGATAAGGATTAATATTACATACAATACACTCAAAATTTTTAATTTACATCAAAGACCCAGGAACATTGAAAGCTGTTTTAAGTAACTTTCGTCGGCGGAGCTTGAACCACAGATATCGTTTTGAAAAATCCTTTCTTCGAAGACCGCTTGGCGTGGACAACAGGGGCCAGGAACATGTGACGGAGACAGAGGATAGACGAAAGAAGACGGGATATTTAATGTAGGCATCTATACCTCTTTAACTTTTACTTCTTGCTCTTGTAGGTTAGGAATCGTAGTGCTTCCCTAAAATTTGATATTAGGATCTTAGGGAGCCCGAAGGATATGCTCAAACTGGTTTGAGACCCGCAACGAAATTAATCAGAAGAAAATAGAAGTATGAAGAATTCTAATTCCCCTTCCCATTAAAAGCTCAGATAGCACAAAGTTGCAGTGACCGAATGTCAAACCACTGAAGGAGTTGTTTTGAGTTGTTGAAATTAATATTGGAACTTGCTGTGTTAGACTGGTGCCAATAATAATTGTGACAAAAACGCTTGTAGGCACGGAAGTTCCTAGCACTGTCCCAATATCACCGTAGTATGCGACATCAGATTTACAATGTAGGTTGTCTGGAATTGTAGTTCTTTCGTCTTGCCAGAAAAAACTCTCCCAGAGAACATGATGAGTGGTTTGTTCAAACATACTGCCTTCAGTCGAGCACATAGGTGATGCTATCTACTAATTTAGATCCGTAAAGTTTGACTTTAAAATTCCATGGCCGTTAAGGAACTGAGATACGCAGTGGTCAATATCCATCCAGTGTTTGGTTAATCGTTCATGAATATTAGGAAAAAGCTATAAAGATGTCGACCTTTGCTGGAATTGATAATCACTTTGAGTGTCGTTGTAAATTTAGAGGAGTTTCTTCAATTCCATTACTCATAGATTCCATTAGGAAATTTTCACCTTCGCGACCATAGCATCAAATACTAATTATATCCCTTACAGCAAGAAATCTACAAATCGGCACAGAAACGGCGAAATAATTATCAATTTCGATTCTGATCCTTTCAATGCAAAAGAGTACTTAGAAAAAAAAACAACAAAAGCATCATAATGTGGTTATGAATGGTGTAATGATGGTGGTGATATGGCATGTGCTTCCAGTATTGTAAAAAAATATATGGGGTCAGGAGTTCCGTTCAGCAACGGAACCTTCCGAAGTCCTATACTCTAGGATATGACTTGGTTTGCATCTTACTTTTTGGTAGCATATTATGTTAATTTCACTTAAAAGAAGTGAAAATTACCGTTTTTCTAAACATGGTATCAAATTCGGGCTTACAATCTATACAACAAAAAAATAATTTTGACAATCGGACCACAAACAGCAAAGTAAACATTTACTCCTCCTTTCTTGGAAGTCGGCTAAAAAAAGTATCTAAGATGTTGACCAGGGATGTAAGGTATCACCATGCCAAATTTCATTGAAATCGCTCCAGCGGATTCAGAGATTAGCCTGTACAAACAGACAAACAGACAAACAGACAAACAGACAGAGAAACAAAAATTTCAAAAACAGTTGAGATGTGTTCTATTACACTTCTAACATGCCCCTGACTCGTTTTTTCAAGTTTATTTTCAATGTACAAAAATTTTACCTCTACGATTTTATTATATGTATAGATTAACTGGAGTGGCGTTTGAGAATTCGCCCACAACTGTCTAGAAATGTTCAAGTCTTTAATTGTTTGCCATGCCACATTTCTACTTCTCCAATAATGCAGAAGACGAAAATTCCTATACGAATTGCTACCTCATAGAATGTTTGTTATTTCTGTAACCTGTAAGGGGCAGGTCACATTGCAACATGGGTATTTCTAAAGTGACCAAAATTAAACGTTATTTACTACATAGGAAGATTTTCAACTCATTTAATTGTCAGACTTTCCACCCGTATTTATCTGACTGCTACGAATAATACAAACTAAGGAAAAGTAACTCCGTCAAAAAACATGTTCGAGAGCTTACAGACGAACGGCACGTGTCGGCGGCACGCGTCGGCGGCAGTCGACGGCAGGCGACGGCACGTGTCGGTGGCAGTCGACGGCAGTCGGCGGCATTTGTCGGCGGCAGTCGACGGCAGACAGCGACACGTGTCGGCGCCCGGCGGCAGTCGACGGCAGCCGTTGACAGTTTATTACGCTTGCAGTTGTGATGTACCGCGTAAAGGTAAGCGTCCACAGGTCGGTATCATACGCAACGGACGTCTCGCATCAAACGGATATTTTTTTTACAGTACGTCCACTGTATCGGCAGTGTACGGATTACCGACTAGCCAGTATGTTTATATTCAAATTAGTCCAAACAAAGTTCCTAAGTCGAAATTTCTTCTTTCCACTTTTCCATCCACACCCCCTTTTTGAGCATTCATTTACTAGGCTAGTCGCTAATCCGTACGCTGCCATACAGTGGAATGGATGGTGGATACAGTGGAAGTACTGTGAAAAAAATTATCCGTTTGATGCGAGACGTCCGTTGCATACGATACCGACCTGTGGACGCTTACCTTTAGGAGGTGTTTCAGAACTGGGGGCCTACCACCACCTCTACTAAGCGACACCGTTTGACAGATAAGCAATATTACTTTAACATCAAACTAGCGATCTTAACTTGATATTTCACAGCGGATTTAACAATGTTTTGCATTTTTACTTTTTTTTTTTTTAGTAAAATAATTATTATATTTGAAAAGTGAGTACGGTAATGTTATTGTAATCTTACAACAAAGTGCTGGAAACATTATAGATTTAGGAAAGGTCGTGGTAGGCCCCTGCAAGTGTCATGAACTGTCGACGGCTGCCGTCGGCTGCCGCCGAAACGTGCCGTCGACTGCCGCCGACACGTGCCGCCGACACGTGCCGTTTGTCTGTAAGAAGCCTTCTACAATACTTGTCAAAAATGTGTACCTAGGTACAGTACTCCCAAATTAATAATGCGCATGCAAATCTTCGCTAATTGTCGTAATCACGAAAACACCCGAATCTATGAAACGTAAGAGCCTCAAACAATACACTTGCATTTTGCACCTTGTTCAAAGGAAATAGAAGTAAATATACATACATATATATATATATATATATAT
Source organism: Cyaniris semiargus (assembly GCA_905187585.1). Classification (NCBI taxonomy): domain Eukaryota; kingdom Metazoa; phylum Arthropoda; class Insecta; order Lepidoptera; family Lycaenidae; genus Cyaniris; species Cyaniris semiargus. Next base: position 19,992,361 of record LR994547.1, on the reverse strand, counting down.
ATATATATATATATATATATAGCCGGTGGCTGTCGGCTCGCCGGTCCGTCATAAGTGCTATAACTCACCGGGACGCCATAGCGACGTAGCCAGTGACGTTACCATGGTGACGTCCAAGCAACGTCTGGCGCCTCTACGTCGCCGCAAAGCGGTGTTTTTCTTAAAGTTAAGTTTAAAAACAGCGCTTTGCAGCGACGTCTTCCGACGCTCGGGAAATACGACCGTTGCCGAAAAATTACGAAAATTTCTATGCGCATTATCACTTTGGGAGCACACATTTTCAATACATTTGCAATATTTAGGTGGCCTTCAGCGGTATCAGCCATCAGGCTGACGTTACATGACAGTTCGAAAAGAACCAAATTTAAAAAGGTAATAGTATGGGAGTTTTAGTTTTTATTATTCGTAAATAAAACTTTATTTTAATTTTCATAAAGTTATCTTTAATCGTCAGGAAAAGTGATATGAAAAATATTTCGATACACGGATTGGCTACTGGTGATAGGGGATTAATGCAACGATAATTATATCTGGGTTGTTTAAAACCGAGGTTTCTGAAACTTTTAAGGTGGCGGAACCTTAAAAGTTTCAGAAACCTCGTTCAATACATTTGCAATATCGTTTTCAATACATTTGCTATATTTAGGTGGTCTTCAGTGGTATCAGCCATCAGGCTGACATTACATGACAGTTCGAAAAGAACCAAATTTTAAAAGGTAATAGTATGGGAGTTACGTTTCTTTAGTTTTTATTATTCGTAGTCTGACTGCCTATTCTGAACGGCTCCTTTTAAAATCATAACGCCTCGCGACTTTTCAAAATGAACAGTTAAATTGCAGACAATGATTAAAAGACTTGACGACCTCTGTGGCTCAGTTGGTGGGCTGTTGGTAGCTCAAGCCGGGGGTCGCGGGTACATCTCAATTTTTCTCGCCATAAATAACGCTTGATATTGGAACCTCGTGAATAATCTAGTAAGGTTCAGGATATTTGGGGACAGAGTGTTATAATAATTATTATTGTTATTGTCTGCGGCAAACTTTTTGCAGTAAAAGCTAGGTCAATTCAGACTGCAACGCGACGCGTATATGCATTTCTAAATTTGTATTGATTTGACAGACTTCAATGGCGTGAGCCGTCATGCAAGTCTGTCAATTCAATACTTTAGAAATGCATCTACGCGTCGCATTGCGGTCTGAATTGACCCTTAGTTGTATTTTTTATATATGGATAAGGAACAATTAACGTGCGTGGCGTCACAGTTGATGATCTGATCGAAAAATCGTAAGAGGGAGGTAGAGATTGGCCATTGGGTAAGAGAGGAAGTAATATTCTGCTGTTTCGTTGGTACTTCTTCCGACACTCTCGAAGTGTAACCCATTGATATTTTTCTTTTAAACTTCTTAAAATAAATTTAAAATGATTCAAACGCTACTTTTCTAAGGTTGCCGTAGTTTTTTAAAGGGAAAAAGCAAGTAGAGAGAGAACATATCAATATACAACGTGTAAAAAACTAAGTAATAATACTTTAGGGTATTTTTTTTTTGTCATTTGTATGGGCAAGCGTCGCGTCACGAATTTTTCCATACAAAAATTAAAAAAAGTTGCTCTTTCAGCGCTGCTATATTCACAGTGAACTCTATACATGTAGGGCACCCATGTACACCCTAAAGTATATCACTAAGTTTTGTTACACCCTGTATAGAGAAGGGACGAAGTCTCGTGCATTCTTGAAGAGTCAAGAAATATGTGAAACTCAACAAAACCAAAAGGTTTTGGTGAGTTTCACACAAAAAATCTTTATGTGATAATAAATTCTAAACGGCTTTAAAAGATAAATTGAGTCTACGAAAGGGCCCCAGGGATTTCTTCCGTTGGCTTCCCTTGACTGAGACATTTTTTCAGTTAACGTAGTATTTTATAGGCAGTCAGAATTATATTAAGGAGGGACTAACCCAAAATAGTCGATTTTATAATTCATTTTTATACTTGAAAATAAGCCCCGAATTGTTTCATTTTCTAAACATAGATACTAAATTATATTTCCAAGAAACTAAATGCTTTTAAAATTATTACATTCGAGCCGTTTCTAAGTCGCTTATAATAATAATAATTTGTTTCTATAGTTAATATCATCATATCACCAACACGTTCAACAAAAAGATGAATTATAATAAATTCAAATTTTCAAAATACAATCGTAGATATTAATAGATGATTGAATTAATTAACAACATTTTGTTATCAGTTGGCCTAAAAGCCTATTTCCGTAATATATTCTTATTGTCATAGAACACGCGAAATGATGCGTGCAGCGGGTCTTCGGATGACCTGTCTTATGAAGAATATCAACTTGGTGTACATGTGGATTTCAAAAACAACATTTTATAATATAAGAAGAACGTTGTATTTATTTATATAAACAATGTTAATAATATGACTCGGTTATAATGTACCTACTTTTCATCATTTCTCTGTGTTTGCCGACTCCAAAACCACCTTCATAAACAGTGTTTTTTCTTCATAAACAGAGAAGCTTTTAATAATTATATCAAATATGAGACAAGTATCTGCTTTGAAAACGCGAACAGAGAAAAACCGCTCTTTTCTTCTGGATAGTGGCTAATTTCTACGGTTTTTTGACTATTTAATATCTATTTACCAGTGTTGTTCAACCAATATTTTGTCGTTAGCCAGTCAAAAGCAGTCTAAGATTTTTTTGACAAGAGTTTAGCAGTGAATAAATAAGGTAAACTCTTGTCAAAATTAAATTAAGAAATTTAAAAACAACCCCTACCCCCTACCCCGATTCAAAAATATTAAGTAAATGAAACTCAAATTTTTCAGCACTGAGCGGGCTGATGATGTTGAACTATAGTTAAAAACAAGCTCGATAATGTCAGCTTTCAAACAAAAACAACTAGATCAAAATCGGTCAACCCGTTTGGATGCTACGATGCCACGGACAGACTAACAGACAGACAGACAGACACGTCAAACTTATAACACCCCTCTTTTTTGTCGGGGGTTAAAAGTATCAGAAACATTAATACCTCGTCCCGTAGTAATTCATTGTGCACGAGTAAAAACAACGAATTTCTCTTTTTCACTTACTCTCACATTGACTATCTTCTGTGCGAGTATAACCTGTACCAACTTTATGATGTATGGTCTCAAACTAATACACCATGTTACGGGGACATGATGCACTTTGATCTACGATCAATATCGGTGCGGTGGAGTAACTCAGATAAAACTATATGGTCCAAGCCACGAGGCGAGTATTATTTTCACAAGTCCGTCATTGTATGTGAATACATAATATTATTTTCTTTTTAATACTTTCGGAGTAACTCAGATTATGATAATATATAATCTAAGCCACGAGGCGAGTTAGCGTGTGCATTGACTATAGGTACTTTAACAGCGCATGGTCCAGCTTACTTTACCACTAGCATATTTTATAAGTCTGTCAAAAATCAATGGATCAAAATAAAAATCGGAAAAGCCGAAAATGCAATAAATTGATTTTGTGTTTCTAGCAAATACATCCAAATACGAAGGAGGTGTCGATTTCATAATATATAGCGAGCAAAGGAACATAATGAAAAAACGAGATGACGTCCGCAACTCCATTGCACCAAAATTAGTTCATCGCGCGAAAACCATACATTTTCCGCAAAAACTATCCTTTTTTTCTGAAAGTATCTCCATACCAAATTTCATCTAAATCAGTTCTGCCTTTTACGCGTGAAGAAATGACAGACAATCAGACCGAAACACTTTTGCATTCATAATATTAGTAATGAATAATTTACACGTGGGAGAGCCATGCTTCGGCACGAATGGGCCGGCTCGACCGGAGAAATACCACGTTCTCACAGAAAACCGGCGTGAAACAGCGCTTGCGCTGTGTTTCGCCGAGTGAGTGAGTTTACCGGAGGCCCAATCCCGTACCCTATTCCCTTCCCTTCCCTCCCCTATTCCCTTTTCTTCCCATCCCTACCCTCCCCTATCACCTCTTAAAAGGCCGGCAACGCACCTGCAGCTCTTCTGATGCTGCGAGTGTCTATGGGCGACGGAAGTTGCTTTCCATCAGGTGACCCGTTTGCTCGTTTGCCCCCTTATTTCATAAAAAAAAAATGATTAGTGACTATACCTAATGGCTATAAAATATCTAATAATTACAAAATATGCATCTATTACTGACATCATAATATTATCCGACATAGCTTCAAATTGAAAAACAATGGAGGTAGAGTCTTTTAACAAGCAATAACTTTCTGAGAATTAATTACCATGGAATAAAGGAGATTGAACAAAGCGAAGGAAAATAACGCCGGAGACAAACGCTCGCGTGTCGAAGTTCCCAACTATCGAACAACGTTATAAACTATAAGTTCTAGGAAGTTTGTATAAAACTTAAATATTACTTTATCAATATTTATAATAAGCTGCTCAGTATGAAGATAATTAAAGACGTGAGTGGATGAACATTTGAAGCAACATTTTATAACATAAAGACAATTACTCATTTTTTTCCTTATAATTTTAACAAACCTTATGACTCATCTACTTCATCACCTGGCTAATATATCTGCTTACACATAAAATCCACGGTTTTTTTTTATTTCAAATCATTTTCCGGCCCTAAATATATGCTTAAAAACGAAAATTTTCAACTGTTACATACATGGTTCTTCCACTCACGTCTTTAAATTTGCTCGTATTATATGGTCAATAAAAGGTACTGATTCCTAGGCAGATGGGGGACCTACGTAGTTTGGTCGCGTTACGTCAAACCCAGCCGACAGATTTCAAATAACATTGAATTGACATGATCCGACCAACTCACGTTGGTCTGTCAACTGCCTAGGAATCAATTTCCTCGATGGTACTATAATATTTTAACAAAGAGAAAAAGTTTGTTTGTTCGTTTGTATGGTTAACTAGTTTTTATGAAATTTGACACAGGGTTAGGATATAGAGTTGATTTCGATGAAAACAAGACTATTTTTAAAGAACCGCATTAAATTTATAAGGTATAGATCCCAATATCCCGAAACTATATGAGGATTTTTGAGCCAAAACCTAACCGCTCAATTAGAGTGCTACGAACTTACGTAGCATGTAGCTACGCCTAGCTACGCAATACATCCTACGTAGAGGGTCTACGCGCATCGGATAGTAACTCTAAAATTTGTACTCACATCCATACTAGTATTATAAATGCGAAAGTGTTTCTGTCTGTCTGTCTGTCTGTTACCTCTTCACGTAAAACCGTTGAACCGATTTTGCTGAAATTTGGTATGGATATACTTTGAGTCCCGGGAAAGGACAAAGGTACTTTTTATCCCGAAAAAAATTTACGGTGCGGGCGTCAGCTAGTTTTAAATATTTCGTTAATTATAATTGATGGGTTTTTTTAAGCTTTTATTTCACTTTCTCTTGTATGTATGTTAGTTCGGGTGGAATCCGAACCCAATTTTAGAAAGTAGATATCTTTAACCAATTCAATTGTATTTTTGTATATACGTTTAGTTTGTTTGTTGAGAGAAATCCAACTTTTTAGTCATGCAGAAATAAACGAAAGATAAAAACTCGCTAATCACACACACGGTTTCTTCCCTGATCATACTCAAGTACGATTTCAAGGACTTGAGTTGATCAGATTTTTACAAATTCTTACTGGAAAAGAAATACGTTTTACCAAAAAGTTCATGACGTAATCAGAGGTAATCAAATTCTTTGGCATACAACATGTTCTACAATACTTGTCAAAAATGTGTACCTAGGTACACAGTTCGAAAGGAACCAAATCTAAAACGGTAATAGTATGGGAGTTACGTTTCCTTGGTTTTTATTATTCGTAGGGACGAATATCCGAATATATATAAAGTATATACGTTTTCATAGGGACGAATAATAAAACTAAGGAGACGTAACTCCCATACTATTACAGTTTTAGATTTGGTTCCTTTCGAACTGTGTACCTAGGTACACATTTTTGACAAGTATTGTAGAACATGTTTTTTGACGGAGTTACGTTTCCTTAGTTTTTATTATTCGTAGGCATAATAAAATTTAAAGCAAAACGTAGTTTGTTGGCTAGTAGCATTTAAATTTTCGTGTACCAATACAGCTGCTTACGTGTGCATCCATTTTAATTTCAACATCGAATTTTAATTACAAATTTCTGCTTGTTGACTCTAGAGTGCTGTACGTATCAATTTTGTTTGAACACTGAAAAACTCTTAATTATTTTCAGGTTGAGTTCATCCGTTATAACAGAAACGCATCGACGCAGCGTTTTTAATCGACCGTATATTTTAAGGGTTCCGTACCCACAGGGTATAAACGCGACAGACAGAAATGAGTTACTAAGACTTCGCTGACTGTCCATCCGTCTGTATTTCTATAGCTATGTTCACACTGTGCCTTTTTTTGTTCATCAAGGGCATGCGTTATAGCGCAGTCAACAGCGCACGTGAGGCATGCCCGCGACGCATGCGCTCTGACCGTATCCAAAACTTTCGCTTTGTTCTTTTTTTTCTGGAATTTCTTATGACCAAATAAGCCGCACATATTCCACCCAGTAAAATGTTCTCGTCGCACATGTTACAATAATCTAACAGACACTGCAACTGAACAAAAATGACAACGTTGGCGTTGCGTTCGCTGACGCATTCAATTATTGAATGCGCCAAAACGAAAGTTGAATGAAAGAAGATGACGAAAATTGGAGATGAAAGTGCATAGTGTGGACATAGCTTATCGTCGATAGTACTAATGGTACGAAAACCTTCGTACGCGAGTCTGACTCGCAGTTGTTTTTTCTTTTTTAGTCAGCGATTAACATATTTTGGACTTATCACTACACAAGAGTCTTCTAGACGCTGTACGGTCATTTTGTCCTTATCTGATACATTGGAAAAATAATTTGAAAGACTGAGACAAAATATTGTACAGCTCACTCACTGTATAACTTTTATAACGTGTTTTTTTTTTTTTTTGTTAAAGTGTGAGGCAACGATGAGAAATAATGGTACCAAATTATACACAACTGGAACAAACAAGACACATTGTTTTAAATGGCCCTAGTTTCCTTTATTACTTTTGAAAGACAATTCAAATTTTAATATCAATTTCAATTTAAATATAAGTATTATTATTTGTGGAAGAGGTAATTAACTAATTATACAAAATTTTAAAATGTTACTGTCAAATTTACGTGTGCGTTTTTTACGAATAATCCGCTTTCAGATTTTACCTTTGTAATACTGAATGCATATTGCATAAAGCTTACTTGTGAAAACTCTATATCGACTATCCATTAGAAAATTTTTTTACCGATCGCAAAAGCTGTGCCACGAAAAAGTTTATACTACTATCACTTGGATAAGAGCCTCAAAAATTCAGATATAATCAAAATGACCATACAAGATTCAATATACAAAGATGAGGCACCGAATTTAATTCTAACATTATATATGAAGTTTGTCCCTCAATTGGCCGTTTGGACTTTAACCCCAAATAAGCGACTGCCTATTCCGTAAACTAATTCGCAATCAATATCGTTTGAGGTGAAGTCACCGGTAGTGACAACCAGCAATTAGCTGTGTTTGATCACGTGAGGAGCATTGTGCTATTTCTGGAACACTCAGAGGCAAATGTCATTAGAAGCTCCAGGAGTAGCGCTTACATCTTGTGTAATATATTATGGTGCAATAATAGGCACTCGTAAGATAATTACGTTGCTTTTAATTATCATAACAATGTGTAGTTGCAATAAAGGTAATAATTTATTGAAAAAAATCATTTACCTGGTGACACTTTTACGAGTAAGGGTCAGTTCATTTTTCTAATTTTTTCTGACTGCCTATTTCAAAGGATGGCTCATGAAGATTTTTGCGTTTAGGTTATATACCGCGCGGCTATTGGTCAATGCTAAGTGGTGAGTCAACGTTGACCAAAAGCGAATAGGCTTACGAGTCGAACGAAAGTTAAGAATCATGGTTAGTTAGCTAACATATTTAAACAAATAGCTTTTTACGGTTGTATAATAAGTAGAATCCCAATAATTTGGCTCTCTTCCTCTGTTCGTGCTTCTTTATTCCTCCTTTTACAACTTCGGTAATTATGAATGTAAATTGTCCAAATTTAGAAAATGTTAAAATTTCAAAAATTATATCTATAATAAAGATATAATTTTTGACATTTTAAAAAGTTCATTTGAACTACCGTATATCGTCTTTCGAGTAATAATTAAGATTAACATAAAAACCCAGTTCCAAGTCATTCATTTCATTCTTTAAAATCTTCTGACACTAAACTCATTGCAGAATGCCTTGGAATGAATAAAATATTCTCGAAGTTTCCCAGTACTTATGCACTACGGCGTGAGATCCTGACACTTGAGTAGTTGAGAAAACAAAGTGAGAATGTTCTAGCAGCGAGGCTCAAAGTTTAACTAGAATATTATTCGTTCATCATAGTAGGTAAATATAACAGTACTTTCCTTTTACGGTTATATTTACCTCCTCCGTGGTCCAGTGGTTTAGAGCGTGGCTCTTGACTCGGAGGTCGTGGGTTCGATCCCCGCGTTGGAAACATGTTATTTCCAAGTTTGGTTAGGACAATGCAGGCTGATCACCTGATCGTCTGACAAGTAAGATGATCCATGCGTCGGATGGGCATGTAAAGAGTCGGTCCTGTGCCTGATCTCTAGCCAGTCGTGTCGGTCGGCCGTCCCACTGGGTTATGATAGTAAAAGGAATAGAGAGTGCTCTTCTGTACTGCGCTCACACTTGGGCACTATAAAAAATGTTAAAATAATAATTTCAGTAAAAAATAATATGAAGCAAAATAATATGTTACTGCCTGACAAATAAAAATACGATGATAGACTCATTGTTTATGTTTACCTTGTTAGTCAAGAATTCTAATATATAAAATTCTCGTGTCACGGGGTGCGTGATTGAACTCCTCTGAAACGGCTCGACCGATTTTCGTGAATCTTAGGGTGAAGCCAAACGAGCGTAATTTGTGAGTTGTGAGTACTTCATTACCATTTTTATTATTATATATAGGTCTACCAGAATCTGATGGCAAAAAGTGAGAAAATAAAATGACTCTAGCAATACGGGGGTAATTGGAATAAAACATTTTGATCCGTTTTTCTTCTTATAGCGGCTGATTCTGTGTGTTAAACATGCAAATATAAAAATTAATCCAATGATCAAGGATATTTTTTAAAAATCTGCTTGTAAAAATTGCCATCAGATTCTCATGGTAGACCTATAATCATATTTTATTATAATTTTTCTTATTAAGTGGATTTACCCAGCTTCTTTTTCTGACATTATTATTATTATATAAACGTTGGACAGCAACTGAATAAAATACACTCGTCTGGCAGCCCAACCTGCGACTGAAATTCCCCGAGTCACAACTCACAAAACTACGCTCGTGTGGCAGTCCAACAGAATTTCTGCTGGGCAGAATTCTGCCCGGCAACTTTTTATATTGATAAGTGCATTTGTTGAATAAATAATAGTAAATTATTACAACTCGAGACTGATGGCGACCATTGTTTGTGCGACGGGATAGCGATGGACGTTGCCTTGGTGACATACTTATTTAGTCACTTCAATAAAATAATATGGGCGAAAATCAAAATACTTTATACGGCAAAACAACGTTTGCTGGGACAGCTAGTTTTAAGATAAAAATTAAATAAATAATACTAAAAATAATTAAAAAAAATACATTCGAACTACTAAGCAGATTTTGATGTTAGGGTGTGGTGTTAGTAAAGGACCTAACTTACAAACTAAACTAATACTTAGGCTATTTCCAATTCAGAAATAAAAACCGTAGTAATCGAAAGAAACCGGCCAAGTGCGTGTCGGGCCACGCGCAATATAGTACCGCTGGTTTTTGATATTTTTGGTATGGTCAATGAATGTACATTTATAACGTGTTTTACACTACTAACAACATCATCTCAGTTATGTTCAAAGGACTTTGAACGTAAATTTCCTTTACACTTCGCCGAATACCTTTTTTTAGTTGATCGACTATAACTCAATAACCTATGAAGTCTTCTTAGCTGTGATAGTTTTCCTTTTAAATTCAGCATATTTCCTACTCCTGTGAATTTTTTCACATTTCCAGAATCAACCGTTTAGCTGGTAGAAGGGGGGGACACTGGACTCTAACGATTTTTTCCACTTTAAAACTTCATATTTCACAAACGGATCGCTAAATCGAAAAATGATCTAATAATACTCTTAATATTTTTAAAAAAACTTATCCAACGACACCCCACACGGTGAGGTGGATGCGAAAAAAAATTACACCGCTTGATGTGTAGGGGAGGTACCATAAAAAAATATTTTTATAAGATTTTATATACCATTTTGCCAGCATCATTAATATGTGCATTCATGCCGAATTACAGCTCTGTAGGTCCTATAGGATCTAAGCAAAACCGCGGACAGACAGACGGACAGTCAGACTGCTTGCAAGGCTGCTTCTACATTATTTTATGACTTACAATAATTGTTGACATTGTATAATTCTAAGTTACAGCATTGTAAACTTTATTTTAAAAGATTAATTTTATTCTCACTTTTTTTGGTAAATAAAGTGGGCCCCGTGCGAGTTTCTTACGCCGGTTCTTCTCGCCGGGTTAGTTCCCCAACCGGTGGTAGGCATCTTGTAGACTTTCAGAAAATATTTGCAAAAATTTATTCTGAATAAAAAAATTTGAGTTTGAGTTTGAGACGGACAGACAGACAGACAGACAGACAGACAGACAGACGGACGGACAGACCGAAACTATAAAGGTTCCTTGTTGACTACGGAAACCTAAAAATTGGCCAAGTGCGAGTCGAACTCGACCACGAAGGTTTCCGTACCGTTATTGAGCAAAATTAGGAAAAAAATTTGTTTTTTGTATTTGTATAGCCCCCCCTTAAATATTTATTTTATTTTAATTTATTATTATTTATTTAAGTAAAAATATAATTTAGGATGTTGTGAAATTTTTAAGCGTCTAGCTGTTGCCATTATTGATTACGAGCAAAAAAGGCCAAAAAAATTACGTTTGTTGTATGGGAGCCCCCTTAAATATTAATTTTGTTTTGTTTTTAGTATTTGTTGTTAAAGCGGCAACAGAAATACACAATCTGTAAAAATTTCAGAAGTTTAGCTATAGTGGTTCTTGAGATACAGCCTGGAGATAGACAGATAGACAGACAGACAGACAGACAGACGGACAGACGGACAGACGGACAGACAGACAGACATCGAAGTCTCAGTAATAGGGTCCCGTTTTTAAACTTTGGGTACAGAACCCTAAAAACTATACAAAAATTTTAAAAACATATTTTTTTGGCATTTTATAGTAACAATAATTAATATAATCAAGATATTATTTGAATAAGAAAACAATATACACAATAAAGTTCGTAAAAGGACATAATAGCAATGTATTTTAAGTATTTTAAAGAATAACTGAGCGGCTCAGAAGTAACTCTCGCTTGAAAAGCTTGAAAAATTACGGAAACTCAACTGCGGTCCCCACGTTAATCATTGGACATACTTTACCCGTAGACTTAGAAAATGGACAATACTTGTAAGAAACTGACCAGTCGCTAGAAAGAGGGATAGCGAACGTGCGACCAATATAGGTGTCTTGTAGATTCTGTAGGCCTAATCGGCTGTCACGTCGACCAATTAGAATTCGGGACAAACGGCCGCACATTTAACTTAACTTTAATTCAATATAAAATTTATATTATCTCTATACTTTAATGTCTAACTCTTTATTAGATTAAAATAAACTTTTAATTAAATATCTGTCATCTGTATAACCGTTTTACATTAACCATTGGCTACATGCCGTTTCATCTTTGTTACATTTTCCCGTTTTTACTTTACAGTTGGACAGTGAACGCTCTGTCCATTCTCTCAGTCTTCGGACATAAGCAACTACGTGTTTCATAAAATAAGCACACGTCGGCTTTAAGAAGGGAATGAAGTATTCAAGGGTATGCACCCCGAACAGTATAAGCTAGCTTAAGTTTCAGGAGGGTAATGAATGAATTTTTCATGCTGGTTGATACTGACTGTTTATTTATGCGAGAATCGTGTAATTCAGAAAAATAAATATTGTTTAGACGAGCAACAGGAATCGGATCACAACATCTCGGAGCTGATAATTTATTCACGTAATGTCTACGTGTTATTTAAGAGGCCTCCATACATTGTGTGAGATTAACGCTTCCGTGGTCCAGTGGTTTAAGCGTGGCTCTTGTCTCATAGGTCGTGAGTTCGATGCCCGCGTTGGAAACGTGTTATTTCCAAGTTTGGTTAGGACAATGCAGCTGATTACCTAAGTGTCTGACAAGTAAGGGTCAATTCAGACCCCAGACGTCTTGCAAATCTGTCAAATCCATAGAAATTTAGAAATGCATCTACGCGTTGCGTTGCTGTCTGAATTGACCCTAAGATGATCCATGCGTCGGGTGGGCCTTGTAAAAACGCGGTCCTGCGCCTGATCTGTCGCCAGTCGTGTCGGTCTTCCGTCCCACTGGGTTATGAGAGTAAAGGAAGAGAGACTGCTCTTATTTACTGCTTGCTACTTGTACTATTATCTATTTTGTGGTACTGCACACACACTTGGCTACTATAAAATTACTCCTGCGTAACTGGCCTGGTTTCATTGAAACCGGCCACCGTCACCGAAACCGGTGCAGGAGTTATTATTATACATTGTGTCCAGAAATCAAGCGCCTATTTCTACCTTGCAAAGACGTCTTCGCACATTTGAATGATCCTTGAGAAACTACCATGTATTGCTTATAAATGTTATTACCACAGACTGTCTATGACATAACATAAAGCCGCCAATCCACCGCAGCGCACGGAGAGTCTACGCACGTGCGTCAAGCTTCGCTTTGTAAGAAAATATATGTGACTGTGTCCACTGCAACCCACGGACACGCTACGCAAGAATTGACTCACGTAGTTTGCTCGAATACGGTGCACACGTAGCTCAACGCTGGCCACGCTACGCATGCTGTGCACGGGATACACGTAAGCGTGTCCATAGTATTCAAAACTGTGCTGCGCTACAGTTGTACATAGTCGTGGCCGTGTGCATCGCGTGTGCTGCAGTGGAAACGTTGACCCACGTAGTCAAACTAATAAATCCGTGCGTCGCGTGGCCGTGCACAGCGTGCGCCGCGGTGGAATGACGGCTTAAGATAAATCTGCTAAGATTATTTTCAGCTACAATTTTAAGGTGAAAACGAACCAATTTAATACATTTTCTGTCAAACTGTTCATTATTATAGTGTTATTTCTGACTTCGTGGCTTTGATTATTATGGATTAGATATAAAATAAAAACCTTCAACTGACCATGTTAAAAAATTTTTCCTAAGTTATGTCAAAGTAACTAAATGTCAACATCACATCAAAGTTCCAACTCCTAAGAAGGATCGATTTTAAACTTCGCTGCAAATTGCAAAGTGAAAGTTTGGTGTTTGTTTGATACCCGAACCGGGAAAATAATGACGACGCAATTATGTCGTTGTTTGAAAGAAAATATGAAGCGAACACGAAACATTAGTGTATCGACTTTCAGGCTAGCTCTCGGTCTACTTCTTGAGAAGTTGTCATTTTAATAGGGTTTGGTACAATACAGTATCTATTACTTATCTACTTATTTATTTAGGTATTTCGATACTTTCCTACGCAGTTTCATTATGTTACATCAAAAGTTCCCAAACTTATTTTGTCTACTGCCCACTTTGAGAATAAATTATATTTTAGCGGCCCCATTTTTCCACCTGCTTAAAAACCACTATAACTTCAAATTAAATTAATTTATTATTGTGAGCTATATTAGCCGAGATTAAACATTAATTCTAAATTAGACTTTTACTAAAACCCGCAAGAATTAACATGAAACCTGAGGGCAGTAGGTAATACTCAAGTAAACTCTTACGGGCTACACCTGGCAATGAGAATGATTATTGAAACGCAACTTTGGTTGGTGTCTAAGGGGCCTCCTAGCTAAATGAAATTACAAATCACCCCCCAAGCCTCTACACAACGCCCCCATTTTTTTCTGTGTCTCTTACCTCTCTTTAGGTCTACAGCGCCCACAAGGGGGCGTTATCGCCCACTTTGGGAAAGGCTGTATTACATGTTTTGCCTCTAAGTTATTATACTTTCTGAATAGTATAATATTTAATATTGCCTTTATAATGTACTCTTTTGAAGATAAAATTTATTTAGCAGCTCTGTGAACGTTTTTGGATGAGTGAAAAATGTTGAAATCGCGTCAGAACTCGTGTCCTAATCTAAAATTTGTAAGGAATTCTCAGGATGAAGACTCGAAACCAGCGGGCAGCGGGGCGGGAACGGCGCGGCGCGTGACAAAGTATAGATTTATATGGATAAGCCGTCTAGTAGTTCTAATACGCCACGCGCCGCTCGGTTTTCGGGGCTTGTCCACGCGTCGCGCCGCCCTCGCCCCGCTCTCCACTGGTTTTGAGACTTAGCCTTAAGGAGGTAGAAACCGCGGGTGCGGCGTGGGCGACTCAATTAATAGTCCCTTTTATATCCCGCGGAGAAAATGTATACCTTCTAGCTGTCTCGCTTGCACTTCTGCCGAAACTTCTGGACTCAAATTAATTTTACGCAATTTTTTATGCCTAAAATTATTTCGCCATTTCTTAATCATTATTTACAACGCAGGTGGTTTATATCACTCTCATCATCCGAAGTAAAAATATAACTTTGTAAATATTATTATTGCTCACATATTGCTAAACATTGCTGGCAAATAACAATCATGTATGCTCCATACATCAGCCCTCAATCATAGAACATGCTCATATCAAACAGATTACAACTCTCTCGACTCAGTGAAGGTCGAGCAAGTAACGAGGTCTTACAAGGGTTCGCCAGATGACTCTGACTGTAAGTTGTAACCGTGATCGTGAAATTTCGAAAGTGCCATTAAACATTTTGTGAGACAATTCAAATTAATACTCTAGTTCATTTTTAGGGTACCGTACCCAAAGGGTAAAAACGGTACCCTATTACTAAGACTTCGTTGTCTGTCCGTATGTCCGTATATCTGTCTGTCTGTCTGTCTCCAGGCTGTATCTCAAGAACTGCTATAGCTAGACTTCTGCAATTTTCACAGATTGTGTATTTCTGTTGCCGCTATAACAACAAATACAAAAAATAAAATAAAATAAATATTTAAGGGGGGCTCCCATATAAGACACGTGATTTTTTGGCGTTTTTTGCTCGATATCAATATTGGCAACAGGTAGCTTAATCAGGTCAATTATATGTTTACTTTAATAAATAATAATAAAATTAAAATAAAATGAAAATTTAAGGGGGGCTCCCATACAAAAAAACACATTTTTTAGCCTATTTTTCTCTATAACGGTACGGAACCCTTCGTGCGCGAGTCCGACTTACACTTGGCCGATTTTTTATGTACTTTTAGAGTGAATAGAAAGTATTAGAGACGTGTCACGTGACCAACTCCTAAGAAGAAGTCTTTTAGTTTAAGTATTATCTTCTTTATCTACTGCGCGGTAAATATTATGTATTTTCGCTTCTGCCGGCACTATTTATCATTTATTTTTAGGCAGACAGTTTTTTACAAGATCTAATTTATATTTGACTAGCTGTTGCCTGCAACTTTGTCCGCGTTAATTTATTTTATTAATTTATTATAATCGAGATTGAGAAAATAAAATACTCTTAACTAACAACGCATGCTTTTGGATAAGGATTAATATTATGTAATACACACCCAAGACCCAGTAACATCGAAAGAACGAAAGTATAACGTCCCGTCGCGTCGGCGAGATTCGAACCACAGATATCGTTTTAAAAAATCCTTTCTTAGTGGGGCTTAGCGTGGACAGGGGACATGGGGCACAGGCAGGGGACTGGAGATAGGAACATGGGGTGGAAGATAGAAGATAGGCGACAGAAAACAGATTTGAATGTACTCTTTTTAACCGACTTCCAAAATGGTGGAGGTTATAATTATGTTCGGCTGTGTTTTTTTGTGTGTGTTTAACGAATACTCCGTAGTTTGTAAATTAATTTTCAAAATTTTTGTTTTGTTGTATAGCGTATGATCCTTGTTTGGTATCATATTAATAAAAGTGATGACCTAATGATGGTATCCATGAGTAATCGAGGCAACTCTTAGAAATTTAAACAGAAACATGGGATATTAAATGAAAGGGCTTTTTGAGAGAACTCGAAAACGAATGTAATTTCATTCTACATCCAACATGGCGGCTCATCCAAGATAGGGGAATAGTTATTTTTAATGCACTTCTGCAATATGGGTATCAAATGAAAGTAACTCGGAAACGAATGTAATGTCATTCTATATCCAACATGGCAGCTTAGCCAAGATAGCGGAATAGTCTTTTTAAAGCACTTATGCAATATGGGTATCAAATAAAAGGGCTCATTGAGAGTAAATTGAAAAGTAATAGTCAAGTCGTGTCGTGTCGTGTCGTGACGTGTCATGTCATGTCGTGTCGTGTCGTGACGTGTCGTGACGTGACGTGTCGTGTCGTGACGTTACATGACGTGATGTTACGTGACGTTACGTGACGTGACGTAGTATGACGTGACGTTACGTGTCGTGTCGTTACTTTACGTGACGTCAAGTGACGTGACATGAAATGACGTGAAGTAACTTCAAGTCAAATCCAGCCGGGTTTCAGAAAATGCCCGGTTGAATCAGGTCACTTTTGTTAAACGAAATTTAACTTTTTAGTCATGCAGAAATAAACGGAATAATATAACAACTCGCTAAATATAGATTTTTCAATGGTCAAAGTCGATTTCAATTTCTTAAGAACTTAAGTTAATCAGATTTTAACAAATTCTTGAAACAAAACAAATTACTATCAAACAGACTAAGAAATCTAGCCAGAGATAAATAAAAAATAAATTATAAACAAAAAACTTTTTGAAAAAATGCTTTTATTTAAATAGTCTAAAAAGAAAAAAAAATTCTTCTTAAATTTTTAAACTATTAAGTTATAATCCTCAATATATTATACAACTAGACGTTCCGCGCGGCTTCGCCCGCGTAAATTAGATATTCAGACTGATCAGTCTACAAAAAATAGCCTATGATCCTTCACGTGGTCTACTTCTTATCTGACCCAAATAACAGAAAAATTGCTCTATTAGTTCGTGAGATAAGCTCTTTCAAATATTTATCCTTGTTTTTTCCACATTTTCTTCTATTTCTTCGCTCCTATTTATCTTAGCGTGATAAAATATACTCTATAGCCTTACTCGATAAATGGGCTATCTAACACTGAAAGAATTTTTCAAATCGGACCAGTAGTTCCTGAGATTAGCGCGTTCAAATAAGCCCTTTAAAATAATTTCCCCCGTTTTTTCCATATTTTCCTCTATTTCTTCGATCCTATTAGTCTTAGCGTGATAAAATATAGCCTATAGCCTTCCTCGATAAATGAACTATCTAACACTGAAAGAATTTTTCAAATCGGACCAGTAGTTCCTAAGATTAGCGCGTTCAAACAAACAAACAAACAAAGTAACAAACTCTTCCGCTTTATAATATTAGTATAGATTTGCATGATAATAAAAGCTTGTCGCGCGATTTGTAAATAAACTAGTAAGTACCAATTTAACTGGGTAAATTGATATTATATTTTAATTTTAATAAATTTAGCAAGTACTGATATAGATTGTAAAGTCTCGCGAGTCGCGACAAGCTTTTATTATCATGCAAATTGTAAAATATATTGAGGATTATAACTTAATAGTTAAAATTTTTAAGGAGGAATTTATTCTATAGATACTTTACTTATCTCTAGAAAATATATAATGTTATTTATTTAAAAACAGCTCGGGTAGTTTATTGCATTCCACAATATTGGAACAATGAAAAACGCCTCATCACTTATCCCCGATGGACCCTTGGGCCAAATCCAATCGATTCAAACAATACTATTTGCTCTCGTTTACACTAAACCGATTTATCCTGGCTATGAACAATACCGCTCCTCCACGTTCATCTTTAATAGACGAAACTATTACGAATATATTTTATTTTGGAGTAAAAACTATAATAAAAATAAATACTCCTTTTCGGAAGTCGGTTAAAAATTAATGATTAATTTAGCATTAGCATTTTATGATTGCTTAATATGATCGACGTTGATTGTGCATGCTATTAACTACGAAGTCATATTATGAGCACACTATATCTATGGAGAGGGGTCCGAAGGATTAAGGGCCGCGCTACACCGGAATGGCAGCGGCGAGGCGAGCACTTTCAGTGTCATATGATTTTAAACTATCTTCATAATAAAGGGGGCCGGAATTTCTCAAGCGATACTATGTATTACATTAATGAAGATAAAGTTTAAAATCATATGACACTGAAAGTGCTCGCCTCGCCGCTGCCATTCCGGTTTGGCGCGGCCCTACCAGTCAGTGATATATCTATGTAGAGCTATACATATACAACTATTTAGCCGTAATTTTGTTTCTACATATAAACTGAAGTACCTTCAATTTTAATCTTCATTTGACTTTATAGTGTTGATTTTAAATGAAGTCACACACAATACTCCCGGAAATATCCTTTTATTATACGAAGCCGTGTTTCATTGAAAAACAAGCGTAGTTTTAATAGCGCGGATTCTCTATTATTTCACGTTTATGATATTATGTACCATTGTACAGACAACACGGACTTTTATTCCTGTTAATCCGACGAAATTTCGAACAAGAATGAAAAGTATTATGATATCGGGTTTAATAATATATTGTATACTTATTAACGAACTTTAGGGCATACGATTTACGATAATATGCAATATGTGTCCCGACACCAGTGTCCGTGACTTTAATGTTATAATGTACTATATTATGACATCCGCAACTCCGTTGCGCCAAAGCTCGTATTCTTGTATTCGTGATAAAAAGTATCCTATGTCCTTTCCCCGGACTCAAAGTATCTCCATACCAAATTTTAACAAAATCAGTTCAACTTTCAAATTTATAATATTATTAGGATGGAAGTATGGGTGGCATATTTTATTGACAAATTGGCTTCCAAATTATTAAATTTTTTTTGGTGTATGAGTAGAAAAATTATTGATATTACGATTTTTCGAAGAAAACTTCTTGCTGATTTTCATAATATTTTATCATGGAACTTAAGGTATGTATTATAGGTATATTTCAAACAGCACTACATAAAACAAATATCAAGGGTGTGACGAACGGACGGATAGAGTAGAATTAGTTTCGTAGTAAATAGGGTTATTGGTAGTTACTATGGAACCCTAAATACAAGAACTAAAACGCTGTTCCTATTCCATTTTCAAATGTTTGCAAAATCTGAACTATTACTGGACCAATCAGTCACGATTGAGTCGCTAATAGCTCGTATTCTAAGTTTTCATAACATTACTGGCAGCTCCGGCAAATGTTATTCTGTCACGTTGTGGGAATACGCTTGGGACATTCAACGGAAGATCTTTCGACCAAGTGAGGAGTTGTCATTTCAGACCTTATTGACATGACTTTCAGAACTTTCAGCTTACAAACTTCAATGACGCGATTTCCAAATATTTATTTCGTTATCAAACACCGCGACAAGAGAATTCTATATTAGATATTTTACAACATAATTTCATTCTGGCGTGTTGCGATATAATGGCATATTCCCAAGATGGCGCTTGCAATGAAGCATCTTAATTTGTATCCGCCATTGTTAAACAAATTGCATTTAAATTTTCTTTTTATATAAAGATCTTTTTCGATTTTAAGATAACTTTAGATAACTGCAAAAGACACAAATATGAAAAAAGCTGCCCCTATAAACATAATATTTATAAAACTACTAGACGTTCCGCGCGGCTTCGCCCGCGTAAATAAGATATTTCACAGACAAATTAGTCCACAAAAAATAGCCTATGATCTTTCACGTGGTCTACTTCTTATTTGTGCCAAATAACAGAAAAATTGCTCCAGTAGTTCATGTGATAAGCTCTTTCAAATAATTTCCCCCGTTTTTTCCACATTTTCCTCTATTTCTTCGCTCCTATTAGTCTTAGCGTGATGTTATATAACATATAGCCCTTCTCGATAAATGGACTATCTAACACTGAAATAATTTTTCAAATCGGGCCAGTAGTTCCTGAGATTAGCGCGTTAAAACAAACAAACAAACAAACAAACAAACTAACAAACTCTACCGCTTTATAATATTAAGTATAGATTTAAAGCCTTTAAAAATACCTGTTTGCGATGAAGTGAAATATTTTGGAAACCCCACAAGTCATGATTTCTCTTTAGTGTTTTTTTCCTGGTATTAATCCTGGTAAAAATCGGCCAAGTGCGAGTTGGACTCGCGCACGAAGGGTTCCGTAACATTATAGGCAAAATTTGTTTTTTTTTTGTATGGGAGCCCCCTTACTTATTTATTTTTATTTTATTATTGATAAATTATTATTATTAAAGTATAAATACAACTAGGTATTTTGTGATCATTTCAAGAGCTTACCTGTTGCCATTATTGATATTGTGTAAAAAATATTAAAAAAAAATCACGTTTGATTTTTGGGATTTAAATTATTTTGTTTTTATTTTTTGTTAGTAGGACATCGCCTCCCTTAAATATTTAATTTATTTTGTTTTTAGATTTTGTTAGTAGTATATCGGAAACAGATACCTATACACAATCTGTGAATATTTCAGAAGTCTAGCTATAGCGGTTCTTAAGATACAGCCTGGAGACAGACAGTCAGACAGACATACGGACAGATAGTCTTAGTAATAGGAGAGACTCTCTATAAAATTAATTATTTAAACAATCTTTAGGGTTCCGTACCCAAAGGGTAAAAACTCCTTTGGGTACGGAACCCTAAAGATTGTTTAAATAATTAATTTTATAGAGAGTCTCTCCTCATACAAGTTTTATTTAAGTATAAGGATTTGGCTTTGCCATTTGAAACACTTTGTAATTAGGATTATGTAGGGAAACAAAGATTTATAGGTTTTTTGGTTTCGGTATAAAGTAATATAATCTATTTATTGTTATCCGATAGTAGTTATAATGTAGTTAATATAATTATTATTGTTAAGTTAAAACTCTGTACAAATTGAGTAATATTTAATACTATCAATTTCTAAAATAATATTATAAAGGTTTACACAGTACAAAAGGGAGAGATGTATGAAATCTGGCGACTCGACTTTCGTTTTATAAGACCCCCGTCCCTTATCTGCGGTTGATGGCAAATTATTATTTACGGCGGGATCCTGCATATTCAACCCTGGTAGGGGTGTCAAAAGCTGGAAAAATCTAAGCTTTTTGATATTCTCATAACAAGTTAGGGTCAATTTACAGTCGAGGCGTTGAGAATTGAGCTATGTATTTTTTAATAAGTTATTCTTTGGGAAGCGACCGGAGTATTGTCAATTTTAATTGTATCTTCTTATGTACAAAAATTTTAAGTTTTAAGCTAATCATATTTAAAAATAGATCCCATTGCACGACGCATCTCCAATTTTTTGTTTACTTTCAGTGCCTTTGTATTTGGTACTTATTTAATATGTAAATTCTGGCTTTTTGGTTTTTTTTTGGCAACCCTAACTGCGACTATAGGGTCCGTAGACTTGCGGGGGAAATGGGAAATATCGGAATAAATTGAGCTAATATATTTCTGTTTGGTTATATTTTTAGCCAATTGTAAGAAAGATATTGTTTTCTCCATTACTACTATCATAAGAAAACCTTAGAATTACCTCTTTATCTAAAACTTAAGAAAAATGGTAATAGTGATAATTTTATCAAAATGATTTTATTATTTTTTTAGGGTCCCAATACAGATTTAGCTTATCCCTCGGGCACCCCTGAGATCATATTATCAATGGGTTTTCGTGGTTGGTTATCAACTTATCACTGTTGATCCTGGCGACACAGGAGTTGTAGTGGTGGGAATGTGTGGTGGGCCAATTGCCCTTTAAAAAAATCTAGTGAGAAATAAAGATATTCATTCAAAATTCAGAATATACTTTAGTCGAGCAACGTATATTATATATATAAATAATAAAAGGTAATTGACAAAATGTTTATGAAAAAGTTGTAAACTGCGCGCAGCCGCGCATCGATATGAAACTTCAAATATTAGAAATCGAGAAAGCTAAGCCTATCAATGCCTAGCCATCATCATCCAATAAACGTACGCCGCGTCTAGCATTTACCAATGAGAGCGAGGAAAGTTACTGAATCCGAGTTAAGGAAAAAATATAATATTTATTGATATTTATGAATCACGATATTATGTACGCATCCTAACACCTCTTTACAGTCAGGTTCTAACAGAGCGCATGTAATTGCTTTTTGGAAGAGAGAATATTAATATCCATTTCATTCAACGCTCGTGCTACCTTATATGAGATTTCTATACCGTTTTATGTGAAAATGTAGTATTAAATTAAGCGCACGTTAAAAATAGCTGTGACGCGTTTACTGCTACGCAAGTGCTACGTTTTATTACGGAAATATTTGAAGACCATACGGGAAAAACAATGAATGTCATATTTTTTGTGAAACTGACTTTTTAATGCCATCTGTTAACTTTTTAGGGAAACATTATATTACAAAAATCGGAATTGGGAAAAATAAAATCATCGTAGTCAACTGTTATAGTTCAATTTGTATTTGTTTGTCCATGGCAAGAAACGGTTATGTCCGCGCGTCAAACGTTAAAACCGTCGTTGTCATTTTGACACTTTGTTTGTTTTAAAGAAGATATGACGACGGATTTTTTTGAGATTCCAGCATTGTTCTCATAGAAAAAGTCGTTCATTCTGACGGGCCCATTTGATGGTTTTAAGGATAACGGTGTTCACCCGAAAAACCTGTATAAAAATGAATCCATAATCCATATATCCCGTGGTCACGACATCACGCCTGAACGGCTGGACCGATTTCACTATTTTTTTATTTGATGTGTTTGTTATTGTCTGGAGAAGACTTGAATGTGATAGAAAAAATTAAAAAAATTACGCGGAAAATTAGAAAATTAAAAAATTCTTCTTTCTACTCTAACTTTAGCGCTTTGGACAATATATTGTATAACATTTTTCAATGTAACATTTGACATAGAATTGACAGAATGCATTTTTTGTGCGACGGGATAGCGATGGACGTTGCCATGGTGCCATACTTATTTAAGCGTCTCCCAGACAGACGCGGCCTGCGGTGGCGGTGGCGGTCAGTTGAATGACTTGGCCGCGTGGCCGCGTGTGTCTGTGTCGTTCCTAGAACTCTCAAGTCATCCAACTGACCGCCACCGCTACCGCCACCGCAGGCCGCGTCTGTCTGGGAGACGCTTTAGTCACTTCAATAAAATAATATGGGCGAAATCGGAAATACTTTATATGGCAAAACAACATGTGCCGGGACAGCTAGTACGATATATAATAAATATTATGCATTATACTATAAATTTAAGGTTCATAAAAAACTAGACGACGCGGACGCTCGCAACTTCGTTGCGCCAAAACTCGTTTATCGCGCGGGAACCGTACATTTTTCTGGGATAAAAACTATCCAATGTCCTTCCCCGGGACTCAAAGTAGGGTATCTCCATACCAACTTTCAGCAAAATCGTTTCAGCGGCTTGGGCACGAAGAGGTAACGACAGAAAGACGGACAGATATTAATACACACTTTCGCATTTATAATATTAGTAAGTAAATAAATAAGTATGGATTATGATGACGATAACTTTTATATTGTGCAACCGTTACTTGTTATAAAATTCCTAGGTAATGGATTATGGAAATTATGGATACTTTGAGTCCTAGAAAAGGAAATAGGTTACTTTTATTCCAGAAAAATGTACGGTTCCCCCGCGATGACTAGTTTTGGCACAGCGAAGATGTGGGCGTCATCTAGTAATATATTTATGTAAACTTCATAAACTCCATCGTAAACAAAGCTCGAACGTTAAAATAGTAAGACGGGCTTTCTTTGAAATTGGATTTGTAAAAGAGGTTTTATTTCCTGAATAAATAGGTCAGGACTCCGGACCCGTAGCTTGTAAAATATCACCGGATCAAAAAGGAGCTAATATTTAAACTTTGGTTATGTTTTAAGGGCTGATTTTAAATTTTTAACACGCTTTTATAAGTTTGGGTTTTATAAAATATATATGTATGTAACGTAATCTTTGAGCACGATTTTTTGGGTTCCGTACCCAAAGGGTAAAAACGGGACCCTATTACTAAGACTTCGTTGTCTGTCCGTCTGTCGGTCCGTCTGTCTGTCTGTCTGTCTGTCCGTCTGTCTGTCCGTCTGTCTGTTCGTCTGTCTGTCTCCAGGCTGTATCTCAAAATCCGCTATAGCTAGACTTCTGAAATGTTTACAGATTGTGTATATCTGTTGCCGCTATAACAGCAAACACTGAAAACAAAATAAAATTAATATTTAAGGGCTCCCATACAACAAACGTGTATTTTTCGGCCCTTTTCGCTCTATATCAATAATGGCAAGAGGTAAGCACTTGAATTTTTCACACATTCTTTTATTAAATGTTTATTTTAATAATTAATAATAATATTAAAATAAAATAAAAATTTAAGGGGGGCTCCTAATACAAAAAACACAATTTTTTGTCTATTTTTTGCTCTGTATCGGTACGGAACCCTTCGTGCGCGAGTCCGACTCGCACTTGGCCGATTTTTACCTATCTCCAGTAGTCTAATTAATTCGAAACTTTGCATACGTATTATTAGCAGCCAATGAAAATGCAATAATTTGTTATAAAAATTAAAAAAAAAACCGAATAATTCTTATAAAAGATGAAAATAAATCAAAAGCGTGTTTTTTTAGTTTTTTCAAACTATTATTAATTATTAATATTACCTAATGAAAAACACTTGACAGATTGACAAATTTAAGTGAAAACTTCTTTGGCGGCGTACCGCGGTGTGCACATTTTTGAAGAGGTTAAAAAAGTTAAGTAATCCTGATCGAAAATTCATAAGACGGTGTAAGAGAGGAGGGCGTGGCGTAGGAGAGGATATCTCTACAATTTGATACAGAACGTCGTACCAGGAACAATCTCTAAAAAAATGGTTAAACTAAAAGGTTTTTGTGTCAAATGCAATTAAATAGAGACTCGATTGAAGATAACTTGGATTAAATTTTGAAGCAAGTTTAATGTCTAATTTAAGGTTGATTAAATAGAATTAACTATGATTCCATGCCACCTAATGACGAAAGTAAAGGACCAGACAGTGCTTCTGCGTACTGCACACACACTTGGCCACTTTAAAAAAAACCGGCCAAGTGCGAGTTGGACACGCCCATGAAGGGTTCCGCAGCAGCAATAAGGTTTATTTTTATGAAATTAAAAGGTTTTTGATTTATTTTTATGTCTCAGTTGATTTAATGAAAGTTAAATTTAGTTTACCATTTATGACGTATAAAAAAACTACTTGCTAGATTTCGTTCAAACCAATTTTCGATGGTAGTTTTTATAGTAAAGTACATCCTATATTTTTTTACTTTAGAAGTTAGAGGACACACACACACACACACACATTTTACCACTTTGGAAGATCTCTCTCGCAAACTATTCAGGTTAGAAAAAAATGATATTAGAAACCTCAATATGATTTTTAAAGACCTATCCATAGATACCCCACACGCATAGGTTAGATGAAAAAAAAAAATTCTGATTTAGTTGTACCTATGGGGACCCCTAAAATTTTTAATATTTTTTCCATTATTGTATCAAAATCTTAATGCGGTTCACAGACAACATCTACTTACCAAATTTAAATAGTATAGATCTTATAGTTTCGGAGAAAAGTGGCTGTGACATACGGACAGACAGACAGACAGACAGACATGACGAATCTATAAGGGTTCCGTTTTTTTTATCTATGGATAGGTCTTCAAAAATCATATTGAGGTTTCTAATATCATTTTTTTCTAACCTGAATAGTTTGCGAGAGAGACTCTTCCAAAGTGGTAAAATGTGTGTCCACCCCCCCCCCCCCCCCCCCCCCCCCCCCCTCTCTAACTTCTAAAGTAGGGGCATGATAAGTCTAAAAAATATATATATGATGTACTTTACTATAAAAACTACCAACGAAAATTAGTTTGAACGAAATCTAGCAAGTACTTTTTTTATACGTCATAAATGGTAAACTTAATTTAACTTTCATTAAATCAACTGAAATATAAAAATAAATCAAAAATCTTTTAATTTCATAAAAATAAACCTTATTGTTGCGCCGGAACCCTTCATGGGCGAGTCCAACTCGCACTTGGCCGGTTTTTATAATTTCAAAATTTAAGCTGTCACAAAAGTAAACTAATAACAGCGTAAGGGTGCGTTTCCACCGGAGATGAGCTAAGCTGCGTTGCGAAGAATGTGTTTTACAAGAACCAATAGAATCGTTGCGCTGAACGTGGTCAGGCAAATGAAGCGTTTCTATTGGTTCTTTAAAACACATTCCTCGCAACGTAGCTTAGCTCAGCTCCGGTGGAAACGCAGCCTAATGGACCAAATCATAAATGAAATTAAATTAAATCATCTTTATTTCGGGCATCAGACGCCCATATAACAAATAGCTTAAATCTAACATACATATAAATAATATAATAAATACCTTAAAACTAACATATTATATATTTTATATATACTTATAAGCTAACACTGTCACGACGTGACTCGACGCTTCGTTCCGGAGTCTCCCCCGGAACCTCCGGTAAACCACATCCATCGGCCAGAACTCCGGCGCCTCGAAAGTCGACAGAAGATTCGTCGGACCTCTCACGAAATATCATCAGACACTAGCATGGAGGCAATGCATTTAAAGACAAAACAATTTTTTGGGGGTCCGTCAAAAATGTCACTTCTTAAAAGGGTTCCGCCACCAAAAAAATTTGAGAACCGCTACCAAATGTATGTGCCGCGCAACCGCCCGCAAACCGCCAGTGTGATAAAACCCCTTTGGTTTGTGACACAATTTCCCCGCAAATAACATAGGTGCGGGGTAGACTAAAAAACCTTTTAAACCAAGTAGGTATAAAGCATTTAGTTAGGTTAGGTTATATATGTTTTTCCAACAGGTATAAAACGTTTGGTAGGTAGTTCAAAACCCCTTGCCTCTTTTGTCGCTTCCTTTTGGAAAGTCATTTCAAAAGTCACATTACAGATTTTTTTTTCATCAATTGAGACAAAAGAACGGGACATAAACAAGCTTTCCTTGCTTTACTGGTTTTTTTTTATAATATAATATCATAGGTATAGATCTACCATAATCTGATGGCAAAATGTGAGAAAATAAATTGACTAGCAATACCGGTGTAATTGGAATAAAACATTTTAATCCTTTTTTTTTTCTTATAGCGGGTGATTTTGTGTGTTAAACATGCAATTATAAAAATTTATCCAATGATCAACGATATTTTTTAAAAATCAAAAATGCCATCAGATTCTGGTAGACCTATAGTTAATCTAATGTA
Source organism: Cyaniris semiargus (assembly GCA_905187585.1). Taxonomy (NCBI): domain Eukaryota; kingdom Metazoa; phylum Arthropoda; class Insecta; order Lepidoptera; family Lycaenidae; genus Cyaniris; species Cyaniris semiargus. The sequence goes on along the minus strand of LR994547.1, from coordinate 19,964,746 downwards.
TAAAGCGGAAATATAAATGTTTCTTTGTATCAAATAAGCTCCGAAAACTACTACACAAATATCGATTTAGCTCATCACAGCAGAAAGATATAGAAATAAAGCGAAGACTATAATAGCTTTACTATTTTAAAAGCCATACCGATATTAAAAATGTCAAAATGTCTGTTACTTTTTGCTACCGCTAAGCTGAGCCGAAAGAACATGCTATGAAATAACAACTAGGGTAACTAGGGTATAACAACTACATACAAAAAATGTACGGTTGCCGTACGAGAAACTAATTTGCGAACCATATTTAGTTGGTTATAAAACTATAATATTATGTTAATATAAAATATTTTTTTGCACATACCTCAAAATATTGGACTTCTCAATTTTAAATCTTGCTGAATCTGAGATTTAAAGAGACTTCAGCATTTCAATATTATATTCGAGATTATTAAATTAGATTGATCGAATTTCAATCTCCGAAACTCGAGAAACAATCTATCGTTAATTACCTCCACTAATTACGACTCTGGAATTGTCGCTTAAATTCGTTTCCACTCGTTAAATTTAAGTCGAAATAATTCCGAGTACAAACCAATCCGAGCGAAATGGCATATTGCATCGAAATGCAATAAAAATCTCCACCAATCCGAGTCTAGGGTTGCTAGATCATCAAAGCCGGACAAACCGGACAGCTTAGCCGGACCTTTGTAATAAAAAGGCCGGCTCGGTATATAAATATGCTTGGTATCGCGCGTACAAATTGCCGGTTAGGGACTTATCAGCCATCAGGGGTCTATCAGACAGAGAGCGGTCGCGCGGTAAAGCGTTCAAGCGTTCAGTTTTGCGTTCTTTGTGTTGTATTTCGTTATATAGATATACTTATACAGGAGGCGTTCTGACGCGGTCAGAACGCCTCCTGAGTATAATATTATCTACGTAACGTAATGCAACACAAATAACGCAAAACTGACCGCTTGAACGCTTGACCGCGTGACCGCTCTCTGTCTGATAGGTCCCTTAATAGACGTGAAATAGTCTAACATTAGTGGGATTATAAAAATACGGACGCATAGCTCTACAAAAGCCGGTTTTCTTTAAAACTAAGCCGGACAACTAACTATGTCCGGCTTTATCCGGACGCCTGGCAACCTTAACTCCACCGGATTCATGCAATATTTATTAAAAAACGGATGTAACGATAAAGGTAGAAATAACAAGGGAAAAAGCGAAATGATCGGTTTAGAAAACAATCTATGTAGGATTGGAATGTAAATGGAAGTGTGCAGCAAAAGACTCGGAACTATTAACGCTCCGCTCGGAAACATTTACGGCCAAGTGCGAGTCGGATTTCATGCTCTAGGTTCCGTTTATTCTGTACATATTCGTTTTACGATATCATGTTACTTTCAAGTGCAGTTTTTGTACTGTTCTAAATTCTAATGTTGTTCAACTGTTGCAATTATCTAAAATAAATCACTATAAGCGGTAAGACCGTCAATTTGTACAAATTCTGTGTTAATTTTGATGGTCTACTCCTTATGTAAAGAAGTAGGCAGAATAGTCGTAATAAAATTAAAATTATATATTTAAGTTAATAATTAATAATTATTGTTATAAACTTTACCACGTTACGTATTACTAAATGACGCCCGAAACTGCGTTGTGTAGAAATTCGTTAATCGCATGGGAACCCTAAATTTTTCCACAACAAAAACTATATCCCATGTCCTTTACCAGGGCCTAAGGTATCTACCAAATTTCATCCAAGTCGGCCCAGCGCACAGTGGATCAAATCGAGGATTTCGGGGACATAGGGACCGACTTTTGTTTTTCAAATTTTTATTTATGCCAATGGGTAGAGCTAATTAATGTTAACAAAAGTTATTCTTTGCAATTTTTTCTTAGGCTTATTATTTAAGTACAAAAAAACATATTTTTAAATTTCTTGTATGGAAAAACATATATAATCCCAAATTTTTGCCAAGTCCTGATAGATCCCGCGGTCAAACCTTTTTTTTCTTATATTTTGGCTACATTGCTAGTATTATGTACCATAAATGTGTGCCCAAAGTTGCAACCTTGCCAGAAATAGAGGTGAGAAAATTATAAAAAAAATTAATTAGTAACTATTGACTTTTCTAGTTTCTAAAATTATTGTAGGAACTTTTCATGCAAAAAAAATCATTATTCTAGTAAAATAATGCTTAAAATTACTTAAAATAAAAAAAACTCGATGCCATGTAAATATTATCATCAAACATTAACTTGTAGGTAACTAATCCGTTTGACAATAGTAAATAGTCCTTTGTATTGTGTATTTTCTAACAATCGCTTAATGACAATGAACCAAACAACATTCAAAATAAAGAGCTCAAGTAATTGTATAAGGGCTTAAAATAAACCCTCATTAACCAATTAGTAATTATAGTTAATTAGTGTGGCATGGAATATATTATCTTTGTAGGTCTGGAAAATTATAAAATCTCGTTTTGTTTAGCTAATGGCGTTGTGTTTTAAAAATTTGGGAAGGAATTTAAAAAATCCAATATTTGATACTTAAATTTTATTATTAAGTATCGAAGAAAACATTTAAAAATATTATCAGTATGGTTTTTTAACAATAAAGATTACAAACAGTAATATTTTATCCATTTTAGCGTCGTGTACATATTCCCTATTAATAATAAAGTTGAAAAATAAAAAGTAGTGAGTACATAAAAATTACGATACCATACATAATACAAGTAATAAAATTATTTCTAAATATGTACATACTATCTTTAATATACAAAACCCAAATTTAAAAAGCTTACTCACTATCAGAATCGTTATCCTGTAATTTGTTAACGTCAATAAACTCTATCTCAGAGTCTGTCGGCAAATTCAACAGAAGCTCTTTAGCCCGTGAAGAGAGAGCTATTTTGTTGTGCTTTGATAGTCTTGGTCTAAGACTTGTGATCTTTGGATCTGAGGATATCAAAAGATTATGTAATATATCCTCATTTGTGGCTTTTCTACTTAATTTTCTGGAATAGCTCTCCCTGAATTTCCGAAAATCTTTGTTACGAGCTTCTGCTGCTTCTTCTGACAGATTGCCGATAGGTATTGTACCAAAATGCTGAATAATATCAGTGCCATGTATTAGGAGTTTGTGTAAACTAGAAGGCATATAATACCAGGGATATAAATTTATGTAGAGTTCTGCAGTCTCTCTACAGAATAAAGAGAATTTAGAAAAGTTGACGCACTCTCCAGATGCTATAGTCTGAAGTATTACATGTAACCTTTCTATTAATTCCTGGCTTATACCAGTAATACGGGCTGCAGTGTCTGCATCCCTGAAAAATCTTCGGGCAGTGTTGCCATCATTAGTGGTTCCGTCTCCTTGTTTCACCTGGTCTATTAGTAAGCCGCAATCTTCTCTAAATGCTCGTTGTATTTCAGACTTTCTAAGCTTAATTTTTTGTTGATTTTCACCCCTGCCACTCCATTTTTTAAACTCCATACGATATGCTGCATAAGAAAAATGGGACATTATTTATAATGAAAATGAATATTTTGTAAAAGAGGAATGACTCACAGCTGTAAAAGTAATTAATAGCTAAGGTATGATAAATAAGAATAATTATTGTTACCTATGTGAAGAAGGCACTCCATACACCTGATCCAGCAGTGTAAAGATGACAGTCCGTACTGGTAAATTTCTTCATTCTTGTGTTTTTGGTCAAGCAGTTCAATATTGTTCATTTCCGATGGCTTTGCTTTGCAAATATCGCAAACGGCTGTCGACGTATCTGATAAATATGACGTTATCTTGCCGTCAATCATCGTCAAAAGTAACTGGTGAGACACTTCAATTTGATTCAGTCTTGATGGCTGAAGCGCTTTAATTTCTTCTGTTATTCTGTTTTTAATTAACATTACAGTGGTATGGGTTTCTTTCGTAAATTGAAACATTAATGGACGACAGTAAAACGTGGATGATGGTCTTTCGTTTTCCCAAACAATAGTTCCATCCGATTGTTGTAGCCTAACTGGCACTAGACTGGCCATAAAAATACTGGAGTCTTCAAATTCTTTGTTTATTTTTTGCTTGTACACACTTTGACCAGAAGCTCCGTCAAAACCCCATTTACTTACAAGCTCTAAATTTATTGTTGCGTCCAAATCCATAGATATTGCATCCAAAAGTCTTGATACAGTCAAATTGAGTAAAGCTTGCAGTTTAATTGAAGCCCCGTCCTCAGTAATACTTATATCCTTTTTATCTGGATAACAATTCAATTTAGCTTGTTGCAATTTGTAATACGATGGATACAACTCTGAACCATTTTCACTCGCAGACTCTCTTAAGTTTATATATTGCCACTTTGACAACTTTAGCGAAACTAATAAAGCTAGTGCCTTATCAGGTGAATACGTATCACTCTTAACCTTCTCGTTGCTTAAGCATGCCTTGACTTTATTTAAATCTTCTGGGTGATTGAGTAAATGGTTCATTATTTTTGAAATTTCTTCGTTTCCACTGTTTTTTAAATTTCTTGTTGATATGGCAGACATTTCTTCAGGAGAAAATGAAAGATCTTTATTTATTTCATCTAAACGTCTCCGTTTTTGTCGATCACTTAAATCTTCAAAAGGTTTCCTCGGAGTAAAGGTAGATGTGGATGCGTCTGAAGTGGAAAGTGCTGGTGGTAGATTCTCAGTATTATCATAAACTTCGAGTTCTATTGGTTCAGTATTGACAACTTCAAAATTGATTTCTTGGGGCCAATTTATTGACGATTCTAACCAATCGCCATTATTTTTAATAAATTTAGCTAATGTTCGGCTACATTTTTCCCATCTGGCACACACATTTGAACAAAAACGCGTACAGAACTTTCTAAGCACGGCACTATTTTCTTCAGTCACATTTATTTTCGATTGTAGAAAATCAAATAGTTTTTTACTATCTGACAAACTTTTCAATTGGTCTCTTAATACCATAAATAAATCTATATTATTCACAAGACCTTCCATTATACCAAAATAAAGAAAATTAAACACTGTGAAATGATGTATGTAGTAACACGTTTAAGCATTAACTAATTTTGAAATATCTATTACGGTCCTTTTATATTTTTCCAGACCTAACAAAGATAATAAGTTCTATGACACCCTAATTAACTATTAATGATTGGCTAATGAGGGTATAGTAAAAGCACTTAATATGCCATTACTTAAGCTCTTAATCATGAGTGTTGTTCGGTTTATTGTCATTAAGCGATTGTTAGAAAATACACAATACAAAGGACTATTTACTATTGTCAAACGGATTAGTTACCTACAAGTTAATGTTTGATGATAATATTTACATGGCATCGAGTTTTTTTTTTTTAAGTAATTATAAGCATTATTTTACTAGAATAATGATTTTTTTGCATGAAAAGTTCCTACAATAATTTTAGAAACTAGAAAAGTCAATAGTTACTAATTATTTTTTTTTATAATTTTCTCACCTCTATTTCTGGCAAGGTTGCAACTTTGGGCACACATTTATGGTACATAATACTAGCAATGTAGCCAAAATATAAGAAAAAAAAGGTTTGAACGCGGGATCTATTGGGACTTGGCAAAAATTTGGGATTTTAAATGTTTTTCCATACAAGAAATTTAAAAATATGTTTTTTTGTACTTAAATAATAAGCCTAAGAAAAAATTGCAAAGAATAACTTTTGTTAACATTAATTAGCTCTACCCATTGGCATAAAAAAAAATTTGAAAAACAAAAGTCGGTCCCTATGTCCCCGAAATCCTCGATTCGATCCACTGTGCAGCGGTTTAAGCGTGATGAAGTAACAGACAGACACACTTTCGCATTTATAATATTAGTTTAGATGGTGTATATCATTAGGATAATCATTATATCGAATTGAGATGGGTTGCAACCACAAACACGCTCATTGATTATCGTTTTAGTGATGCTAATTTTATTATCATTTGCATTATTAATAGTTCATTTATTTTGTTTTGTTGTGATCTATAATAATAGTATTTCGTAATATTTTATAGGGGACATTATACTTTAATTTGAAATTTTTATTTTTGGATGAATTGGAATCGAAAGACCCGTTTTTCGTTTTTCGTTGAGATGGAAAGAACGATTGCTGGTGTACCTACCTACGTTACAAACACAAAATGCAATCATAATTTATGAATATTACATAATATTATAAATAGTACTATCAAAGAAATAAATTCGTAGGCAGATGGCGTACCTGAGTTATTTATCATGCTAAGTCAAGTTAAGGTGACGTCGCGTTAAAGTAAAAAACCGTGTTGGATATGTTTTAGATTGCTTGTTTTTTGCATAGAAAACAAGAAATGGAACAGCAAGAAATGGAAAGGGCGTAAGCTACAAAATGGTTTTTGTCTCGTAATTTATAAACCATAAATATATTCCATATAAGCTATGGGCAAATTAAATAGTGTATGCTTGAACCAATCTATGTACAAATTTTGGAAGCTTAAATCACTCTCCTCTGTTGGCAAAATTAGAATCCCTTTTTTTACAGAGGTCTTTTTGATTGATTATTATGTGTTATAAAAGTTGACCAATCGTATTATGCTATGGGTAATTCAAAGACAAAGACATGATGAATACTGACAATGAACATTAATTTCTTAGCTTTAGTCATTGCTGAGAAAAATCGATATCGCTACAGCCAAATTATCAAGGCGTCGCCCTAATTTTGCAATAATGAAAAAATTGCCAATAAGTGCCACACGGCGCGTTGCGTCGACGCAGCGTTATTACAAAGCAGTCTTAACGTCAACACCCCCTCCCGCTTCGTCTTGGAGGCTGCTGTCCAGTGTCCGTCATGTGTGCGTTGCGACGACGCAGCGCGCCGTATCAACACCTTGGTTATTTGTATGTAAAACAACGCAACGGCAGCGCTGCGTCGAAGAAACGCTGACGCAACGCGCCGTGTGGACTGGCCTTAAGGCTCTAAAAAGCCCCCTCTATAGACTACGCATAACTTAAAGATTGTTCCGCGAAACCCGCGCATACGCACAATAACTACAATAACTGCCAATATTGTGTCACCATTTAAGCGCTGATCTATCATAAACGCCTCCGTGGTCCAGTGGCTTAGAGCGCGGCTCTTGACTCGGAGGTCGTGGGTTCGATTCCCGCGTTGGAAACATGTTATTTCCAAGTTTGGTTAGGAGAATGAAGGCTGATCACCTGATTGTCTGACAAGTAAGATTATCCATGCGTCGGATGGGCATGTAAAAAGTCGGTCCTTCGCCTGATCTCTCGCCAGTCGTGTCGGTCTTCCGTCTCACTGGGTTATGAGAGTAAAAGAATAGAAAGTGCCCTTGTGTACTGCGCACACACTTGGGCACTATAAAATTACTCCTGCGTAACTGGCCTGGTTTCAATGAAACCGGCCACCGCCACCGAAACCGGTGTGGGAGTTATTATTATTATCATAAACGCTAGTCTATGCAGTTAGTAGTTTTGTCTTATCGCTAATCTAACTACCAATAGCGTTACGCCACGTACCTATCCCGCCCACTTCTCGCCCAATCAAAGATGCCTAAAAACCAACTGTGCTTTATAGTCAAGCGATCTAAATGTCATGCGTGGCCAGACCCTTTAGCCAAGACTTTTTCTTTATCGCTTCTTTATAGAATCGCCAAACAAAATGTATAGAATTGCCATAAGCGTTCGTCATGACGTTGACGTTCGAGTTATCTTTGGTCAATTCCATACATTTTGATCAGCGATTCTATAAAAAAGTGATAAAGAAAACATCTCGGCTACAGGCCCTGTTCTTAATTTAGTAAACATAATATTTTTTATTCAGTCAACAAACATGTAACTAATTATGAGCCTGTGGGACGCCGGAAAACAATACATCGTCAGCAGTTTTTGTTCCGTCTGACTTTATACGGGACTTTATATGAAATTCTCCATCAACGCTTTAATCCTGTTTGAATAATTGGAGTAAAAACTTCTTTAGCTGTATTTTTTACTGAAAACAATAATAAGTAGTATTATAAAGGGGTAAGAAATAAAAATACTTTAGCGTTTGTAGTTCTCCTGTATAGAGTTCACTGTGAAAGTAGCAGCGTTAACGGTGTTACGTTTTTTTTTTTTCCATTGATGGCCAAATATATATTATTGGGGCATTTCTAATAGAAACATAGAAGTCAAAAGTAACTTTTTCAGCGCTGCTTGTCTAATATAGGGTCGCAGTGCAATGTAAGGGACATGTGTCCTTAAAGTATTTTAACTTAGCTTTATTACATCATACTAGCTGTCCCGGCAAATGTTGTTTTGCCTGTTTTCCCTGTTTTCCTGCTTTTCTCTTTAAGTTTTTTCTGAATTTTTTTTTCTATAAACCTCACGTAGCCCGAGACCTTTCCAACGAATGCAAAACCGTGGAAATCGGTTCGTGCGTTCTGGAGTTATAGCGTCAGGAAGGAAAACCCGACTTGTTTTTATGTATTAGATTATCAGTATTATAAAACAAAATATTTCCTTTCCCTTCTCTTTCTGTGTAACGAGTAATCGCACATTTTTAGATCAATGCAGAACTATCAATCATTTTCGCCTTTTCGTAGTATGACACTAATACTTGAAGATTATCGATTCTCGAGGATTACGATTATCAAGTATGTACTACCAATGAAATTGATTCATAAGCAGATGGCGTGACCTTCATTATTATGCCGGATTATATCAAATCCAACATCAGGCCTAAATCCTAATATTGATATAACGTAACCTGACCAAATTACGTAGGTCAGTGGACAGAGAAATGGATTTAGCAGTGGCTAAATCAATTTCTCTGATAGTACTGAATAATTTCATTGTCAAACACATCTGCGTTAGGCATAACTTGTAAACCACAGTGGTTGAGACAGAATGCTTCATGCGTGGAATTGTGCTGCCTCTCCCATGTCACGTGATATAGGGGCCGTCCATAATCTATGTAAGGCTTGAAGGGTAGGAGTAGAGCGTAGCGTATTATAACGTCTTTGGGTTGGAGGAGGACGAATATCACCTTAACTTTTGGTGTCTAAAAGAGGAGAAAGCAAACCATAGCATCCACTTATTATTTTGAATAATCATCCTCAAAAAAGATGATTATCCAGAAAAGTCAATACGCAAAAAAATGCATTAAACAATATAATTGCTTGGAAAATGGTGGTGTCAGACAGTATGTAACTGACAATTAATATCAGTAATTATATTTAAAAATAACGATAATTAATAATAATGATAATAATAATAACAATAAATTTTTTATTGACTAAATCGGTACAACAATCCTATGAAGACTGACACCCAAACTAGGCTAATGCCCGCATCTCAGGAGTCAGCGGCTTCTCCCAATTTTTAAACATAAAATAAAGAAGTTAAAAACATGTCACTAAAATAAGTATATAATAAATATAGAATTTATATATAATACATTAATAAATAAATATAGATGTTCAAAAAATAAATAAATAAATAATACTATTACACAAAATACATTAAGATATGAATTTAAGTACACACAGCCAATATAATATATTATTACGTTAGTTAAAAAGATCTTCTGTCTCACAATAATTTAATGTCAAGAGCCAGATCTTGATAATTGATTTACATTCGCGAAGTGAAAGGGGATAGAAGTTTAATTTTTTGTTAATTTTATTGTAGAGAAAAGTTGAAAGATATGCTCGTTGTCGCCTTGCAAGTGTTGTGCGAAAATTAACTGTGGGGAGTACATTTGGTATACGACGTTTGTTTCCGCAAATCTTTGGATCGAAAGGGAATTAGCATGTTGTTTGATTATTATATTATAAACAAATAGCTGCCTAATAGTGAGTAGCTCACACTTTTTATATAAAAGTATGGTGGGATACCTGTAGAGTCTAAGGCTGGTTTTAGTGTCATGAGGACCGTCGGTTCGGATCGCTCCGTATATATGCAATATGCATTACGCTATAAGGAGCGTTTTAGAATAATGCGGAGGGGTCCGTACGGACCCGTCCGCATTACTCTTTAAAACTTCATACAGATTGGTGGTCTATGGAGCGATCCGTACCGCGTGACACTAAAATCAGCCTAAAGGTCATTACTTTAAGTAAACACCTTTGGGCTCTTTCAAGCTGAATAAGGTATGACTTGCAGGCCCCCATACACATACACAATAACTTTTATACGTGGGAGAGCCATGCTTCGGCACGAATGGGCCGGCTCGACCGGAGAAATACCACGTTCTCACAGAAAACCGGCGTGAAACAGCTTGCGCTGTGTTTCGCCGAGTGAGTGAGTTTACCAGAGGACCAATCCCCTACCCTATTCCCTTCCTTTCCCTCCCCTATTCCCTTCTCTTCCCATCCCTACCCTCCCCTATTACCCTATTCCCTCTTAAAAGGCCGGCAACGCACCTGCAGCTCTTCTGATGCTGCGAGTGTCCATGGACGATTGAAGTCGCTTTCCATCAGGTGACCCGTTTGCTCGTTTGCCCCCTTATTACATTTAAAAAAAAAACTTATTACTGATTGCGCTGGCGCAAAATAAAATAATATGGTGCGAAGGGTTTCAAAATCAGCGGCATAGCGTAGCGTTTTAAATTGAATTCTGCCTCGAAATTGACCGCAGGCTAAAGTGCTACTGACTTATGCAATTATTTCAGTAAATTACATTTAAAAATGTTATGTTTAAATATCATATTTTATTAAGTAGCTTATGTAAATTAATTATTAATCTTAACTGAGCTTTTATAGGGTTCTTAGTAATTGGTTATTGACTTTTTTCATTTTAAGTAAATTGTTTGTCTTTTAGGAATTTTTTTAAGGACTTTTTATCAATAAAAGTTTTTAAAATACAAATACAGTAGCGAAATAAACTACCTAGTTAAAAGTTTCCGTGCAGTTAAAAACAGCCGGAAAAATAAAATATTTAATAAATGTTCCAATCTATGAAATGTGTGCTCGAAACTTTATAGGAACATTTACATAAAATGTTTATTTTACAAAATTTTATGATTCTCGCTATGTTAACTCTACTACTACCATACTGATAGGTGAAGTGATAAATTATATTATTATAAATTCGAAAGTGTGTCTGCTTAAGCCACTGTACCGATTTAGATGAAATTCGTTACTCTGATTACCAGGAAGAGTCTAGAAGTTGCAGGCAACTTAATGTAAAAATATTTTAATCTCTAAGTACTTAAATATATTTTTAAATTAGAATCAAGGAAATTGTTAAGCACCAAATTATCTAGTAGGAGAAAAGTACAGCCAACTGGAAAATTAACAGCCTCTCTTATCTTGATACTGATAATAATTGATATCCCACACCATTGTATAACGACGCTTCAGACAACGTTATTTATAGGTATTTAATAGAATCAGGCATTACTTTGCGAAAATCCATAGCTTAAAATTTAGTATGTTATTATTTTTAGCATTATTCCGCAAAATAAACCTCTACCTACAAGTAAATGAGTGAGTGTATGCATAGGCATGCGTTACAGCATCTCCCTCCTTCCCCACACTGCCTATGCGTACACTCGCATGCAAGAACCTGCAAACACCACCACCACACAAGCAATAATGTTGGCAAATCCGTGCAAGGCCCCTCACCACCATGCAGGTTGAAAACCTCGACGCGCGTTTCGCCCCAACACCGGAGCATCCTCAGGATGTGGACTCTACGAACAACGTCCGTCAAGCACTTGACTGCCTATGCGTACACTCACTAATTTACTTACAGGTTGAGGTTTATTTCGCGGAATATTGCTAAAAATAATAACATACTAAATTTTAAGTTATTTAAAGGCCTAAAATGTACGTTTCTGCCTAAAATAAAGGCTAGTGCCAACCAAAGGTCTACCCATTAGGCCACGGACGCTCTGTAAAACCATTACCCTGCCTTATTCGCTAACAAACCCAAGGACTGTCGACTGATCCATGTTGATATCTTCGTATTAAACTTTCTTTATTGGCATTGCAGATGTCATATCAATTTAAACTTTCTTCTTTAAAATAATATTACTAAGGGCTGATTTTTCAATCTTCTGATAATTTTTAACTGAGGAATAAATATGACGCTTTAATAGATTTTGTATGAAAAAAATGTCAAAGTGTCAAAATAATTACTTAGTTAAAAGTTATCTGACGATTGAAAAATCTGCTCTAAAACTTACAAACTTCTACACAATTCTTACTTCTCCTATGGCACCCCTTTTATTGTTGGACCACGATGGATAGCCATGCTTTACACTGCTACTGGCTACATCAACATCGATCTTGGGAGATTAAAGGCGAATAATCCCCTCTACATGTTCATTAATACCTATTTTTGTCCATCCTGTGCCGACGCGTAGAGATCGCATTACATTATGCAAACCAGAATTATGACGTGTTTTTCAATTTAATTAAGTAATTGAATTGAGGGAAAATATTGCGTTAGTATAAGTACGTACTTATAGTGAAGTTAAACAACTAGAAAGAGGTTTTAAACATTCCTCAGATTCTTAAACCGACAAGAAGATTAAAAGAAACCTCAACGACACAGCAATTGCTTTAACCTTTCTCTGAGAGCCTAGTAACTCACACGGTCTAGGCTATTTCCGAACGAAAAATCTCGTAAGTATTTCTACTTACGAGATTTTTCGTTCTTTAAAAGCTACAATGAAGTTTTTTTCTTGTTATTAGTCCTTATATTAGACCTTTAAAATTAGGCATCTGATTTTGATACATTTTTTTTTCAATCAATAAAGAGTTTAGAATGATTATTATTATAGTAGAAAAATATGAATATTATGTTGATAATAGTGTTTTAGTCTGGCCACGTACACACGTTTTCCCTATTGGATTTCCGAATTCGTTTTCCGTATTCGGAGATCCGAATGCATGGAATCAGTAGAAAATACATTAACTGGCGCTGAATTCCGAACGTACGTATCAAGTGCAAGCCGGTGCGTTCGCGCGTGAAAAAAAAAACGAATGTTTGTGCTAGTCTCACGGAATTCCAAATCGTAATTCCACATTAGGAAATCGAATACGGAAAACGTGTGTATGCGGCCAGCCTTATACTATTAAACTACTATTAAAACATAGATTTTCGTATTACGCGAAATCGCGGCCAATCCTTGGGGATGGTGGATCTGAGCCAGGCAGCTTTTGTTAGTTTTTTTTTTTATATATGCTAGAACGATCTCTTAGCTATTAGTTAGTTACTAAAACCTCATAGCTTCTATATTTTAATCACAAACCAAGAAAACATTTAAATAAAATAAACAGAACATTATAATTAAGTGTTTCTTTGAGTTCTTGTATTGGATTCTAAAGAGGATCGATATTAATTAAAATTCAGTAAATAAAAGTACGATTGCCACGAGATTTCAATATCTACGAAGTGGCGGACAGTATCTAGTATTTTGCTTCTTACGAAGTCTTACTCTAAGTGTCTAAACACACTATAGGCCGAAAAAACACGGCCGAAGTTCGGCATGATTTTACGCCTGCAATGTATTTTATATTACTGATGACACACCATGCCGAAATTACGTCGCGTTATATTGTATGCGTAGTGCATTGCTGGCGTAATCATGCCGAACTTCGGCCGCGTATTTTCGGCCTAGTGTGTTTAGACACTAAGGGTTTGAAGTTCAACCTTTATAGTTTATTTAATTACACATAATATATTGTAAATTAAAACCCTCAGCCTTACTCGTGTCCCCATAATGGGACAATAATAGCTTAGGTTAAAATAATTATACCCTACAAAATTATTCTAGGTACATCTATAAACTTTTTAATGACAAATCACATTCAAAACATTTTTATTTTGGTTAATCGTCAACTCGTGTAGACCTAAATCTTTTTCCTTGAATCTTTTCGTTATTCCTTGAAAGAGTTACAAGAGTTTTGGATTAGTTAAATATAGAAGAACCCCGTTAATCCGACAAACGTTTTGCAATGCCGTGTCGGATTACTGAATTTGTCGGATTATAGACTACTACCAAGATTTTAAGGTTTTAATTAATTTTGTTTTATTTTTCGATTCATTTTGTTTTTAGGGTTCCGTACACAAAGGGTAAAAACGGGACCCTATTACTAAGACTTCGATGTCTGTCCGTCTGTCCGTCTGTCTCCAAGCTGTATCTCAGAAACCGCTATAGCTAGACTTCTGAAATTTTCACAGATTATGTATTTCTATTGCCGCTATAACAACAAATACTGAAAATAAAATAAAGGTAATATTTAAGGGGGGCTCCCATACAACAAACGTAATTTTTGGCCCTTTTTGCTCGTAGTCAATAAAGGCACCAGGTAGGCACTTGAAATTTTCACGAAATCCTTAATTTTATTTGTACTTTAATAATTAATAATAAAAAAATAAAAAATATTTAAGGGGGGCCCCAATACAAAAAACACAATTTTTGCCTACTTTCGCTCTATAGCGGTACGGAACCCTTCGTGCGCGAGTCCGACTCGCACTTGGCCGATTTTTAGTATTTGTCGTTATAGTGGCAACAGAAATACATAATTTGTAAAAATTTCAACTAAGTATTTAGCTAGCGAAGTTCTTGAGATACAGCCTGGAGACAGACAAACAGCGAAGTCATTGCAATAGGGTCCCATTTTTACCCTTTGTATAAGGAACCACAAAAATGAAAAATCAGCCAAGTGCGATTTGGACTCGCGCACGAAGGGTTCCGTACCATTATAGAGCAAAAATAGTAAAAATTTGTGTTTTTTGTATGGAAGCCCACCTTAATTATTTATTTTATTTAAATTTTATTATTAATTATTAAAGTATAAATACAGCTGAGTATTTTGTGTACGTTTAAAGTGCCTACATGTTTTTATCATTGATACCGAGCAAAAAATGTTTGAAAAATCACGTTTTTTGTATTGTCCCTTAAATATTTTTTTTTTTTTGTTTTTAGTATTTGTTGTTATATCGGCAACAGAAATACATAATCTGTGAAAATTTAAACTCTCTAGCTATTGCCGTTCTTGAGTTACAGCCTGGAGACAGACGGACAGACGGACAGACGGACAGACGGACAGACGGACAGACGGACAGACGGACAGACGGACAGACATCGAAGTCTCAGTAATAGGGTCCCGTTTTTACCCTTTGAGTACGGAACCCTAAAAATGAGAAAACTATCATTGCGAAGTCGCGGGCAACAGCTAGTTCTACTATAATAATGCAGTTTCGTTCCTTGTTTTGTCCGTTTCTTATCTATCCATCCATGTATAACTGATAAACTCAATGTAGAATTGCTGCAAGTCAAACAAATATTATTATAATCCGAAAGTGTGTATTTCTGCCCCTCTGTCACTCGGACATCAATAATTAATACCTCTATCGTGGGAATCGCAGACACAATAGATTTTCAATTGTTATGCGACAGCCGGGTGCCGCTTGGGGATTGATGGGTTTTAGTATATTTTATACTACAAATATTATGTGAAATATTCAAGATTTTTTATTTTTACTTTGATATTTTCTTCAAACACTAATTTCTAGAACATGTTTCTAATAAAATACTCTTTAAAGTTATGAAATATATGACGGAAAAACATAGTTAAAACATCTGCTTTGTAAAGCTCGTAATGGAATGTAAACATAACCTGTCGCAGACACTTCAATATAGCAGACATGTCTTAAAACGCCAGTCATAAGCGTCTGCTAAGCGTCTAGCCGCTTCGTAAACATACCCGAGTGCCAACATGTTATACACACAGGTTTGGGAATTACACAATGACAATATGTAAATTTTAGTAAATATTTCATAACTAGCATTATAGGTCAAAACAATAAAAGTCCAATCACTTTACGCCAAATTAGGAGTAAATCTCGGAAAATCGAGGTACCCAGTATATTACCACGTAAAAACTTGTAGTTTGGCATCCTAAAACAGTTCTCAAAATTCACATATTACAATTGGATGATCGCAAGTTTTAAAATCAGGGGCCAAAACTCACAAAAGTCAATTTTTTTACTTTTTTTGCAAATATTTCGTTTTCTATGCGTTTTACGTTTTTTTTGTATATAGAGAATTAAATTTTCTACAACTTTTCTATTTAACATTTTTTTTATACCTTGAACTGTTTTCAAAATAGAGGGTGCAGAGCGCGCGGTCAGAGAATTACTTGAGGTCAACTGGTAGTCTCGATCAATAACGGATTCCTGGAACCTGTCATGACTATTTTACCAGCTGCTCCAGATGATTTACTCAATACAATAGTCTGTAACTGCAAAAGTGACTGTGGCTCAAGATGTGGATGCAGGAAAGCGGGGTTACAGTGCTGCTTAGCTTGCGGCCAGTATAATGGACAAGCTTGTCTCAATTCTGTACCATATCAGACCGATAGTGATGATGATAGAACCTTTGACCCACAAATCATGAATGACTTGGAGACAAATGTCGTAGAAGACTGTAATGAAGAGGAAATTCCGCAGCAGAGGGACGATGACGATGATGAAGATGAAGAAGAAAAAGAAGATGATGATGAAGAAGAAGAGAATTGAAATTAGAACTTGTTCTCGAAATTTTTATTAATTTTGACTATAATAAATCTGTAAAATGACACGTTTAATAAAAACATCAAATGAAATGAAAATGTATTTCTTGTATTCTTTATTTAAATAGAAAATCATTAGTATTTAAAATTAGATAAGAATTAAAATACAATTTAAGTACTTTCCTCAACAATTTCTTAATTACATGTCCAGGTCCAATAAATTGACACTTAATTAAAAATAGATAACTAACCAAAAAAAAATTAATCTAAAAGTTGATAAAAAATTATGATTGTATGTTTAGTAATTTTACGAGTTTTTGATCGAGACTACCAGTTGACCTCAGATAATTCTCCGACCGCGCGCTCTACGCCCTCTATTTTGAAAACAGTTCAAGGTGAAAAAAACTGTTAAATAGAAAAGTTGTAGAGAATTTAATCCTCTACAACTTTCCTATTTATACAAGAAACGTAAAACGCATAGAAAACGAAATATTTGCAAAAAAAAGTAAAAAAAATCGATTTTTGTGACTTTTGACCCCTGATTTTAAAACTTGCGATCATCAATTGTAATATGTGAATTTTGAGAACTGTTTTAGGATGCCAAACTACCTACAAGTTTTTACGTGGTAATATACCGAGTATCTCGATTTTCCGAGGTCAACCCCCTATAGTGACTGGGCTATAACTTTAACGTGCCAAAACGAATCCAAGTGAATTCATCGAATGTTTCGCGTTATACAAACATATGAAAGATTTATATAAAGATAACTGAAAATTCATAGTGTGAGGCACTGAAGCCTGAATCGATATTCAGAGGTCGGCGCGGTAGTCCTTCTATTTCGCAAGTCCAAGGTAAAACTTTCCGATTTTTAGGTCGACAAATGTTCAATGTCAAATACGCCGCAGGACTAAATTGGTCACCGAATTAGGTCTCCCCTCGCACGCGATATCAACCGCATTTTTATCCGACTGGCACGTAAACAAAGTTTACTATCCGTTTACAATGTAAAATTTAATGTCAAATTACTTGATAAACTACGTAAGTACTCCACTTTGCTAATTTGTGCGTGTTTTGATTACACGAAACGTTTTGACTCGGAAAGTTTTAAGCGCATAAGTTTGTGTATAGCTGTCGTCTATCGCCAGCTGTGCGGAAGAGGGTTGAGTGTGTGGCGCCGGGTGTACGGGTGTACGTAATACTTACCTTTTCCGTGGCTTGCGGCGTGGTCTCCGCCGCTCGCCCTCAAGTTCGTTTTCAAGGCCACGCCGGCGCGGGCCGCTGGCCCCCCGTCGTCGCTCCAGCTTGCGCTCTTGTTGGGACTCTTGCAACTCATCAACTACCGCCACTCGAGGTACGAACTCATCATCTTCAATATGTTTTGGGGTCTGCGGTGCGCCCATCCGAAGATGGCGTTGACGCCACCACAGTACCCACGAACTTATGTTGTCGCGAATTTTGCCGAAGACCCGTCACCGATCTCAAAATCGCGGATTGTCCTGCTCCAAAAAAACCCATCAGCCCCGGGGCTCTTATAGCTACTTTATCAAACAACTTATCGCGTAGTGGAAGGCGTAGGCGGCAGTGAAAGCGTAGCAATTGTAAATCAGCAATTTCGCTTTTCAAAGTTCCGTTTCGGGGATTTCCCCTTCAGTCTTGTTCTCTTTCATCACAGGGTCCACACAAGCAAAAGCACTACTTAATCCTATACTTAAATATTGGCAGGATGGATGGCAGTCGTCGGTGATCGCGTCTACATGTTTAGGTATCGCCGAACGGGTGCGTGTATGGGGGCCGGTGGTCGGTCCGGGCCGGCGGGGCGCGGATGGGGGTCATGGCTGTGCGATGGTCGCGATGGTCAGCGTGATCAAGCGTGCCGCGAGCTGTGTCGCACTCAACAGATGTCGGAGTAAATAGCGTTACGTAACGGAGGCGGACCGGGCGCGGACGTGAGTGCGCTTCGAGGGCGGGCGCGCGAATGTCGCGGAGGCTTCTCTTGCATCGCATGGAGCCGCCGCCCGCCCCCCGCGCCCCCGCCCGCTCTGATAACGCCCTGTACCTGTGACGCTTTGCTATTGTCCTTATCGCTTGACTTTTATTGTGGGTGTCCGCTCCATAGAATTGTCACACCCTATTACTTCGTAACGGAAGATTAGCTTTGTTTTTAATTACGGTGGATTTCATTTGCGGCTCTTTTGTGTTAAGTTTGTGTATAACATTAATTATACTATACTAATATTATGATGACAACAACAAATATATATTTTAATACGCGATATTATTCTCACGAATGATACAATTACAACTTATCTAATAGGTTTTATTTGTATGCTTTACATGATATTAAGTATCTGTAACTTAAATTTACTAATAAGGAAATTATTTTCGAGACATAAAATGATGGCAAAAAGTTATAACTAAGTACGAAATGTTAATACTAAGTGGTGAAGTACTAAGTACCGGTCAGTAAACAGCTGATTGGCTTACCGTGGCCTTAAATTAGCTGAAGGTATTTGGCCTGGTGCTGTTGGCCCCATGCCAAGGGTCGCTAGGATGCGCTATGACTGATGTTATCTTAACGAGTTGTAATGAAATATTTTACAGTCTACTTAGCCGTGTTGCTAGTCCTAAGCACTACTTTATTAGTACTGAAGCTACTTAAGTTTGTTATTTTCTACTATAGGTATAGGTCTACCGGAATCTGATGGCAAAAAGTGAGAAAATAAATTGACTCTAGCAATACCGGGGTAATTGGAATAAAACATTTTGATCCTTTTTTTTACTATAGCGGCTGATTCTGTCTTCATGCAAATATAAAAATTTATCCAATAATCAAGGATATTTTTTTAAAATCTGCTGTCAAAAATTGCCATCAGATTCTGGTAGACTTATACCTACTTATATTATAACGAATTCTGTATGTGTGTTTCAGTATAAAACTACAGGAGCAATTTTAATCATTTTCACCATTTGAATGTTTCGTTATTCCATTTACATACAGCCGTTTCCTTTTTTAACCGACTTCAAAAAAAGGGAGGAGGTTTTATGTTCACTGTAGATAAAGTGAAGATATTTTTCAGTTTTAAAGTATAACAAAGTGAGCACGGATCAGTAAGGGTGAAGCCAAACGAGTGTAATTTGTGAGTTGTGAGTCGCAGAATTTCGGCTGGCAGAATTTCTGCTGCATTCAGTTTCATACAAAAGTCCTGTTTGATTCACACGAGCGTAATTTTGTAGTCATGATTTGTATGAAAAGATATTTACGCGACCGAAATTCTGCGACTCACAATTCACAAATTACGCTCGTTTGGCTTCACCCTTAGTCTGCTAGTAACTTGGCTAATTTCAAAACATTAAGACCCTTAGGGCATGTTTCACCACTTCCTGATAAGTGCCGAATAGGCTATCCACCACTTAACTTAACAGATGAAGTATGGAGAAACTGTCAAAAAAGCTGTGAATAGCCTATTCGGCACTTTATCAGAAAGTGGTGAAACAGGCCCTTGAAATGCAAACTAATGTAGCTGTTAGTGCTAACATAAATTTAATTTACTTCTTTGCTTATGTAATAAAATTATTTACTAATAATATGAGTAGGTAGACAAATAAACAAAATTACTTTCACGTGCAAATAAAATGCATTAATAAAAGTTTATTAATATATTTTGATAAGAGCGCACGTTTCCAGAGTGTGTAACATTTATGTCGAAACTCTCGGCGTTGATAACTTTTTTAATATGCTTAAAATGTCCAGTAGCTATTCTGGGAATAGGGATGATGACAAGGTCTAAGATTAGCGAATTTTGTTAATAAAATAAAGAAATCACGCTAAAAAATAAGTGTTCCCAAAATTTCAGCTTGATAGCATTTTTGTATTTTTTTTGTTATGCGCCTTCAAAGTTGGATAATCAAGTCGATTTTTTTTCAGTTAAATTTTTTAATATTTGTATACCATTCGATAACTTATGCAATTAAAAGCAACTTTTGTTATGAAACCACTTTCATAAACGTAATATTGAATATACCTACCGAACAAAGTTCTCTCCCGATGCGTACAAACTACGAAAGAGTGACGTCATTCTTTCGTAGCACTTTGTATGGAGCGTTTCGGGCAGGTCTGAGATGTTTGAATTGTCATATCTTGGTGAATTTTTAAGCTATCAGAGTCATTCTTTCAGCGATGTTTCTATTTTTTAAGGGTCTTTCAATTACCAATAAGAAAAAAAAAATAGTCATCATTCCTATTATTATAAAGTGCATGTAAACTTCATAGTTTATGTTTGTTTGTGTTGTTGGAACAGTGAAGTTGGAACTTGGAACTACGTGACAATTCCGTAGATAGACATTAACTGCACAGTGTACACCTGCAAAGTTTACGACAAGTAATATATAGCACTGCTGTAGTAATATAATTATTATATTTTGATTTATTCGATCATTGTAGAAAATCGTGACAGAAAAAATATTTTCTTACATCCGGCGACTGCTTAGTCAGGATGAAATAAAAAATCGGCCAAGTGCGAATTGGACTCGCGCACGAAGGGTTCCGTACTACAATAGAGCAAAAATAGGCTGAAATTTGTGTTTTATGTATGGGAGCCCCACTTAATTATTTCATTTATTTAAATTTTATTATAAATTATTAAAGTACAAATAAAACTGAGTATTTCGTGAATATTTCAAGTGCCTATATATTGCCGTTATTGATATCGAGCAAAAAGTAGCAAAAAAATCACGTTTATTGTATGGGAGACCCCCTTAAATATTTAATTTATTTTGTTTTTAGTATTTGTTGTGATAGCGGCAACAGACATACACAATCTGTGAAAATTTCAGAAGTCTAGCTAAAGCGGTTCTTGAGTTACAGCCTGGAGACACACAGACAGACGGACGGACAGACATCGAAGTCTTAGTAATAGGGTCCCGTTTTTACCCTTTGGGTACGGAACCCTAAAAATGAGACAAAACTAAATAATATTACAGTTTCCGGAACTTGAAGTACGACATTACGCAATCCATACTAATATTATAAATGCGAAATTGTGTCTGCCTGTCTGTCCGTCTGTTACTTCTTCAGCCGCTAAACCGATTTCACTGAAATTTGGTACGGGCTTACCTTGAGTCCCGGGAAAGGACATAGGATACTTTTTGTTCCGGAAAATGTACGGTTCCCGCGCGAGAACCGAATTTTGGCGCAACGGAGTTGCGGGCGTCATCTTGTTTCATAATAATCGGTATAGCCGTTAAAGAAATAACAGACTAGTATGAATACATAATATTTTTATCACAGGTTTTAAGTTACCAAAAATACGCTAAACATTTACCAACACAAAAGCACCTTATTCTCGCGTTACGAATTAACTCCACCAAATATCTAAATGTGGAGTTACATAAGTTCAAGGTCGGTGCAATCATCCTAATCGTTATCAAGACTATAAAAGAATCGCATTGCGTATATCACCACGAGTTCAGAATTGAGAATATGTTCACTGCCAAGAAACCAGTTGAAAGTAATTGTTGAATGTAGACTTTATGGGGATTGGGGTCGTTATGACGACATTACATTTTTATGGAACACCTAGCTTATCCGCCAAACGTTGTTTTGCGATATACGATGTAGGTATATACTTGAATGAAAAATATATGTTGGTCGATTCTCAGATCCATAGGATAAGCACAATTAATCAACACAATCGGTCCAGCCGTTTCGAAGGAGTTTGGTAACAAATTACAAACACCGTGACACAAAAATTTTATACAATTAATAACTATCATGGATATCAATTACCCAAGTTTTAATCAAACATCGTTGGAAAAAAATATATATTTCAAACCCAGTAATATATTATGCAATGAAAAGCTAAAGAATAGAAAAAAAAAACCTGTCATTGGCTTTTTGTATTTTCTATTCTTTAGCTATTTAAATAAAATTCTAAGCTGTTGGTTTTCTAATATTAAATAAATAAATTAATTAATTAACTGTTTTCAGAACAATAATTTATATATTTCCGTTCGCTCACTATAAAAAATACAAAACGAATGTTAAAGTAAAATACGAGAACGCTTTCTTATTTACTTTTATGAAAAAATCGACAGGTGGATGCAATGTACAAAATAAAATACTGCATTAGACAATTGTTACACGGCCAGTCTGTCATCATTTGACTTTATTAATCTGAGCCTGTCGCGGGAATTAGGTATGTCTAAAAAATAATAAAGTCAATATTTTGATAATAGAATATCAATAGAAAAGCGTTGCAATTTGAAACTTATAATTTAATTTTTTATTTGAGGTCGAATTTTGACCATTGGGCGATCTCTAGTTATATTTTATACCCGTGCGAAGCTGGGGCGGGTCACTAGTATTTTATACATAAAAGATGTTAATATAAATGCAATGATCAGTAAATATTTATCGTTAGGTACTGAAATAATTTGCAGGTGTGCTGAAGGCATAAATTTGTTTCAACTGACGTGGAATTAATTAATATTCATTATTTGACTAAATTATTGTATCAATAATTTAAATAACTTGATACGTAGTGTACTACATAAAATTTGCTATTTGAAATTATTAATACGCTATGGCGCAACTTGCAAGTCACCAAACAAGTCATAAAAATGTACAGTCCGACAAGGCTTTATATGAATGTGTCAAACTGTCAATGGGCGCTGCTGCTGGTAAGGAGAACTGTCAAAAATGACGTTTTTGTATGATAGAAGCGTTAGTTCCTTTTCTCGCCACGTTCATAAACAGCCTTGTCGAACTGTATTGACTTCGACTTTGTGTAAGCAAAAAAAAAATCTGTAGAAAAGAGTATATTTGCAATCAAAACAAAAAAAAAATATATACTTACTTTTTTGTGGTCGCTAAAACCATGTGTACCATATTTCATCAAAATTGGTTTCGTAGTTTAATAGGCAATGCATATAAAATAAACTTTATTCACCGTATAAGTTATATAAATTGTGTATGTAAGTTGAACGTATGAAGTAATATAATTTATTTACTCTGCGAAAAGGCCTCTTTGTATGAATAACACAAAACAACGTGCCCCTAAGCCTCATTGTCACGGGCTCTCGACTCGGCAACCATTTTATTTCACCTACTTTCCTCTCTGTTACATTATTTCAAAGACTTTCATCAATCAAAAAGGCAGCAAAACGTTATTAGAATTAAAAGGCTTTTTAATTGATACAATAGGGATGATGACAACGTCAACGATTAACGAATTTTGTTAATAAAATAAAGAAAACACGGTAAAAAATAAGTGTTCCCAAAATTTCAGCTTGATAGCATTTGTATTTTTTTTGTTATGCGCCTTCAAAGTTGGATAATCAAGTCGATTTTTTTTTTTCAATAAAATTTCATAATATTTGTATACTATTCGATAACTTATGCAATTAAAAGCAACTTTTGTTATGAAACCACTTTCATAAACGCAATATTTAATATACCTACCGAACAAAGTTCTCTCCTGATGCGTACAAACTACGAAAGAGTGACGTCATTCTTTCGTAGCACTTTGTATGGAGCGTTTCGGGCAGGTCTATTTTATGAGATGTTTGAATTGTCATATCTTGGTGAATTTTTAAGCTATCAGAGTCATTCTTTCAGTGATGTTTGTATTTTTTAAGGGTCTTTCAATTACCAATAAGAAAAAAATAGTCATCATGCCTACTCTACGTACTCCTATACTAAATATTGTAAATGCGATTTTGTGTGTCTGTCTTACCTTTTTTACGTTTGAACCGCTGAAAAAACAGTGATGAAAGGTATGGAGATACTTTGAGCCATTGGTCAAGGACCTTGTTGTCAACGCGGCAAAATGTAAGATTACCGCGCAAATCGCAATGTAAGAATGAACTTTACATTGTAAAAAATATTTATTATCTACATGTAGTCTATAATAAATAATTTTTACAATGTAAAGTTCAATTTTGGAGCTGCAAATACTTGAATTTTGTCCGCAACTTCATTCTTACATTGCGATTTGCGCCGTAATTATACATTTTGCCGGGTTGACCACAAGGTCCTTGACCAATGGCTCAAGCTCAGCTTATAGCTTTTGAACATTCACTGAATGTAATTAGTTAAGACCAAAAGGGTCACAATTTTGTAAGAAAATTATGACCCTTTTTTTGGTCTTAACTAATTATATATCTTAAAAAAATGTTGGTCTTAATATACAACGATTAATCAAGTTGTACCTTAAAAATTAAGTGGCTAAGTAGAACGAAGAGCCTGGGAGGTCAGGGCCGCGAAAGCCTCAAGCCTTTTGGTTATATAACGTGGTTTAGAGGACTGTACTACGCATGTATTTAAAACATACTGTAACAGGAATCATGAGTTTTATGTTATTAAAAATAGGCCAAGTGCGAGTCGGACTCGCGCACGAAGGGTTCCGTACCGTTATAGAGCAAAGCAGGGCAAAAATAGTGTTTTTTTCTATGGGATTTCCCCCTTTATTATTTATTTTATTTCAATTTTATTATTAAATATTAAATTGGATATAATTTAGGATTTTGTGAAAATTTAAAGTGTCTACATGTTGTCATTATGGATTACGACCCAAACAGGCTAAAAAAATCCCGTTTGTTGTATGGTAGCCCCCCTTAAATATTAACTTTATTTTGTTTTTAGTATTTGTTGTTATAGCGGCACCAGAAATACTAGTCTAGCTATAGTCTAGCTATAGCGGTTCTTGAGATACAGCCTGGAGACAGACAGACAGACAGATAGACGGACAGACGGACAGACATCGAAGTCTCAGTAATAGGGTCCCGTTTTTACCCTTTGGGTACAGAGCCCTAAAAACGAGTAACAAGTAATAATTTGAGTCATAAGAACTTTTCGCCCATTACATATCATTTTTAGGGTTCCGTACCCAAAGGGTAAAAACGGGACCCTATTACTGAGACTTCTTGAGACTTATGTTAGAAGGATCCATAAATCAACAATATGCTTGGTGAAAAGGTGGTATGGCAGCACCTTTTAACTCGTCTTAAAACCCACCAAGGATAAAATTTCTACATTTCTACTACTTACTACACTTGAATAAAATAAAAATATAACATAAAATATATAATAAAAATATAGCATAACTGCCACACTCAGAAACAATTGAAGACGTGAGTGGAAGAATCGAACAAGTATTATTTCGTAACATACGGACAATAACTCATTTTTTCCCTAATTAT
Source organism: Cyaniris semiargus (assembly GCA_905187585.1). Taxonomy (NCBI): domain Eukaryota; kingdom Metazoa; phylum Arthropoda; class Insecta; order Lepidoptera; family Lycaenidae; genus Cyaniris; species Cyaniris semiargus. The sequence continues at coordinate 19,939,014 of LR994547.1, read as the reverse complement.
TTTAATAAAACTTGTAACTTATTTACTTCATAACCTAGCTAATATATCTGGCTACACACATAATCCATAGTTTTTCTATTTCAAATAATTTTACCGGCCCTAAAACCTCAATTAAAGCAAAAAAACCGGGAAGTTTTTTCATGTTACTTACCTTATTCTTCCACTCACGTCTTGAATTATTATAAGTTAACTGTAATTAAATCAAGAATTTGACATGATAATGTATGGTTATTTCAAAATCATCATTTAATTACAGTTAAGTAATTAATTAATATTAGTTCTGAGGGCGACAGTAAGAAAATATGTTGAATTAACTTCGTACTAGTATTATAGCCATTAATGTTCTACAAGGCAAATACAGCAATTCAAAGGTTTCTGATCCGGAAAATTTCCGGTTTCTGATACTCGTATATATTTACATTATTTTACCCATTGAAGTTACACACCAGCGGAAACGATTTAAAATCTATACTAGCCAGTGCTGTATTACCGCATAGGCCCGTGAGGCCCGGGCCTAGGGCGGCACGATTTGGGGGGGCGGCAAAATGCGGCCGCAAAAGGCGGCCCCCAAGGGGGGCGCGCCAGTTTTCAAGGGGGGCACGAAAATTTTGATAATGTGAAAAAATAAATTACTATACTCATAAAAAAGACTGAACGCGCAGTACTCTGTATAATGTATATATAAAATAATGTTATTTTTAGGGTTTCGTAGCCAAATGGCAAAAATCCATTTGGTTTCATAGACCCAAAAGAGATTCGTAGACCCTTATAGATTCGTCATGTCTGTCTGTCTGTCCGTCCGTATGTCACAGGCATTTTTCTCCGAAACTATATTAAAAACTATATTAATGAAACTTAATACATAGATGTATAATATTGTATTCTGTGAACCGCATTAAGATTTTATACAAAAATAGTAATAATAATAAATTTGGGGGGGTACCTTATAAACTACAAACGAAAATTTGTTGGAACGAGATCTGACGAGTAGTTTTTTTATGTCATAATTCATAAACCGCAATTATCGTTCATTTAATCAACCTAAATAATAAAATACTTAAAAAAATGCTTTAATTTCATAAGCATGTTACCTACTTGCTGCTACGGAACCCTTCATGGGCGAGTAAGACTCGCACTTGGCCGCTTTTTTTGTTTACCTTTTGTTTATTTTATGCAATGTTTTTTTTATGGGGGAAAACGAGCAAATGGGTCAGCCTGATGGAAAGAAACTACCGTCGCCCATGGACACTCGCAACCAGTAGTGGCGTTAGGGGGGCTACGTGGGTGACCGCCTGGGGCGCCGGGTAAAATTGAACGCCGCACGCCATATAAAGGGGCGCCTGGCCGATTTTTTCGTATGTATTTGAAGTTGAAGGGGGCGCCGAAGGAATCTCGCCCAGGCACTAGTAGGGCTATCGTCGGCCCTGCTCGCAACATCGTAAAAGTTGCAAGTGCCGGCCTTTTAAGAGGTAGTAGCCAGTAGGGTAAATTGCGTGAATAGGGAAAGGGAATAGGGGAAAAGGGGGTAGAGAATTGGGCCTCCGGTAAACTCACTCACTCGACGAAACACAGCGCAAGTGCAGTTTCACGCGTATTTTCTGCAAGGCCGTGGTATTTCTCCGGTCGAGCCGGCCCATTCGTGGCGAAGCATGGCTCTCCCACAGCAATGAGCGTCCGTATTATGTACTTGTGATCAGAAAATGTCTCATTAGTACACTCCTCCACCCGGGATCGAACCTAGCACCCTCTCGAGTACGAATCAAAGGTCTACCCACTAGGCCACGGACGCTCGTTATTAATCGTTAGGTATTAATAATTGAGAAAATTATTATTTTTGTTATCTATTATATGCTAGTTTATTAAAAATTGTTTTGTTTTGTATTATTTATTAACTATCTATACTATATTATCAAAACCATCCATATCCATACTTAATATTATAAATGCGAAAGTAACTCTGTCTGTCTGTATGTTACTCTTTCACGCCTAAACCACTGGACCGATATTGATAAAATTTGGTATGGAGATACTTTAAGTCCCAGGAAAGGACTAATGTTACTTTTAATCCCGAAAAAATGTACGGTTCCCGCGCGATAAACGAATTTTGGCGCAACGTAGTTGCACGCCCGCAATCTCGTATTTACATAAAATAAAAGCTTTATTTAACAACAATTGTGAATCAAAATATTATATAGAATTTTGTTGTTCAAAAAAGGGGGGGCATATGAGACAGGGCCTAGGGCGGCAAAATGCTTAATCCGCCACTGATACTAGCTAATAATATAAAGCTGAAGAGTTTGTTTGTTTGTTAGAACGCGCTAATCTCAGGAGCTACTGGTCCGATTTGAAAAATTATTTCAGTGTTAGATACTTAGCTCATTTATCGAGGAAGGCTATATGCCATATTTAATTATGCTAAGACTAATAGGGCCGAAGAAACAGAGAAAAATGTGGAAAAAAAGGAAAAAATATTTGAAAGTGCTTATCTCACGAACTACTGGAGCAATTTTTATGTTATTTGGCACATATTATATAGAGAGGAAGGAGCACGAGAAGGGACATAAGCATTTTTTTTTCTTGTGGAAAAATTTACGGTTTCCTTGAAATTCCCAATTTACGCGGGCGAAGCCGCGCGCTACGACTAGTGTCTAATAGGCGTACAAACTACAACAGTCTTCCTTTTCAAAAACGTTCGGTTTACATTATTCCAATTTAGTTATCCAATCCACCGCTGAATATAGACATGGCATAACGGAGCGAGAAAAAGGACTAAAATTGCACAGTTTGGGGCCATTTTGACATTAATAATTGAAGTTTGACATTAATGGCGTAACTCTTTCTTTTTTAGGGTTCCGTAACCAAAGGGTAAAAACGGGACCCTATTACTAAGACTTCGATGTCTGTCTGTCCGTCTGTCTGTCTCCAGGCTGTATCTCAAGAACGGTGACAGCTAGAGTGTTGAAATTTTCACAGATTATGTATTTCTGTTGCCGCTATAACAACAAATACTAAAAATAAAATAAATCAAATATTTAAGGAGGGCTTTCATACAACAATCGTGATTTTTTTCTACCTTTTTTGCTAGATATCAATAATAGCCACAGGTAGACACTTAAAATTTTCACCAAGTCCTTAATTAGGTATATGTGCACTTAAATGACAATAAAATTAAAATAAAATAAATATTTAAGGGGGGCTCCCATACAAAAAATACAATTTGTTTTGCTCTTAAATGGTACGAAACCCTTAGTGCGCGAATCCGACTCGCACTTGGCCGATTTTTTTGTTAGTTATAAATAAACTTGTACTGGAATATGGAACACGCAATTGATGATGATAGTGCTAAACTTAAAAGACACCTAAAAGGAACATCTAAAAGAACTTTTCATTAGAAGACATTATTATTATTTGACAGTCAGCCACCCATAAATGGCTACAGAATTTTAACATTTTAACGAGGTTAACAAATCTCCATCTTTGCATCGTGGCCTTGACATTGCTCTTGACACGATAATTATTACTCCCAATGATTTAAAAGTAAGTATGAGCCCATTTGGACATGTTGCATAAACCCACTTTATACTAACCAGGAGGAAAATATGTATATCTATTAGGGTTTTTGGCTGTTGCTGACGACTGACGTAATGGTGAATCATCATAATATTCGTTGGGCAGTTAGTTTTTAACTACGAACGTGACGGCGCTGTCAACGGGTTACTTTTTTTTATTTATAGTAAGTATAAATATCCCGTCATATTAAAGAAAATGTATCGCAAACTCCTTATTAAAAATCAAAATTAAAAAGATAGTTCATGAAATGACAAACATGAAAGGTTGCAAGTGCCCCATCGCTGTTTAACCTTGCAGACATTTTCCGAGCACACATAGGTAACCTGTCCTTACAAAAGTAATGTATCAATGCCTACAGGTGGTAAAGCGTTGAATCAAGCGAGCTCTTATGGACCACTTCCAAAAGTTACGTAATTTTCATTGACAAACAAATCGCTGGATTCCACGACAAAGCGGAGCTTTTAAGCCAATATTTTTGGCCTCTCGTGTTTTATTTGTAGCGATAAAAGGGAATTTCTAACGCAAATAGGAAATATGACTGCCAATTTATTTACTTTCGGACAGCACTGGAACATTTTTGTGTCATGTTATATCCGTTAGCGTTTCATTTTTAAACGCTTAACGCTAAGAACTCACGGAGCGGTTTTTTCCCGCGCCCGCCGCGGTTGCGGGCCCGCAGCCTTCGTAGAATCCAGTTTTGTATGTAAAAAATTGAAGCAAAACTCACGGCGCGTTTTTCGCCCGTGGCGGGCGCGATTGTTTGCGGCTCCCGCAGCACCGGCGAGCGGCGGTCGCCCGCAGCCTCGGCGGTTTGCGCCCGCGCGCTTAGTAGCGGGCGATCGCAGTAGCCGTAGTAGGCCGTACAGAAACCGCCCGTCTTGCGATCGTCGCCCGCAGAGTTTGCGGGCGATGATCACGACCGCGGCGGCTGCGGGCCCGCACAAATCAGCGGTCTCGTGAGTTCTGAAATAAAACCGCTCATTTGCGCGGGCCCGCAACCGCGGCGGGCGCGGGAAAAAACCGCGCCGTGAGTTCGCTCCCTACGGCTGCGTTTCCACCGGAGCTGAGCTAAGCTGTGTTGCGAGGAATGTGTTCATATAAAACACATTCCTTGCAACGCAGCTTAGCTCATATCCGGTGAAAACTCAGCCTTGGGTTCGATTTATATACGTCTACTTTGCGGTACTACCACAGACATAGATCAAGATAGATACCGCATGTCGCACCATTTGTATGAAAACGAGCGTGCCACTTTTTTACTACCTACTGTGACGTACCGATGATAAGAAAAGTGTCCATTATCAAGGACCACGTTTCTATTTGAATTTCTACAGCACAATACGGCACTTTAAGGCATTTAGGCATTTTTAAAATTCCGATTGACGTGCGATTCCGATAGCAGACTAAAGAAGAGACTTTCGAAAGACGAGCATTGCTCGTCGTTTGGGAACGCGATATGGCACGCGAAGTACATACACATGCGGTATCTATCACGATCTATGTCTGTGGGTACTACTTATGTTACAGAGACAGCTAAGTGCTAACCTGTTAGTATTAGTAGAGTAGTAGGGTAATAGGAAGGCAATACGCTGTAGCCACTATATCTACAGGGTGTAACAAAACTAAGTGATATAGAGTTCACTCTGAAAGTAGCAGCGCATAATTTATTTTGTGATTTGTACGGGCAAGCCCGCGTCATAATTTTTTACCGTACAGAGGTGGAAAAAAGTTACTCTTTCAGAGCTGCTACTTTCACAGCGCACTCTATATAAGGGACACATACACACCCTAAAGTCTTATCACTTAGTTTTGTTACACCTTGTATATAATACCACTTAATTATTATATATATTAATACAACTTACATGAAAAGCAATAGGTAGTAGTGGAAGCAAGTTAGCAACAATGTGCAATATCCGATTTATAAAAAGTTTAAAAAGCTGAAACGAACCAGCCTACTAATTCCGCTAATTATTAAAAAGCGTGATTTAATACTTGCATGTTTTTGCAACACAATCTGTTATTTACTACAATTTAAGTCATTTTTGTCGACGTATGACACGAACCCAGTAATCGTTGAAACAACTGTTGGTAAGTGCTCTCATCACGCGATTACTGACCTAAACTAATCTTAGTCCGCTGACCTATTCTAATCCTAGGATTTAAAAAATATTCTGAGTGAACCTCATTTTCAAGCTATCGCATAGCTTTTATCGCGGGCTTTGAGCGCGGCGACCGAATCAAGAAATTCCGTAACGAAAATAAACCTAACACCTCCCACTCCGACCGGCACAGACAGCGGTGCGGTGTTGAAAACCGTTCATCATCGTTTCAGTTCGGCAGACTTCGGCACGGTGTTGGTGTACGTGCGACTAGACGTATGCGTGTAGACTAGCAATAGCTAGCGCAATAGCGCGGCAGTCCCCGAGTGCCACACGTATTTTTTATGAAGAGTAAAGGCCTACGTATACAGGGAGGCCGATCGAATCTGATCGGTCTGATCAAAGGTCGATTGGACTAGTTTTGTGTATGTGTGCATGAGCCCAGTCATAAAGTTTTTTTTTTTAAGATTCTGTTATAACTTAAAAGTTTGTACGGATTTTGATTTTGCGCTGAAATCCATGGCATAAACTGACTTTTTCCAGGACAAAACTATCCTATGTCCTTTTCCGAAAATTAAAGTAGCCGAAACCAAATTCTATCCTCTACTTGTACAATTATAATATTGGTATGGATTTATTTTCACAAGCAATACAAATTAGTTAAAGATCTTTAAAGTATACCTATTTTAAATTCGTTTAAAGGAAAAAGAAGTTACGAGTCGCTATCGATTCTACCAAGCTATTGGTTATCTAATTTATTGCTGAGGTCCCCAAATTAAGAGTTTAGGCTTCCTCATACGGGTTTCCTTTCTTTTGTTTAGAATCTCATTTACCTATTCTACCTTAATTTGTTAGTATCTTTAAGGTATTTCGGTGACACAGCAAACATTATATGTGGCGATTCTTATAGTCGAGAAAGGACATAGGATACTTTTTATCCCGGAAAAAGTACGGTTCCCGCGCGATAAACGCGTTTCGGCGCAAGTTGTGGGCGTCATCTAGTTTATATCCTTACAACACCAAAAATACCAACTTACACCAGTAAGTCAAAACTAAATAACACAGAAATTAATTAATAAAGAATTTGAAATCGCAAAATCAATCAGCCATTTAACTGAAAGTCATCATGTATTTGTTTCACAATCTATTCATGTTAATAAATCGATACATTACATCTATAATACTTATAATAAAATCGTAGAGGTAAAATTTTTGTACATTGAAAATAAACTTGAAAAAACGAGTCAGGGGCATGTTAGAAGAGTAGTAGAATACATTTTAACTGTTTTTAAAATTTTTGTTTCTCTGTCTGTTTGTCTGTTTGTCTGTTTGTACAGGCTAATCTCTGAATCCGCTGGACCGATTTCAATGAAATTTGGTATGGTGATACCTTACATCCCTGGTCAACATCTTAGATACTTTTTTAACCGACTTCCAAAAAAGGAGGAGTTAATGTTTACTTTGCTGTTTGTGGTCAGATTTTCTAAATTCTTTTTTTGCTGTATAGATTGTTAACCCGAATTTGATACCATGTTTACAAAAACGGTGACTTGATAATGATTTTCTCGGGATCGGGAGGTATCGACGGAACTCCTTTACAACAAAAACATTACAGTAATTTTCACTTTTTTTAAAGTAAAATTAACATAACATGCCACCAAAAAGTAAGATTTGCACAAAGGCATATCCCAGTATATAGGGCTTCTGAAGGTTCCGTTGCAGAAAGGAACTCCTAATTCCTTATAAGAAGATAATACTGGAAGCACATGCCACTATGTCAATTATATTAATCATCATGATCACCACCATTATTACACCATCCATAACCAAATTATGATGATTTTATTGATTTTTTTTTTTGTATTCTTTTGCATTTAAAGGATCAGAATCTAAATTGATAATAATTATTTCGCCGTCTCTGTGCGATTTTTTTTTAAATTATTCTTTTTTTAATTTAAGGGCTATAATTTGTATTTGATGCTATGTTTGCGAAAGTGGAAATTTCATAATGGGATCCATGAGGTATTGAAGAAACTCCTCAAATTTTAGAAAGTGTGACTTTCGCAGTTATGATCACGAAGGTGGAAATTTCATAATGGGAACTATGAGTAATGGAATTGAAGGAACTCCTCGAAATTTACAACGACACACAAAGTGATTACCAATTCTAGCAAAGGTCGATCTTTAAAACTTTTCCCTAATATGGGTAAACGACGAAACACCGGATGGGTATTGACCACTGCGTATCTCAATTCGTTACCGGCCATGGAAATTTTAAAGTCAAACTTTACGGATCTAAATTACTAGCATCGATCGAGCACATAGGTAAAATATGTGCACGACCGAAGGCAGTATGTTTGAATAAACCACTAATCATGTTCTCTGGGAGAGTTTTTTCTGCCAAGACGAAATAACTACAATGCTAGACAATCTACATTGTAAATATGATGTCGCATACTACGGTGATATCGTGGACGGCGCTATAGGAACTTCCGTGCCTTCAAGCGTTTTTGTCACAATTATTAATGACATCAATCTAACACAACAAATTCCAATATTAATAATTTAGCTAGGTATAGCTTAGTAGTCACAATTATTATTATTATAGTTTATTTTAGTTGTGCTTCCTCTAAATTATTTGACATTCGGTCGCTGCAACTTTTTGCTGTCTCCGCTTTAAATAGAAAGAGGAATTACAATTCTTCATACTTCTATTTTCTTCTGATTAATTTCGTTGCGGGTCCCAAACCAGTTTGAGCATGTCCTTCGGGCTCCCTGAGATCATATCAAAGGGTTTTCGTGGTTGGATACCGCTGTCGATCGTGACACAGGAGATACAGTGGTGGGAATGTGTGGTGGCCGGTGGGCCAACGCCTATAAAGAAATTACCCTTTGGGTAAGTAAGTAAACAACTTCAAGCGTTATTTTATTCTGGTTTAATTGTACTTTAGGAATCTGAGAGTAAGAGGTAGGTTAAAGAGGGATAGATGCCTACATTAAATCCCATCTTTTATAGTCTATGCTCTATCTCCGTCACATATTATGTTCCTTTCCCCTGTCCTGTGGCCCCCATGTCCACGCCAAGCAGTCTACGAAGAAAGGATTTTTCAAAACGATAAGTATCTGTGGTTCAAGTTTCCTGGGTCTTTGATGTAAATAAAAAAAATCGTGTGTAATATAGATCCAAATAAAATAGTCGTAGATGGGTGTTCAATTTTCTAAATCTCTATTATAATAACATACATTCACGCGGACGAAGTTGCGGGCAACAGCTAGTAGTACATAAATTCTGATGAACGGTCTCATTATTGGACAGGAAAATGGATGGCCAGCGCCTCAATTAGAGTTTATTTAAAGCTCAATAAATACAAATTATTAACTCAATATACCCACGCTTCCCACTTTGCATAATGTTATGATACGTTATCTATACTATCAATCTGATATTAGATCAGCTGCTGACAGTCTAAAATCGCCCTTATAATAATAATTTATTCATAACAATATTATGAATAATAATACGTTAGCGACCCGCCGCGGGTTTGCACGGGTATAAAATATAAAGCCTATGTCACTTACTAAAAAAAAGATTAAAATCGATCCAGTAGTTTTGATTTAACTATACTCATTACTGCCCGTGCATCTTCGTGCAATATTCATTTAAATCATATGCTGTAAAGGGCCATATAGATTTATATTACATCAACAATATACTTAATTAAAGTATTTAATTGAACAAGGATTAATGCTGTACTAGTTAAAATCGCTTCGAAAATTAGCCATTATTTGTCGTAAAAAGTAAATGTCAAAAAAATGTTATTGTGGGATATCCATTAGAGATAGATATACCATCGCGGAGTTTTCTGTAGACATTTTCATTGTGTACAATACTTAGTACATTATTTTGATAAATCTCGTAGCGTTCAGCCTGCGTTTGCAATGTAAGCGGAAAAAGTGTAATTATTTACGACATCACATTAAAAACCTAAAAAATAACAGTATTTCTTCACTATTTAATGGATGTTATTATACTTATAAACCCTCTTCTTCAATCACTCAATTTTTTTATAAAAATTACTGCATCATAATCCGTTGTGTAGTTTCAAAGATTTAAGCATACAAAGGGACATAGGGACAGAGAAAGCGACTTTGTTTTATACTATGTAGTGATTATTATTATAACGTTAAACTTTGATGTTTACTATAGGTATATCTATCTATATTATTTATCTTATTCGCGGTGTTATTTACCAAACACCAAAACGGCTGGACCAACTGGAATGAAAAATTTGAGTGCTAATTTGTAAATCTGAGAATCGACCAACATCTATTTTTCTCCCAAAATAATCTTGTAGCGGACGCAATCCTAAATCACGCTATCAAAGTTTGTCTAAAAGTTAGAGGTTCTGAAAGGGGTTGTCATTGTATCTTCTCTTCCTTTGAGGCTCTCAAGCGTATTCCTACAACGTATATGAAAAACAACGTTTGCCGTTTTTAACTTCGATGTTTTCTACCGTAAAAAGCTGCCAATAACATGTCACCATCGCTTTGCTTAGCGTGGCTGAGCCAATAATATAATATGTATGAATATAGAAAGAAATGCTCTACTGCGTGATATTTATAGTAGTAAAACACGTTGTGGCATATTGTGGTAATTCTGCAAATTGTAGGCTAAATACTCGCTCTGGATCAACTAAGTACTAGTTATGTAAGCTGCTTTGTAACACGGAGCCGTTTGTAGTCTCTGTGGCGTAATTTGTCTGTGCCCAGCTATTACAACTTTAAACTAAACTAACACCTATGAATACATTACTTTGTAAGTACTAGGTATTATAATATTATATTAAGTCAAAGTCAAGTCATACAAGTTTATCAATAGTGCAAAAGTTGCGTAACACCTAAGGCTTGACTTATACTGGGTGTTAGGGTTGACACCGTTATCCTTGAAACCATCAAATGAGCCCGTTAAAATGAACAACTCTTTCTATGAGAACAATGGTAGCGGGAACTCAAAAAAACCGGCCAAGTGCGAGTTGGACTCGCCCATGAAGGGTTCCGCAGCAGCAATAAGGTTTATTTTTATGAAATTAAAAGGTTTTTGATTTATTTTTATATTTCAGTTGATTTAATGAAAGTTAAATTAAGTTTACCATTTATAACGTATAAAAAAAACTACTTGCTAAATTTCGTGGTAGTATGTAATATTAAAATAAAAATATAGTAGTTGGTAGTTTTTATAGTAAAGTACATCATATATTTTTTTTTTACTTTAGAAGTTGGAGGGGGGACGACGACATTTTACCACTTTGGAAGAGTCTCTCTCGCAAACTATTCAGGTTAGAAAAAAATGATATTAGAAACCTCAATATGATTTTTGAAGACCTATCCATAGATACCCCACACGCATAGGTTAGATGATATTTTTTTTTAATATAATAATATAAAAAAAAACTTCTTGCTAGATTTCGTTCAAACCAATTTTTGTTGATAGTTTTTATAGCAAACTATTCAGGTTAGAAAATAATGATATTAAAAACCTCAATATGATTTTTAAAGACCTATTCATAGATACCCCACACGCATAGGTTACATGAAAAAAATTTTTTTTTGATTTAGTTGTACCTATGGGGAGTGGGGACCCCTAAAATTTTTAATATTTTTTCCATTATTGTATCAAAATCTTAATGCGGTTCACAGACTACATCTACTTACCAAATTTCAATAGTATAGCTCTTATAGTTTCGGAGAAAAGTGGCTGTGACATACGGACGGACAGACAAACAGATAGACAGACAGACATGACGAATCTATAAGGGTTCCGATTTTTGCCATTTGGCTATGGAACCCTAAAAAATGCCGTCTTCATGCCCATACAAATTGCCCGGATCGTATGGGTATGACGACGGATTTTTTTGAGTTCCCAGCATTGTTCTCATAGTTTTCTATGAGAACAATGAACAATGAACAATTGTTCATTTTGACGGGCTCATTTGATGGTTTTAAGGATAGCGGTGTTAACCCTAACAATCTGAATAGGTTGTAACAAAACGAAGTGATATACTTTATTTATATGTGTCCCTTAAATTGAGTTCACAGTGAAAGCAGCCAGTGCTGAGAGAGCAAATTTTTTTTTTTTTTTTGTGATTTGTAAGCGCCCGAGCGTCAGGAATTTTCCCATTAGTAGAAAAAAAATCTTTCAGCGCTGCTACTTTCGCAATGAGCTCAATACACGGGACTCATACACACCCTAAAGTATTATCACTTAGGTTTGTTACACACTGTTTAAGTCCGCGCGAGTGGTCAGCAACTGTTGCGGCCAGCTACACTACGAGATCACACGCAATAATTGTATTGGCGCGTCCGCGCCTCTAGTCAAATAAATCGTTATTCGTTACATACAATTGCTTGTGATCACGCGGTGAAGCGGCCAAATCGCTCATTCACACGGGCGCATATAATATATCGAGCCTTAAGGCCATCCCCCGAGCAAACGACCTTGACCATACATTTGACGCGTTGCCGAGATCGTACAAAAATCCTAGTTTTTTTACTTATCTTAGTTCATAATTGATCTAAAAAAAATTTTAAACGGGGAATATGTAGTTAATGAAATTGTCTATCTATTGTCGTGTGTTTCAAATAAACGTAATTTGTAAATACTAGGGAGATGCTGAAAGTATGCTTCAATTTTAATAAATTGGTATTACTTTGGAAGCTAATATCATGAATATAATAAACAAAAATAGAAAATTTAAAACGGGGAAAGGAATGTTGATATACTGAAGATTATTGCTGTATTTTTATTATAACTTTGTAGCTTTCAAATTAAGAGTTTATAAGGCTCTAAATACGGTAAATTACGGAATCTCCGTAGGGGAAGGCCCTTAAGATAGGGTACTGTTATATCGAAAGTCGAATGGGATTATATGTATATTAAAAACGTTTAGTTTTCACTTGCATTTCATAGAATTGCAATTGGAAACTTTTGCTATTTCTTTATTTCATTTTGCGGTGTTTTTCATTAGATCGAATTGGACCTTCGTCGGGTGCAGGTCTTCTTTTAAGATTAATATTAAGTTTTCTGAATAAAATTATTTTCAGTTTTAATAAAAGTTTATTTTTTAAAAAGTCTCTCAGAATCCACCAAGTAACAGTGGTGTCAGAAGTGGGATATCAGCATTTATCGTGAAAATCCGTCGCTCCGCTGGTATTCCTTAACGGTTCGCGAAAACTGACTGAAAAGTGAAAAGAGAACTGAGTGAGTAGAAAAACTATAAACCAATTCGTCTCCGGAGTGTGATATTGTGTCCTTGTCCACTTCGTAAAAACTCAAGTGCACTGTGTCTCGACAATAAGCCTTGCTTCGTAAGCCTGCAGACCAGTCCACCTGCACCCCGACATCTCGCGCGATAAATCCGTACCGCCGCCGTATCTGCCATCGTTCCTGACATTGTTCCTGCTGCTGTTTCGCCGTCGTCCCGGTCGTCGTGCTGCCGTTCTGCTGTCGCTCTCGTTGTTCCTGACTTTGGTTGCGTTTGGAAACGCGCCGCCGCTGCCTGCTGTCGCTCGCCGTGCTGCTATGCCGCTCAAGTTCCTAGTGTTCCTGTCCCTGTGAGTAAAACATATTATTATTTGTTATTGCTACATTTCAGCTATATTTTTTAATTAGTGTCGTTCAATATACTTACCAAATTCCTTACCAATCTCTTATCCTTAAAATAACAATATTATACCTAATTAATAATTATCTATATACTAATTAAGGAATAAAATAATCTAGTAATTCTTTAAATTAATTTAAAAATGTCGGTCGATAAAAAGGCAGAAGTCTCAGTAAGCGAACAATTCCCTATTAATGTATTATGTAATTTTATTAGTCCCTATAAAGGAGATCGTGAAACTTTAACTGCTTTTCTAACTAATTGTCAAAACGCCTTAGATTTAGCATCGCCATCTCAAAAAAATTTATTAAATAAATATATTTTATCGCGTCTAGAAGGCAAGGCTCAAATTGCCTGTTCAAATAAAGTTTTTGAAGATTTTAATCAATTAAAGGGTTTTCTTAAACAAAATTTCGGCGAAAGAAAACACTATAATCATTTATTATTAGATCTACAGTCATGTAAGCAACAACTAAATGAACCTGTCGCACAATTTGCCCTGCGTATTGAAAGTTGTCTTACTGATTTACAATCCGAAATCTATAATTCCGACTCTCTTAAAAAAGATATCTCTGGTCGCATCGCTATGACAGAGGATTTAGCATTATTTTCATTTTCCTTAGGGTTACATACGCGTTTAAGTAATAATGTTAGATGTAGAAGTCCTAAAAATCTAAATGACGCTATTAATATTGCTCTGGAAGAAGAGAAAATTCAAAATCTTTTATATAAAACTAATACTACAAAATCTAAGTGTAAAACTTGCGGAAAGACAGGACATACGGAATCCGAATGTAATTATAAAGATAGGCGTTCTTATCCGCCTCGTGATTTTTCAAAATTTCAAGGTCAAAGATCATTTAATATAAATAATAATAATCAATCCAGTTCTCAAGCTTTTTGTAGATATTGCAAAAAAGACGGTCATGACATTAAAGAATGTTATAGAAGGAAATATAATAATGAAAATCGTAATTCTTATAAATATAATAATGAAAATCGTAACTCATATAATAATCATTCTAATAATTACAATAAGTCCGCGAACGCGCATCATATTACATACGAGCCGCCGTCGCCACCGTCACCGACACCTTATGAAATTTCTTGTGAAAATGTCGGCGACAATGCTTTAAACTAAATGATCGGATTACGAAAAAGTGCCGCCGTTTTCCGACTAATTTAGGCACATTGCAAATTCCTTCTAAATCTAATAATAAATTAACTTGTTTTAGTACAAAATCAATGGACCAAGACACGGGTAACCAGCCCCAAAGTAGTGTCCAAAATAATTTTTCAATGGACCAAGACACGGGTAACCAGCCCCAAAGTAGTGTCCAAAATCATATTTTAATGGACAGAGCCACGGGTAACCAGTCCCAAATATGTGTCCAAAATCTAAAGTCAATGGACAGAGCCACGGGTAACCAGTCCCAAATATGTGTCCAAAATCAAAAATCAATGGACAGAGCCACGGGTAATCAGTCCCAAATATGTGTCCAAAATCAAAAGTCAATGGATAGAGCCGCGGGTAACCAGTCCCAAATAAGTGTCCAATCTCATAACGAAAATCAAGTTCAGTCTGAAACTCCAATTTATGAAATAAAATCATTTATAACAAAAATATCATTGCCTCATATAGAATTAAAAACGGAATTTTCTGTCCGTCATTTACGTTTTCTTATTGATACGGGCGCAAGTATAAGTCTAATTAAAAAATCAAGTTTAAATAATAAATACATTTTATCTCGCGAAATCGTTAAAATAAAAGGAATAAATAATATAGAGCAATGCTCTGAGTCTCTAGGTACATCTCAAATTAATTTCTACTTATCTAATAACACTTATAATTATAAATTTCATATATTTAATGACGATGTAAGTTTAGAATATGACGGTATAATCGGTAGTGATTTTCTCGGTCATTTTAAAGCCAATATTAATTACGATTCTAAAACAATTAATATCTGCGGGCAAACCATGGATATGAACTATGTCCAGCCAACTTATATAATTCCAGCTCGTTCCGAAGCCGTCATCGAGTGCGCGGTATCTAATTACACACCTGAGCGTTATCCGAACAATCAAGGTTTATTATTAGACCATACTTTAAAAGATGGTATTTATTTTGCTAATAGTATTGTCACAATAAAATCAAATAAAAGATTTAATGTTTCAATTTTAAATACTACCGACTCAGCTATCGAAATTAAAGATTATTCAGTAGAGTTAAGCCCTTTTGAACAAGAAAATTCTTCGTGTAATATTCCGTCTCAATCTGTAAATTCTATTTCTTATTCTAGTTCCGATAGAGTCCAAAAAGTCCTCGATCTTATTCGCTGCTCACATTTAAATCAAGAAGAAAAAGAAAGTCTTTTGGAATGTTGCTCACACTACACAGATATTTTTCATATGGAGGGTGAACCCCTGACATTTACAAGCGCGATCGAACATAATATAGACTCAGGAGACGCGCCTCCTATTCACGTAAAATCATATCGTTTCCCAGAATGTCATAAAGAAGAGGTAGATTCGCAGATTCGTAAAATGCTTGACCAAAATATCATACGTCCTTCTGTTTCACCTTGGAGTGCTCCTGTATGGGTCGTTCCTAAGAAGATGGACGCTTCAGGTAAAAAGAAGTGGCGAATAGTAATAGATTATCGTAAGTTAAATGATGTCACTGTATCAGAAAGTTATCCACTACCTCTCATCACAGATATTTTAGATCAGTTAGGACATTGTAAATATTTCAGCACCCTCGACTTATCTAGTGGCTTCCACCAGGTTAGAATGAGTTCGAAGGACGCCCCGAAGACAGGATTCACTATAAATACGAATTCTAGTGTCTCTGGACACTACGAATTCACTAGAATGCCTTTTGGGCTGAAAAACGCCCCGGCTACATTTCAGAGGCTGATGAATACGGTTCTCTCGGGTCTTCAGGGGTTGCATGCATATATATATTTAGATGACACCATTATATATAGTCACGACCTTCAGAGTCATATTTCAAAACTTAAATTAGTCTTTGATCGTTTAAGAAAATTTAACTTAAAATTACAACCAGACAAATGTGAGTTTCTTAGGCGCGAAGTTGCTTATTTAGGTCACATAATCACAGACAAAGGTGTCTGTCCAAATCCGGATAAAATCAAGGCCGTAACTCAATTTCCAACTCCTAAAAATCAAAAGGATATAAAATCCTTCCTAGGCTTAGTCGGATACTATCGACGTTTTATAAATAACTTTTCACAACTCACAAAACCTTTGACATCTCTATTAAAAAAGGATGCAATATTTAATTGGTCTCATGAGCAAGAATTAGCTTTTAAAAACCTTAAAGATAAATTAACTTCAGCACCTTTACTTCAATATCCAGATTTCAATCAACCTTTCTTATTAACTACCGACGCTTCTAATTACGCGGTAGGTGCTGTATTATCGCAAGGAGATATAGGCAAAGATAAACCGATCTCGTATGCATCACGAACCCTAAATAATGCCGAAGGCAATTATTCTACTATAGAGAAAGAACTCTTAGCGATTTTATTCGGTGTAAAAACATTCCGTCCCTATCTATATGGCCGTAAGTTTAAAATAATAACAGACCACAAACCATTAGTGTGGCTGTTTAGTGTCAAAGACCCCGGATCCAGACTCATTAGATGGCGCCCTAAATTAGAAGAGTATGACTATGAAATTGTATATAAAAAGGGAAAATTAAACGCTAACGCTGACGCATTATCTCGCTATCCAGTACTCGCCTTAGATGAAAATACAACTGATAATTCAATGTTATGTAATCCTACACTGTCACCCGGAAGTGACATCGACTCTCATAACCTTCCTTCAATATCTGAAACTTACGAACAATTTCTTCAAATCTCAAAACAAACCGGTGTTACTTTTGACACCGTAATTCAGGAACATAATGAAAGCCTATTAAAAACTAAAATAAAATTAATCGCGTATCCTACATCAGTCGATTTAGACGATTCTATTCCTTATTGCAGCGAAATTATAGACGCATCTACTAGTGAGCCTAATATCCGAAATATTGAACGCGAACTTCATTCATATTATTCAACCTCTAACGAAAATCATATATTTACTCATTTGTTTATTAAATTAAATCATTTTGACGAAATGACTTACAAAGATATATTTAATGTCCTTCGTGAATACCGAGACATGATAAAATACTGGTATTCCGAAGAGAAAGAGATGGCAATATCAGATTTCACAGATCCTTTCTCTAAACTTTCATTTACAAAAATATATAATATTATTTCGTTTCTTTTTCATAACACTAGTATTAAAATTCATATCTATCATAATTGTATAAAATATCCTACACCTAGTGAAATTAAGCAAATTTTAAAAGATAATCATGACTCACCTGTAGCCGGACACCCCGGTATCTCGCGTATGCTAGAAAGAATAAAATCTCAATTTTGGTGGAAAAACATGAGGCAAGATATAGAAGATTATGTTAAAAATTGTCGCTCCTGTCAAATTAATAAGCCCTTACGTCAAACTAATCGGGCTCCAATGATAATTACTTCCACAGCATCGCGGCCTAATGAAAAAATATATTTAGATCTCGTCGGTCCATTACCTGAAACATATGAATATAAATATAAATTTTTACTTACCGTACAGGATGATCTCACAAAATTTTCACAGGCCTATCCTATGCAGTCATGTTCAGCTGAAGACACAGCTAGAACTCTCGTTAATTATATTGCTCACATGGGAATACCTAAAATGATAATTTCAGACCAAGGCACAAACTTTTGTTCAGATCTCTTTAAACAATTAGCTAAATTATTCAGTATTAAGCATATTTTCGCTTCACCATACCATCCTCAAACTTGTGGAGCTCTCGAAAGGAGCCACTCCACCCTCAAAGAATATTTAAGATCTTATATAGGCGAAAATCAAAATACTTGGGACCTTTATATCCCGAGCGCCATGATAGCTTATAATTCAAATGTGCATAGTACAACGGGTTATTCCCCTCTAGAACTTTTATTCGGTTTTAAGCCCTACATACCATCTAGCATAGATGTCCTCGATAATAATACATATACAGACTATATTCGAGCATTAAATCATCGTCTTTATTATAGCCGTCAAAAAGCTCTACAAAATATTCAGGCATCTAAAGAAAAGTCTAAAAACTATTATGATATACGAACAAAACCTATTATATATAATGCTGGCGATATGGTGTATGTCCGTTGCCACCATAAACAAAATAAAGCCTTGTCCCCAGTGTGGAAAGGCCCTTATAAAATAATAAAGCTCAACGGCAATCATACGGCTACGTTATTAATTAATCGTAAGCACGTTCGTCATCATTTCGATGAAATAAAGCCGGCAAGTGACGACACGTCATAGTGTCCTAGGTCAGTAAGTTAGTAGTAACTATATAATAATTATAACATAATCGTAACATAAGTCCTTTCGTTCTATTTCAGATGCGCGCTGTCGCCGCTAGCTATATCAGATTACGTATCGCCCATCATTAGTAGTCCGGGCCTTTATTTCGATAAGCTCTTAGATGTTAAGTTTACTAATAACGATTGGAAAGTCTTAGCATATTTAGATATAAGTCATGTTCAACCGAATCTAGATAAGATAGAATTTTTATTAGAAAAATTAAATGTATTTTGTAATTCTCTTACGTCGTCGAAGATACAGTCGGATTGCATAAATTCACTCACGGCGCTGAAAAATCAGCACCTTATTAATGTTAATAAGTTTTCTTCGGTTTCATATTTGCTTCACAATGATAACACAAAACAGCGTTTTAAAAGAGGTCTTATTGACTTAGGAGGTTCTATCTTGAAAACTATCTTCGGTACATTGGATGCCGAAGATGCTGTCAAATATTCGGAGGCTATAAATAGTGTCCAGACAGACGAGAAACATCTCGCTCATCTTATGAAAGATAATATTCATGTCATACAATCCACTATTTCGTCATTTAATAATTCTATGTCAAAAGTTAATTTAAATGAAAAGCATCTTTTGGAAAATATGGAAACAATACATACAATACTAGATTCAGTTTCAAATACTAATGATAAGCTTACTTTAAAAACTCAAATTAATTCTTTATCTAACTCTTTGGAAGCTATAATCCTAACGTCGTCATTCGATATCGATGACATAAATAATGCTATTTTATTTTCGAAACTTAATATTTTACACCCGACTGTACTCAGTCCCTATCAGTTATATAACGAATTAGATAAGCATAGAAATAAACTCCCTAGCCATTATGATCTGCCTATACCATTAACACTACAAAATATACAGGAATTAACCGATATTTCTAAATTAGTTTGCTATTATCATCAAAATAAAATAATATTCGTCCTTCACATTCCTTTAGTCCTACCTCAAACCTATAATCTTTATAATATAATACCATTACCTGTCCCATACGATATATTGAAACCAGACACTTACATTCTAATAGAGCCGACTAGCTCATATGTGGCAGTAACAGGTGATCGCATGTTCTATTCACTATTAAGGGACATTGACAAGTGCAAATTAATAAATGAAAAGTGTTATGTGTGTGTGCTCGCCGACTTGTTCTCAGTCGTTGCCAACCCTACGTGTGAAACAACGTTATTAACTGAAGTGGTTACTAAACTCCCAGACTCTTGTGTAGCTAAAATTGTTCATGGTTCTATAGATGTCTTTCATAAATTAAGTTTTAACCGTTGGGTCTTTGTGCAATCAGAGCCAGGGAAATGTCACATTACTTGCGAAAAATCTGACGTTAATTTAGATGTAATTTTATTCGGTACTGGTATTTTGACCTTACCGAAACATTGTAAAGCATTTTATAAGACCTTGCAGTTCACCGCAGTTGACGAGACGTCACTCGGTAATGTTACAAATGTTATCTCCAATTTCAATATTTTATTAGACGACTGTTGCGAAAAAACTAAAATTAATAAAACTTTTTCTAAACTTCCACATTCCAATTTAAAGAACATTGGTAATCTTGATTCTTTACTTCATGCCAGCATCCATCTTCGTTCAATGGAAGATGAGCTATATAATTTAGAAAACCCGTCTCACTTTGATACATATGGAAATTACTACATGTCTTTAAGTTTATTTAGTAGCATATTATTCATATTTTATCTCTTATATAAATGTCGAAAAAATATTACTTCTCAGAAAAATCCTTGTTGTATTCAAATCTTTAATCAGTGTCACAATTCAAAGACTCGCACCGATCATCCAACATCTCTTGTAGTGTTCAAAGATAACAATAGTGTAAGAAATGAATCTATGTTGGAGGAAACAAATTTTGCAAGTACGCCGACTCCTTTAAAAAGGAATGTTGTCATAACCAATGTTGTAAAGGATCATGAAATGTAGTTTTAAAATTTTAATACTGTACGATTTTATTTGAATATAAAATAATAATAAACATTTATTCTAATAATAATGATAATAATTTCTATATTAATATTTTTGTCTTTTCATAATTTTGTGTTTTCACTATAGTGTTAGTTAAGTTCTTATTTTTTGAATAAAATATGTTATTAATTAAATAGTTTATAACTTAGCTACTTCCTTGTATACTCCAAACGAAAGTCCAATTTCTCGCGTTTATAGTAATTTCAGTTTTATCTCTCATCACTTTGAGATGTGATGATCGATCTTAACGGGGGGGTTGTTATATCGAAAGTCGAATGGGATTATATGTATATTAAAAACGCTTAGTTTTCACTTGCATTTCATAGAATTGCAATTGGAAACTTTTGCTATTTCTTTATTTCATTTTGCGGTGTTTTTCATTAGATCGAATTGGACCTTCGTCGGGTGCAGGTCTTCTTTTAAGATTAATATTAAGTTTTCTGAATAAAATTATTTTCAGTTTTAATAAAAGTTTATTTTTTAAAAAGTCTCTCAGAATCCACCAAGTAACAGTACCCATAATATACAAGGTGTAACAAAACTAAGTGATACTTTAGGGTGTGTATAGGTACCGTATATATAATTTGCTGTTAAAGTAGCACCGTTGAAAGAGTAACTTTTTTCACCTTTGTATGGAAAAATTCATGACTCGCGGGCGCTTGCCCATACAAAAGTAAAAAAAATTTGGTCTTTCGGCGCTGCTACTTTCACTGTGAGCTCTCTACAAGGAACACATACACACCCTAAAGTATTATCACCCTGTATATTAAGTAGGATACCTATGGTCCAAGCAATTTGGAGAATAGCTTGTGTCTACAATACATAATGCTTTTAAACCACAAATAGTATATCTTACCCAATCGTCTCATACTTATTAAATGTAAATAAACCGAGATTATGATAACAAACACAAATTGCTCCAAATGTTACTCATCGATATATTAATAACAAAAACAAACATACTATGATACATACCTATGGCCATGGACGATCATTACAGCTACGCGAGAGTAATTTTATAGTGCCCAAGAGTTTGCGCTATGCACAAAAGACCCTCTATTCTTCTTTACTCTCGTAACCCAGTGAGACAAATGACTGACATAACAGGCGTTTTGCAATGTAATACAATATATTATTATTATAATATAAAAGCACAGTTGCTTCTATCGAGTTGAACAAGGAAATGTTTAGTCGTCGAAATACCATCCTGTACCTAAAACAATGACTCTCAAACACCGGATCTCAAAATATTATGATTCTAGTGACTATCATAATATACGTGACTGGTTAGATATGTTCAATACTTAAGGAGAGTACTCTGTACTCGATTCTCCTTATAATCATGTAATAAAATTAGATACTTATTTTTTTTTTCGAATTTCCCTTTAAATTCACGAATTATGGACACTAAGTAAATTACGCGGCTAGGCAAGTAGGCATATTCTTATATATAAAATTCTCGTGTCACAATGTTAGGCCGCGTACTCCTCCGAAACGGCTTTACTGATTTTAACCAAATTTTATATACGTATATTCAGTGGGTCTGAGAATCGGCTACTGGGTACTTTTTATATTGATAAGTGCATTTGTTGAAAAAATAATAGTAAATTATTAGAACTCGAGACTGACGGCGACCATTGATTGTGCGACGCACAGTGTTTTTTTCCTCCCTAAAAAGTGACATCCGTCTTTTATTGAATATATCTACTAAAAACACAATTTCAAATGCAAGAGTAGAACCCATGTGTCAATTTTCAATAATTGATTTTATTTTAAAATATTTAAATTTTCGTGACCTTTACAGTAAAAATACTGAAAAAACATCATAAAAACTGAAATAATAAATAAATAAATTTGTATTGCAGTTTTATGAAGCATTTCGCGATGCATATTATACAGTTTTTTTTAATTAAAAATGTTCAAAATTGCCATGAAGAAAAAATGTTTTATTGAAATCAGTATTTATTTGTTTATTATTTTTCCAGCACGAAGTAGCACCTCTGTCTAGCACAAGAAGATTCCTCACACTAAGGTTTATCACCCACAAAAATATCACATTCAACTTGGGCCTAGATTTCGAGAAAATGATTTTTTATGTAAATAGTCTTATTTTATTTTGGTAAGCAAATAGTTTGGTAAGCAAGTAGTTCTGGCGTCGAGACAGAGAGCAACACTGTAGGAAAATGGATAGGAATAAAACAATGATTGATCTCTTCCACCGTGCACTAGAATCATCAGATCCGGCAATTTCAATGCTTCGCCTCCATCGTCGACTGAAATTCTGTAAAAAACTTCCTCTGCCATCTGCTGTTCGGGATCTTCTTAAGGCTGTTGAAGTAGAAAATACCTGGCATTCAGATGATAATGTGCAATCAGAAAGTTTACAGTCAGAAAATGAACAAGAGTATTCGCAGCACGAGATCAATGAGTCAAATTTGGATTCAATAATCTTAAGTAACGAAGCAAATGTAATTGAATAATAATAATTAATACAAAATAAAGGTTCTATCATAATGACACAATAACTAACCTACCTATGATGTACCATAAAAAAATTTTTTTTGACCTTTTGTGTGATAACTGATAACCCTAAATTTGGAGTTTTGACCTCAGTACGTAAAAATCATTTTCTCAAAATCTAGGCCCAAGTTGAATGTGATATTGTTGTGGGTGATAAACCTAAGTGTGAGGAATATTCTTGTGCTAGACAGAGGTGCTACTTCGTGCTGAAAAAATTATAAACAAATAAATACTGATTTAGATAAAACATTTCTTGTTCATGGCATTTTTCAACATTTTGAATTTAAAAAATCTGCAGAATATGCATTGAGAAAGGCTTCATAAAACTGCAACACAAATTTATTTATTTATTTATTATTTCAGTTTTTATGATGTTTTTTCAGTATTTTTCTGTAAAAATCACGAAAATTAAGATATTTTTTTAAAAATCAATTATTAGAAATTGACACATGGGAGTTCTTCTCTTATATTTGAAATTATGTTTTTAGTAGATATATTCAATAAAAGGCTGATGTCACTTTTTAGGGGGAAAAAAAGACTGTGCGACGGGACGGGATGGGACGTTACCATGGTAACATACTTATTTAGTCACTTCAATAAAATAATAATATGCTCGAAATACTTTATATTATTATGGCAAAGCAACGTTTTCCGGGACAGCTAGTAATTATTTAAATTTAAGCTACATTTACTCAGTGATCAATTGATATTTTTTTTTATATTACCTATTTTTTTTTTTTGCATCTAATATAATAGCCAAATATCACGTCCTCGAGTATTGAACATGTCTCACCAGTCACGCAGTATATACGAACCAAAGGCAAAGAAATAGCATGACCGATCCAAACAAATAAAAGTATGTGATATTATATCTTGTGACATATTGTCACGTACTTTTATTTGTTTGTAATATCTTGGGATATATCGCGCCGTAAGAAACCTTGTGAGAACTTCGTGGAACCATTTATTGACTCAGTTACTCTTCCATAGTATGGATTTCCGATGCTTTACTAAAACATTGTTTTAAATTTCACAATGATTTAAAAATAAACTAGAAATAATAGTTGCATCGCTGTGAATACACAATCTGATAAATGTGATGAAAACTTTTATTTCATTCTCGTCTAGCAAAGCGTACAAGATCTTATTTAAGATAGGATACAACAACAAGGAACTAAGAAGAGCGAAACATTGTATACATTAAAAACTTATCAAGTTTCACTAGATATAAGTTGATGCGCTCGTAGAACGAAATAGAATGGTAAATAAGGATGGTGGAAAACTTATATACAAAATTCTCGTGTCACAATGTTAGTTACCGTACTCCTCCGAAACGGCTTTACTGATTTTTACCAAATTTTATATGCATATTCAGTAGGTCTGAGAATCGGCTACTGGCTACTTTTTATATTGGTAAATGCATTTTGAATAAATAATAGTAAATTATTACAACTCGAGACCGACGGCGACCATTGTTTGTGCGCGACGGGATAGCGATGGACGTTGCCATGGTACCATACTTATTTAGTCACTTCAATAAAATAATATTCTTTACAAATAAATTATAAACAAAAAACTTTTTGAAAAAAAGCTTTTATTTAAATAGTCTAAAAAGAAAAAAATAAATTTCTCCTTAAAACTTTTAACTATCAAGTTATAATCCTCAATATATTATACAATTTGCATGATAATAAAAGCTTAGCTGCTGATAATAAAAGATTTAGCAATTTGCATGATAATGAAAATAAAAACGTCACGTCATGCCACGTCACGTCACGACACGTCACTGAACGTTACGTCACTTCACGTCACGTCACGTAACGTCACGTCACGACACGACTTGACTATTACTTTTCAATTTACTCTCAATGAGCCCTTTTATTTGATACCCATATTGCAGAAGCGCTTTAAAAAAACTATTCCCCTATCTTAGCTAAGCTGCCATATTGGATATAGAATGACATTACATTCGTTTCCGAGTTACTCTCAATAAGCCCTTTCATTTGATACCCATATTGCAGAAGTGCATTAGAAATAACTATGCCCCTATCTTGGTTGAGCCGCCATGTTTTAATGTAGAATAAAATTACATTCGTTTTCGAGTTACTCTCAAAAAGCCCTTTCATTTAATATCCATATTGTAGGACTGCATAGAAAATAATTATTTCGCCATCTTGGATAGTCGGCCATATTAGATTTAGAGTGATGTCACATACCATATCGTGCATTGTCATCCAAACTAAACGCGTATGCAAAATTTCAGCTCAATCGGTTAAATATATCTACTTCAAAATTGAGTTCCAAAATTCCACCGTACGCGTAACACACTTACTTACATACATACAGAGCAAGTTAAATAAAAGCTTTTAATAATAATAAAGAACTGCAAATACTTTATATGGCAAAACAATGTTTGCCGGGACAGCTAGTTGTATATAACATAATATTAAATGCGTATTGATAGAATGTTACAAAACTAGTTGATAATAATTTAAAGTGTGTAATAAAATGTCCTTTGTTTAGAGATAGAGTACAATATAAAAATTGTAGAGCTGAAAGAGTGACTTTTGCCTTCCTTGTTTCAATGAGAAATGACCCAGAGTCATGAATTAACCCATACAATAAAAAAATAAGTGAGGCATATTGAAAAAGTAGCAAAGACAAATAAATGATAAACATCTTTATTAGTAAAAGAGTAAGACTTGGTTCACACGGCACAATCCTGCACGTTTTTTTTAACCGACTTCCAAAAAAGAGGAGGTTATATTATGTTCGGCTGTGGGTATTTTTTTTTTGTATGTTCAACGATTACTCCGGCGTTTGTGAACCGATTTTCAAAATTTTTGTTTTGTTCTATTAGGTTTCCCTCCAATTTGGTCCCATTTTCACAAAAGTGGTGATCTGATGATGGGATCCATGAGTAATCGAGGTAACTCCTCAAAATTTATATGGAAACATATGGTGATTTTGGTTTTATGAGAAGTAAACTAAGCATATGCTACCAAAACGCAAGATTTTGTACCAAGGTATACTATGGTTCCGAAGATACTAAGAGAACTCCGGATTCCTTATAGATACAAGTTTGGGGGTTTAGGCGCTGTTTTAAGAACTGAAAGCATATGCTACTATGCAAATTACATTCATCATCATTATCATGATCATCATCATCATTACCACGTCAGGGTCACCAGTGTCACATGGTTGTATATGGATACAATATGCCCCCACAACACCATAATTATATCATCACGTTATGTCCTTATAATAATTGGTACTTTTCATAGCGATTTTAATAAAAATATAATGTTGTTTCAAAATAAATGATTCAAGTTCTAAGCGACTTATGTAAGGTCAATGTGTGGAAGTCCGTCTGGGAGGTAAGTCCGTCTAGCGGCAATAACTTCCATATTTGAACGACTAGTTTTATATGGCTCAGTGGATAAAACAATATTGCAGAGTTAGTTTGACCTAAGAAACAAACATGTCGCTACTAACTACCTGTTACGAAAAAAACGTTCTGCCATTTTTTCCCGTTTTGTACTCGCAGTAGGAGTGTAAGTCTCTGCCAAAAAAAATTAAAAAAAAAGTGGAAATAAGAAGGATTTTTGGAGTTTCTTGGATTACGTAAGTAATTTAGTGATCCTTTTACTTATTACTGATGTTGAATTCGTTAATATCGCTTTAATTTTGTTATTATCACCTGCAACATATGTTTTACCTAAAATTGGGAAGTCCGTCTAGGGAAATATTATTGCATAAGGAAAGGCCGTCATATGCCGGTCTTGCCTCGAATCAGATATTGTCAACCTTTTCAAACCTACATGTATTTATTGTTAATTTGCATTAAAAATAGGACTACTAGATCATAGGATTGCCCAAATTTTACTGCACAAAAAGAGCGTACTCCTTTTTAAAAAGTTGGCAGCGCACTTGTGACACTGACTCCCCTGGTGATACAGGTGTCCAACGGCGACTGAAGTTCACTTACTATCAGGGGATCCGTTTCCTCGTCTGCCCCCTTTATCGTAAACAAAAAAACTTGTAAAAATAACTTTTTTTTTGTAATGCCATAATTATTCGTTCCAGATTTATACACGTCATGAAGAGATGCCAGATCTACTAGATGTTGATTGTTTTTTGCAAAAAAATTATTTAATAAGTTTGAACCAACAAAATTTAAAGTGGCCTTGCTTAACAACTCACTTCATACTAATTGTAGCCTGGTTCACAAGTGCCATTTCGAAACCTGAAATCCACCACCAAAAATTATGATTTTGGGCTCATTCAATTTGAAATGGCATCTAGAACATTCTATCAAAAGTCCAAGAGCGGCTGATAAAAATTATAAGTAGAGGAGTATGTTGAAAAATGTCTTATCGCATCAATAATAATGAAGCAAAAATGTTGATTTTTCCGGCACTAATTATTATAATTTTGAATTTGTAATAAACATTTTTTTTATATTTAGTGTTTAATTTTTCAAAAAATTCGCTACAATTTTAATGAAAATGTTTGCAACCACTTAGACTTACGATATGACGGACTTGCCTTAAAATGATTTAAATTTAATTTTCTCTGGAATGCGAACCTTATTACCGACACCTTAAACACATATTTGAATGGCCGTTTTGCGGCTATGCTAGAAACTGTTGCCATCCATATTACTTCACAAGTTAGGGCTATATTGCTACTAGACGGACTTACCTCAAACTGTAAGGGACGTCCGTCCGAAGTCCGTCTACACGCCGAGTTTTTAAAAAATACTACGTTAATAAAAAAATACTGCAACTAAGATTATTTTTAGATCATTATAGGTCTAATTAATATATAGCCTATAACTTCAAATGACACAAGTTACTTTAAAAAGCGAATCTCAAGTCAATAAATTATGTTAAACTTTAATTTTAGAAAAGTATGCCGGTCTTCCACACATTGACCTTACCACAAAATTTAACATAACAAAGTCAACCTTAACTCCAGAGCGTAAGGCACACATTTGACATTACTTTTGAAATTCGAAAGAAAAAAGAGAAGTAAGTTGCTTCGATAGGTGCTACACTAGTTTAACTATTAACCCATCAATCCCCAAGCGGCACCCGGCTGCCGCATAACAATTAAAAATCTATTGTGTCTGCGATTCCCACGATCGAGGTAATAAATTGAACCCTTAGTATGAAAATACTTACATAGGAAAACAATCTACATCGTAATAGGAATAAGAAAAACAATCGAGGTAACTAAAAAGAGTGAAATTATTATTTAAAAAAAAAAATTAAAACCGACTTCCAAGGTAAAAACCTCAACTATTTCTGTACTCAATCTTCATAATTTTGAAGTCGGTGCCAGTTCCAAAAGTTTCAAATACCTATTCTGTCAGAGAACTGAAGATTCATCTATATCCGGTACCGACTTCAAAATGATGAAGATTGAGTACAGAAATAGTTGAGGTTTAGCCGAATTCGGAAAAAGGCACTATTAGATAGGAAAAATTATTTAATACTTTTTAGTTCATATTATAAGGATGTTATTATTGTTTTTACCTTGCAAGTCGGTTTTAATTTTTTGTTAATTGCAGTATACGTCTCAGCATTCATACGCCGATTGTACTGCAACAAATCGTGCAGTACAATCGACGTGTGAATGGTTCTATATACATTGTATGCGCCACTATTTATTCATAAAGACTGTATCCTGCAAAAAAAACGTGAAAAAACATGCAGGATTGTGCCGTGTGAACCTAACCTAAATGTTACTTTTGATTACAATTAATGTACTTACCTAGTTAATTGAAATTGACAGCATACTCCTAGTACATAATGCTAGCTAGCATCAATTAATAGCATAATAAGACCAGCGGCTATAGCAATTGCTATTAAATTAAGCGATGCGCAAAATTCGGGTAATACATAAATCTGCACCACTAACTAGAAATTAATTGACTGGTTGTTGGCATAATGTGCAACGTGACTGGTGAGACATGTTCAATACTTAAGGAGAGTACGCTGTACTCGATTCTCATTATAATTATGTAATAAAAGTAGGTACTTTACGTGGGAGAGCCATGCTTCGGCACAAATGGGCCGGCTCCACCGGTGAAATACCACGGGCTCACAGAAAACTGGCGTGAAACAGCGCTTGCGCTGTGTTTCGCCGAGTGAGTGAGTTTACCGGAGGCCCAATCCCCTACCCTTTTCCCTTCCCTACCCTCCCCTATTGCCTTCCCTACCCTCCCCTATTCCCTTCCCTACCCTCCCCTACCCTATTACCGGCCTATTCCCTCTTAAAAGGCCGGCAACACACCTTCAGCTCTTCTGATGCTGCGAGTGTCCATGGGCGACGGAAGTTGCTTTCCATCAGGTGACCCGTTTGCTCGTTTGCCTCCTTATTTCATGAAAAAGAATTAAAAAAAATTATTTTTTTTCGAATTTCCCTTTAAATAAATGAATCATGGACATTAAATAAATTACGCGGCTAGGCAAGTAGGCATACTATGCGGCCGGCGGCGCGGCGGCGTGCGCCACCAAAGAAACACCACGCTGCTCGCGCTACCCTTCCGTATTTATTTTTCACATTTTAATATTTTTTTTCATCTAATATAATAGCCAAATATCACGTCCTCGAGTATTGAACATGTCTCACCAGTCACGCAGTTTCTATTGCTATAATTTACTAAATGGTACTTCCAGCTTCTTCCAATCGTTTCATAGCGCGAAAATCGTACATTTTAAACACAGAAACGAGCAAACATTAGACTAGCATCTTCTAATTTTAGGTTAATTTAGGAGGAGGTTGGGCTGTGATGTTTAATCTAAAATGTAAAGAGCGGCTACTAACCTAACCTTTTTCTTTTTCGTAGGAGAAATGCACTTGTACGAATCTGCAGTGTGTGGAGGACCGCCGAGGTATGTGGGACTCTCCGGAGACGGTGGAGGCCGCTACCGGACATACCCACTAAAAACCCAACGGTGTTCCCACTTCTCCACTTCTGGCAAAGCCACAGGAAATGTGGGCAACAGCAACTAACCTAACCTAACCTAAATTTTGTAACCGCAGACGCATCACAACGTAAAGAAAAAATATAAGTGGATAGAAAATAATTTATTGTCTACAATCTACATAATAATATGTGTCCAAACTAAACACGCTAGACGAAAGTCATTGTTTGTCTGGTTGGCGGACGACCAGAACTAATAATGTCTATTTATATTATAATCCCACCAAATGTAAAAAAAGGAGAGCCAAGTTCAATACAAACATTATGCTTGTCTAAGGATTTTGCCGTAAAAAGAATGGAGATCTAAATAAATACCAAGTTCTATGGAAAATCAAAATATGTATTTATAGGAACCAAATAACATTATGGACAAATAATAAAGTCTATTTCTTTGCTTTATTGAATATCTATAACAATTGCTGTCATT
This sequence comes from Cyaniris semiargus, assembly GCA_905187585.1. Classification (NCBI taxonomy): domain Eukaryota; kingdom Metazoa; phylum Arthropoda; class Insecta; order Lepidoptera; family Lycaenidae; genus Cyaniris; species Cyaniris semiargus. The sequence goes on along the minus strand of LR994547.1, from coordinate 19,908,285 downwards.
TAAATAATGTGAGATATTAAAGTAGATTAGATTTAACTTGGCCAGTTTTCATTACATCAGTCATTTTATAAAGTAATTGAACATTTTAATTCTGATAAAAACTGGGCAAGTTGAATCTAATCTACTTTAAGATCTCACATTATTTAAATAACAGCAATTATTGTTATAGATTTTCAATAAAGCAAAGAGATAGACTTTATTATTTGTTCATAATGTTATTTGGCTCCTATAAATACATATTTTGATTTTCCATAGAACTTGGCACTCATTTATATCTCCATTCTTTTTACGGTAAAGTCCTTAGACAAGCATAATTCAAATTCAAATTCAAATGTTTGTATTGAACTTGGCTCTCCTTTTTTACATTTATGTTTTTGGTGGGATATCATTACTTTTTGTAAAGAAATTTTTCCTAGCAAGTTTAGACACCTAAATCCTCCCAGTTCAAACTTACATATTCGACTATAGTCGCTCGCAACCTTAAGATGCTGTGAACCTAGACAGACAGACAGACAGACAAACGGACGGTCGGACGAACGGACGGACAGACAGACAGACAGACACACAGATGCAGCTCGCAATTCTTTGTCTATTCTCGGGACTGAAACGATATCTCCATACAAAATTTCAGTACAAGCAGTTTGGGCGTGAAGAGGTAACAGACAGACAGTCAGACAGACACACTTCATAAAGTCACTCTCTATTTATTTCTTTTTTTTTTGCTCATTATCAATAATAACAGCACTTGAAATATTCACAAAATCTTTAATCATAATTTTAGTTTTATAATTTATACTAAAAGTAAAATAAAATAAATATTTAAGGGAAGTTTCCATACAAAAAATACAAATTTTGCTTAGTTTGGCTTTGTCCGACTCGCACTTGACCGAATTTTTTTTTGTTTTTTGATTTTTCCCTATGCTTACACACCATCACAAAGCTGGATTCCAAATTTCATCCTTCTAAGTTATCTGGAAGTGGCTTAGAATTTTGATCTATAGGTCAGTCAATCAGTCAGTCAGTGATAAAAATGTAGATTTTCAGACGTTAATATCTTAATAACCGTCAGAGATCTGTTTATGAAATTTAGAGCATATATGTATCTTGCAAGTCTTAATATATGAGCCAAATTTGAAACGTTTAAGTGCAATAGTTTCTGAATTATGAGGGTCAAAAGTGGCTGCAAATGGTTCGTGTAATACACACGGTACTGCTCGCCAGTTCTGTTATACTTAAACTTGGCTTGACTCGCTACCGCGTGTCTAGATATTGCACTATAGACTATTATATTGAAGTAATAAACGTGATTATCATTATAAAGGTGGAAAATATTATATTATGAGAGTATTCATTTTACTTTTTTATGTGTTCTATAAACAACTTCGCAAACTTCAATTTAAACTTTCCCTTGTTAAAATTTACCGTGCTTTATTAAAAAGAGGTGACAATTGACATTTTACATTTATAATTATAATGAACCCCCGACCAAAAAGAGGGGTGTTATAAGTTTGACGTGTCTGTCTGTCGGTCAGTCTGTCTGTCTGTCTGTCTGTCTGTCTGTCTGTCTGTCTGTCTGTCTGTCTGTCTGTCTGTCTGTCTGTCTGTGGCATCGTAGCATCCAAACGGGTGGACCGATTTTGATCTAGTTTTTTTTGTTTGAAAGGTGACATGATCGAAAGTGTTCTTAGCTATAGTTCATCATCATCAGCTTGCTCATTGCTGAAATATCACAGTTTATCTGATTCATGATAGGCCGATTAGCAACTTGCAGTCGTTTGATGGGTTTTATATTTTGCATTCTGGTTCGTGACACTTATGAATATATACATATTAATGGAAAGTTGACCCTGGTGCTGCAGCATCACCTGGTAATCAATAGGATACCCAACTCCTCACCAACTTAGGGCAGAGGTTTCTTGTTTGGGCTCATTTTAATTGCGACAACCAATAAGACGTAGATAAGCAGTAAATATTTGCATGCTGCTGCTGCAGCATCACCTGGATTGTATAGGAGCCGAGCTCCGTATGAACCCAGGGTGGAGGTTTCATGTTTGGGCTCATATTGACGGCCTCATCCAAGAGGATATTTATAGATCGTATTCATTGGGATATGATCCTGTTGATAGGAATAATTCTGCACTATAACCAACACAAGTTTAAAAAGCATAAAATTAAATTAAATTAAGAAATTTAAAAAAACCCCCGCCAAACAACTTTAAAAAGTAAAGAAATAATATTTACTGACTTTAAGTTTAAATAATTCCTAAGTGTAAAGTAATATTTTAGTCCATAATTGTAGTCAAGGTGTGTCGGGGGACCGCTAATGTAGATGTTTGATTTCACATAACATTATAGTTTAAAGGTCAGTTCACAGCGAACTGAATCGAGACAATCAGCGATACAAAATGCAAAAGTCGATGTTGTCGTAGTTAACTTGGCGGTCCCTCGACACTCCGTGAAAACAATTATGGACTAATATATTACTTTACACTTAGGAATTATTTAAACTTAAAGTCAGTAAATATTATTTCTTTACTTTTTAAAGTTGATTGGCGGGGGTTTTTTTAAATTTCTTAATATATTATAATTTACTATGAATACCTCTAGAAATCTACTAATAATGATAGTAGTTTTTGTATTGTTTGTATAACAATACAGAGATTACAAATGTAATATATAAGAGTTTACTGTGGAAGTAGCAGCACTTAGAGAGAATTTTTTTTTTTTTTGTTTGGGCAAATTCATGACGTTGGTTAATTTTTCATAGGACTGAAAACATAGGAGTCAACAAAACTCTTTCAGCGCTGCTACTTTCGCAGTGAACTCTGTACAAGAGAAACATACACACCCTAAACTATTCACTCATCACTTTGTTTCGTTACAACCTGTATACGGACGCAGATAAATAGCATACACTTGCCATTGTATGCTATCGCTAGACATCTAGGATATGCTTTATGTCAGAAGCAGCTACCAATTCATTCGAGTATCCTTACATTTGAAGACATGAGTGGAAGAAGCAGGTAAGTAACAGTTAAAAAATTGACGTTTTTATACATAAATGAAGGCTTTAGGGCCGGGAAAATTATTTGAAAATTTTAATCAAACATTTGGTTTCTTTGTATAGCCAGATATATTAGCCAGATGATAAAGTAGGTAAGTTACAAGGTTTGTTTAACTCATCAAGCCCCATACGGGCACCGGTGGTCGCGACAACAATAGAATACAATAGCATTTCCAAGAATCCGCGATCGAAGGGTTAAATTATAAAGGAAAAAATGAGTAATTGACTTATGTTATAAAGTTTTAGGTATCTGGTTCTTCCACTCATGTCTTTTTTTTTTCAACGTGGAATCAATCCTGGAACTTCTGATCGATTAATTGGATTTCAGAACGACCTGGATGTGTCACAGAAAATACTTGACTGCGATTATAGCACGAAAGCATTTTCCTCTTTTATAACACAAATATTGCAAAAAATACGTGTGGCACTCGGGGACTGCCGCGGTAAAGCTATTGCATAGCATTTTTTATCAACTTAAGCAATTATAATTCGCATACGTCTAGTCGCACGCACACAAACACCGTGCCGAAGTCTGAACAGATTTCGATTAAATCTGGTACAAATGTTGTTTTCATGAAATGTTAATAAAAATATGTTCCTTTATTCATAAGGCCCCCTTCTGTGAAACTACAAAATACTTTAACTTAATATGTTATTTAACATTGTAATTTCTTTATAATGACGAGGCTCATTGATGTAGCTAGGGAATGCAATACCGGGATACCGGGATCCCGAAATACCGGGATCCCGCATGCATTTTCCGAGACTAATCCCGGTCAATGAAGCAAAACAATGAAGCGTGATTCATACGTGTAACTCTGCGCGCGTGGCTGAGTGAACTGGCTACATGCAGCCCGCTAAACAATTTACCTTCAATTCACCTATAATTCACTATAAATGACATTTCTACCAACCAGCGTGGAAGCTAAGTGAACTTTTTAAGCTGCTGGCTAGCTTGTGTCGACTATAAGGAGCCGTTTGGCAGACGACACAATTAATACCTTAACTTTTTTAACTCACTTTTATAAGCTCGGGCTGTATGTATGTAACGGAATCTTTGAGCACGGTTTCTACCTATATTTCGTAAAAAAAGGGAATAATTTTAATAAAAGATTAATTATTTTATATCTAAAGTCTGAAGTATTAATAAACCCTTGTTAAAAAAGTGTCCCACAAAGTTCGTTTTATATTTTGATTTTGTAAGAATAAAACGGAGTAAGTACATCAAGTCAAGTCATTATAACGATTAATTTTAAAAGTTAAATTCCACCGTGCGGGTTTCCGCAAATACCGGGATCTAGGGGTATTGTGATGGTTCAGTCCCGCAAATACCGGGATTGAAATTATCTTGCGGGATTGCATTCCCTAGATGTAGCATTAACTAGTAGAATCGGCATAGTTTATAGTTAGTTTGTGCCAAAAATGTAGGGCCTGATTCTATCGAAATCGCTCCGACAACGGTCAATATTATGTAATTCAAATCTTTTATCAACAGTACTAATATGGAAAAGTTGATGGAATTACAATGACTCACGTCTGCTTAAACGTGTTGGTTACTTGCGTGACTGTGCCCACGCAAACAAAGGATTTTAAAATTTTCTCATATTTCGCATTAAATTAAAACACGTTACCAATCTTTTGTGCAAATGGTATTTAAACCAGTATGGGGTATCCACCCAAAATACTAAGCAGTGAGTATGCTGATATTAAGTGTATTTAAAAGGAATAAATACCTTATCCTGTTAAATTTGAAGAAAACCAGATAAGTATAGATATCGATATGATATAACACGTCTTTTATATAACAAAATATTCATCTATTTTTTCACAAAAATACATATTTTAATTTATCATAACTTGAAATGCTTTAAAATCCATACTAATATTATAAATGCGAATGTATACGTCTGTCTGTCTCGCTTTCACGCCAAAACTTCTGAACCGATTGTAATGAAAGTTTTTGTACATAGATAGTCTAGAGCCTGAGAAAGGACAAAGAAAAAAAATATCAACTTTGACCCTCCATTGCAACCCTATACTGGATGTTAGTGTAAACACCGTTGATTGCCGATCCGGGCAATTTGTATGAAGACGGCTTTTTTTTTTTTTTTTGAGTTCCTAGCATTGTTCTCATAGAAAAAGTTGTTCATTTTGACGGGCTCATTTGAGGGTTTCAAGAACAACGGTGTTTACACTAACACACTGTATATGTATAGACTACATTTTATCCCGGCATTCCCACGAAAACGGGAACCACCGCGTGCTGCAAACTGAAGTCTACGCGGACAGAGTAGCGGGCAACAGCTAGTTTAAATATATAATAATATCATTAATAATAATCTTTACATAACACTATTAAAATAGGCTATTGGCGTACAATTGCTGAGCACCTCGTATGTGGCGAGTGGCGACCTAACCGCTCGGTCACGTGGACGCATGTAAATTCAAGCCAAACTAAAATAGAACTTACAGTTTTGTTTGATAAAGCCATACCTCGTAGAGGGTCTACGACGTAACCAAATGCTACGACGCGTAGGCTGTACAAGATGTAACAAAACACACTAATAATACCAGAGTAAACAGAACTAACGAGTAGGCCGACTCAGAAGAGATCTCTAAATTTATACGTTTGACGTCAGACGTAGTATGTTATGACTATGTAGCTTTCAAATTATGAGTTTATAAGGCTCTAAATACGGTAAATTACTAAATCTCGGTAGGGGAAGGCCCTTAAAAATAACTATTCCCCTATCTTGGATGAGCCGCCACATTGGATGTAGAATGACATTACATTCGTTTTCGAGTTACTCTCATAAAGCCCTTTCATATAATATCCATATTGTAGGACTGCATAGAAAATAACTATTTCGCCATCTTGGATGATCGGCCATATTAGATTTAGAGTGATGTCACATACCATATTATCGTCCAAACTAAACGTGTATGCAAAATTTCAGCTCAATCGGTTAAATATATCTACTTCAAAATTAAGTTCCTAAATAATTCCACCCGAACATACATACTTACATACATTATACAGAGCAAGAATAAAAGCTTTTAATTCATCAAGCCCCAAGCGGCCACATGCGGCCGCGATAACAATAGATAAGCTATTCTGTCTCGTTTTTCCACGATTGACGGGTTAAAATGACATTGCGATGCGAATTCGCACGAATTCGCAGTTATATGTGGGAGCCCTAAGAACTTATATCAAAATAGAAATTACTATAAGAATTTTATGTACGGCCGTTAGTTTTTGACTGGGAGAAAACAGTTTTCTCTCTGGAAGTACTGACAGAAGTGAAAACCAAAATAGCAGTGTAGTTTTTAATTATTGTTTGCATTAGAATCATCTACGAGCTTTCCGCTTATAAATATCGAGTTTTGTCCCGGTAAATTTTTTATTTCTATTTGTACCAAATATTTGTAGTATAAACTCACTTTCATGTCACGTTTCCGAAAACGTTAATGTTACATTGTAGGACTATGAAACCCTATGTTAGTTACCTAATACTTTATGTATCCGAGATTGTCCTGTGAAAGGATATTGTATGAGCTAATTCGATTAACCACCATTAGAACGTACCGTAAACATCAAAGGTTAACTGCATTCATGTGACATGAACTTTATTGCTACAGTATTATAAAGGTTCAAATTGCGCGCACGTAAAGGTATGGGAGCGAAATATGAAAATTTTCTCCGAAGCCGTACATTTTCTTGGAATAAAAGTAGCCTATGTCCTGCTTGGCTGCCAGATTAGCTCGTTTAAACTAACAATCTCTTGAGCTTTTTAATATTAATGTAGATAGAAATCCAGTCACGGTGTGCATACAATTGAAGACATGAGTGTGTCACCTGCCCCCGGACAGGGACAGTAAATTTAGACAACTAACAGAGATAAATAAAAGATAGAATCAACAAATTACAAATTTATTTAATTATTTAAAAAATCTAACTAGCGGAAGAGCATAGGGAACGCGAGAACGAAACCTAGCCTCAGTCTATTTTCTTAGCCTCTGAAATGTACGGGTCTTAGGGAACACTGCACTTATCTCGGGACAAACAGCGACGAGCGGGACTCCAACTCCGTCTCCGGTATCCTCGCAACAGGCGCAGTGTAATGGCCAGGTTCTGGCCAAGATGGCTGGGTCCCCGTAGGCGGTGGCTATAGTACAGCGTGTGGTTCTGTGGTGTTAGGACGTCAAGCAGTCGTCAAGGGCAGACACGTGGCGAGCCGGTGAGAAGTAATCGCCGGTACTTCCTCAGTCGGAAGGTGGTTGTAGCTGGAACCTGTTATAGTACCGGCGAATTTTACTTTTTTATCTTCCAGTCAATGTGGTTAAGGACAATATCCGGGAGGTACATTTTTGTGCAAAAGATACTTTATTATTTTTTACAAAATAAAATGTTGGAAAATACCTAATACCATTTTATAAAATTTAAATAGAAAAGTAGAAAAAAAAAGTTAAATTTAAGCACAGTAAACCAGGGCTTCCCAAACTTATTTGTACTGTGACGCCCTTGGGACTTTGCCATTTCTTTACGACGCCCCTCAACCCAGCCCCCAAAAATACTTTCCAATTTTAGAACCAGCCTACATAGGTTATAATAAAAACACTATTTAGACGTTTATATTTTTATTAGGAAATAATTACCAAATCAAAACTGCATAAAAATTAAAAAACATATAATTTATGAAAGCTATTAAAGCAAGGCTGGCTAATGTGAAGGATGCGCTTGCTTTTCTGAGCATAGCTTCTGAAACCGGGGATGTGTAAATGACATGACATGACAACCAAATGGTTGTTTTGACATGCGACGCCCTTGGGACAATGTCGCGCCGGGAGTCGCGACGCACAGTTTGGGAAGCCCTGGAGTAAACAACAAACAGCATTTTAGTTACACACTATTATCGATAGATGGCGCACTAAGTATCGATTTGACTTCTTGATTACAAAAACTGTCAAATAAGATATTATGGATACGCAACAAGTGGATGAACTGGGTAACTAACAATTTTAAAACTCTCGTTTTTTGCATTAAATGAGGCTTTAGGACCGGGAAAATGATTTGAAATTAAAAAATGTGGATTTTTTGAAAAGCTAGATATATTAATTAGCTAGAAGATGAAGTAGCTAAGTTGGTTTTTTTCAAATTATAAGGAATTAGCGACCCGCCCCGGCTTGGCACGGGTATAAAATATATATCTTCGAAAATTAGCCATTATTTGTCGTTAAAAGTAAATGACAAAAAACTGTTATTGTGGGATATCCATAAGAGAGACATATACCATCGCGGAGTTTTCTGTACACCTTTTCATTGTGTACAATACTTAATACATTATTTCGATAAATCTCGAAGGGTTAATTAAGCCTGCGTTTGCAATGTAAGCGGAAAAAAATGTAATTATTTACGACATCACATTAGAAACCCCAACAATAACAGTATTTCTCCACTATTTAATGAATGTTATTATACTTATAAACCTTCCTCTTGAATCACTCTACCTATTAATGAAAACCGTATCAAAATCCGTTGCGTAGTTTTTAAAGATTAAAGGGAACAAAGGGACATGAGGGAAAAAAAGCGACTTTGTTTTATGTAGTGATAAATACTTCGTAGTTAGTATAAAACACGCTTTTTTTCGTTTTTTTTTTTGCTCAAAGATTCCGTTACATACAGTCCTAGCATATAAAAGCGTGTTAAAAATATGAGTGATTACTCTTATGTTGCAAAATTTTAGTTACTTCCTACTTACTTCATCCACTCATGTCTTCAATTGTGGTCAAACAATTTTAAATGCTCTCTCATTTCGAGAACGATGATGAACTAAAAATTTCCCCCTACTGTACCCAGGAAGGTAGTTTATCAAGCTATATTATTTACTCCTTTACCGCCATGTTTAGAAACGCCCAGTACACTACGTAGCCTGCGATCTATGCGATAATAATTGTTATAAAACAGGTGGCCACTAAAAGAGCGGGTATAACGTTTACATTAAATCGTTATAATGAGTGATACTACTGTATGCTGAACAGATTTAAATGTAATCATTATTAGCCGTATATTACAATAAATGATTCAAGATCAAGAGTAAGGAAATACTAACTAAAACTAGACGTCCCGGTCCCGCCTGCTCAAAAAAGTAATTCCGCTGGGAAAAATTTATGTTTTCACGAAAATAGTGGCTTTCGTCATTCCCCGTGCTTTGATTTATTTATCTTTATGAAATTATATAAAAATCGGTCTTTCGTGATATTAACACGTTCAAACAAACAAACTATTTGGCTTTATAATGTTAGTATATAATGTACTTTTTAAAGCTTGTGTTTTCTTAGCGTACGCTGGTGGTCGAGGTTAGAGTTATGTTGATTTATTCAGTTTTAGGTCTATAAACATGCAATATTTATGTATATGTCGCAGTCGACTGGTTAATAAAGTCATTCAATAAAACAGCTAGCCCTTTGACTGAACAACGCCATTCAATCACACGGCTATACGTCGTTTAGCCGACTTGTTGACTGCAACGTTCAACACTACAGCTAGATGACGCTTAGCCAACTGCGTAAATGGTAAATTAACTAAGGTGATCATTAGTTTACTGCTATTATTACACAAGCGTAATGATAACAAGTAGATTAATTGTATTCTAACTCATTTTAAACACAATTGCAATAAATACCTTGGTGATGCATTTCATAATCCCGTAATTTATCCTCGAATATTTATTTAAATTTTGATTCAGTCGTTGTGCTCCCATAATTTCTGTCTCTTTAATAATACAATCAAACGGCGGCTTTTTTTTATCAATATATCAAAATTTGGCAGGAAGGTTTAATTGCACCCTGTATACAGGATGTAACAAAACTAAGTGATAAAAATTAACTGAGGTAATCCTTGGGTAGGTCGATCCAAAAAGTAGTACTAATCATTTGTAAGCCACACGATTTTAGAGAAAAACAAATTTGAAAATTAAAAAAAAAATTGAGATATAGCCCTATCTGTAGTCAACGTGGACTTTCATTCATATACTCAAAATCAAACGCGTCGATTGGTCATGCATGCGATAATAGGGTCATCGCTCTCGCGTTCTGTAGTAGTATTAGGGTTGACAAAAAAATTTACGATAAGGTATTGAAATAAAAATGTATGGAAGAAAAAAAAATGTTTTTCAGCGCTGCTACTTTGACAGTGTACTCTATGTAAGGGACACATACACACCCTAAAGTATTATCAGTTATCACTTAGTTTTGTTACACTCTGTAGAGTTCGCTGTGAAAGTAGCAACGCTGAAAGGGTACCTTTTTTTGCCCATATATACCTTTTTTTTCCCATACAATTCACAAAAAAAAATGATTGCTCCTACAGAACTGCTACTTTCACAGTGAACTTTTTATAAGAAACACATACACACCCTAAAGTGTTCACTTAGTTTTGTTACACCTTGTATTTTCTTATCTTCAGACTAATTAAGTTACAGCTAATATTATCCTAGTGTATCACCGCTATGCTAGAGGCCACAACGCCGCGACCGTGGCCCAATTAACACAGATGTTGATTTGACGTTCGAAGATTTTCGCACTACTTTCAACTTGCGAACGTTATGATTTTATTTCGTCTCATATATTGATCGGCTTATTAATATTTTATAGTGTACGTTTCATCGGTATTTCCGTCTTGGGCTGAGTCTAAGGAAAATATGAGTACTATATATATTATTTTAATATAGTATTATTATAGTATATAATATACTATAATTTAAGGTTCTATGTCTGCTAGAAGTGCCTTGGACTTTTGGTGATCGGTCAGTCAGTCAGTCAGTGGCAGTGACAAAATTAAGTAAGTTTAACAAGTTACAATTCTTAAACTACTGCTTCAAATTGAATGAAATTTTAAATATACCGTGTTTAATCTGTTTATACAATGCTTGCTTAGCAACTGAAAATCCAGGCTTGTTGTTTTATCCAAAACGAAGTTATAGGGGGGTCAAAAAGAGCCTGAATTGCTTCGAGAAAAGGATGGGATGGCCGTGCCGCTTTCTTGCTCGACTTTGCGGCGTGTTTCTCTGTCTGTCTCTCTCTCTATCTCCCTCTCTCATAGAAATCAACTATTCGTTCCATCCGGGTGTCCGTCTCAAGTTTTTTGTCAAAATATCGATCGCACGCTGTCATACTGCGAGTGTGACAGCCTGCGATCGAAACTTCGTTCTATCAGTTTTTTGTCCAAGTTTCGATCTCAGGCTGTCACACTCGCACGCACACGCGCTAGTGAGACGTGTGCGATCGAAGCGACATTCGAAGCTTGAATATCGGGCCTCTGATCTTGCCAATTCCCATGGGTGCGTCGCTTACCATCAGGTAAACTTAATTAATGAAGAGCATTTTCCTTTCAGGCGCTTCAACTACTTTCCAGGGGTCGTGGTCACAATAGGATTAAAATATCTTACTTACACCTTCTACTAGTAAAGATATTTACGCAAAATCTTTTAAGAGGGAACGCGGGTGCAGCAGAATTTAAACGAAGAAACTATTCACGCTTCACCCTGCGCCGGCACGTGTATTGTGATAGAGACAGATACAGTAGTAAATCGAGGTAACGTAGTCCTCTGATTCCTCCTTCAAAATAGAGCCTATCTAATTATTATTTTTTTAATAAGTATCTTCAGGAAGAGTGCGTCCATGCCTCTACGTTTTTATTTTATCTTAAACATCTTTCAAATTTGTTGTCGGTGGATTGACGGGGTACGGGGCATTCATTTTTTGCGATTTTTGAAGGATCATATTTTTTTATTTATTAGTAAATTTAGAAAAAATCGAATTTAGTGGCATAGCTTTAACAGATCCCAATATTGTATAAAAAAAATCATTTGTCTAGACGCAATGTCAGGGAGTAAATTGGGGAATACGTTTGTATGGAAAAAAAGTGCTAGCGTACCCTCTTAAGGTCAACTGTCTTAACCTTCATACGGTCTTCGGGTTAATTTTGACCCATTTTGAGATTCGACGGACGGACGGACGGAGAATATTATTCACCATAGATTCGACGTTCAGAGAATGTTTAAAAAAATATTCTGAATATTTTTTTAAACATTCTCTGAACGTCTTTTTGAGTTTGAGTTTATTAGACAACAACAAGATAACTTTGTATGATTTTATTAGTAAGTATTTATTTCGTATTTCCCTTGCCAAAAATAGTCTGCAAATTTTATTTGCTTATAATATGTCTATCATAGCACACACAAAATCTGGAGACAGTAAATATTATTAGTCGACTACAAAAATAGAACATCAAAGACAGTCTGGTAGCATCTAATTAAGAATAGTTATTGGGCAAACGTCAATTTTTAGGGTTCCGTACCCAAAGGGTAAAAACGGGACCCTATTACTAAGACTTCGATGTCTGTCCGTCTGTCCGTCTGTCTGTCACCAGGCTGTAACTCAAGAACCGCTATAGCTAGACTTCTGAAATTTTCACAGATTATTTACATATGTGTTGCCGCATTTTTAGTATTTGTTGTTATCAACAAATACTAAAAATGAAATAAATTAAATATTTAAGGGGGGCTCCCATACAACAAACGTGATTTTTTTTTGCTATTTTTTGCTCTTAATCAATAACGGCAACACATAGGCAATTGAAATGTTCTCAAAATACTTAATTGTATTTGTACTTTAATAATTAATTATAAAATTTAATTAAATTTAATAATTGAGGGGGGCTCCAATAAAAAAAAAAAAATTTTTAGCCTATTTTTGCTCTGTAGTGGTACGGAACCCTTCGTGCGCGAGTACAACTCGCACTTGGCCGATTTTATTTTAATTGGTTGTTTCCTTTCGATAATAGTATAATTTGAAGTGCTTTCAGATAACAATCGCATCAATTTGTTACATTATAAATATTATGTTGCATTATCGAAAACTATAGCTTGTTTCATAAGAAGATCAAAATATATTTCGACATTCAAAAAAACCCCTCTTTCATACGTGATTTTAGGATGAGTTACAAAAGAACAGTCGGATAGCTGCCGTGCGGGGCCGATGCTACGTGCTGACCAGGAGAGATGTGCTCTGCTTGCTGACCGGTCGGTGTAGTGAGAAAGCCCGATGATGCCGATGCGGAGTCGCCCAGGCCGCGGTACATTGCGGGTAGTGGACGAGGTAACCGATGAGGCGATGCTGGCTGGCGCGGTGCGGATGGGCGGGGAGTGATAATGATGAAGGAGGCGTGTTCTGTCGAGGGTCACCAATGTGGGAATATGTGTGGAGGCCGCAAAGGAAGATCTTCCGACCGAGCGAGGTGTTATGCTCGGTCAGGCCGGAGCCCACGTGATACATTTTAGCTGTCGTATATATACCGACGCGCTCAGAAAACTTCGATAGCGCGATGCAGGAATGTAAGGCGAATTGTGGGTACCGCCACAGTCTGTCTGTCCGTCTGTCTATCTAAAGGCTGTATTTCAAGAACGGTGATAGCTAAAAAGTTGTAATTTTCACTGATTATGTATTTCTGTTGTCGTTATAAGGAAGCATACCCATACTACGTGACCTACTTTTTAAGATTTTTTGACGATGGGCGACGGAAGTTGCTTTCCATCAGGTGACCCGTTTGCTCGTTTGCCCCCTTATTTCATAAAAAAAAAAAGAGTAGATAGCAAATGAAAATAATTTGACTCATATTTTTGTTTATTAAGTTATTTATTACGAAAGACTCTCTGCATGTTTATAATAATTATTACTACTAAATTAAATATGGGAATAAAAATAACGATCACCAAAAATACTTTGAAAACCTATAGTTTTCCAAAAACAAATACTTGACACCAATATTTATAATAATCTGGGGACACGGTAGTGTCCCCGCCGAGACGAGCCAAGCGAAGCGCAAGGGCACTTACCTACCTTTTCTCGAAGTGTTTCGCTGTTTTTTTTTTCCTTCATAGAATTGGTTTCCGTTGTAGCAGATAGTTCATATTTTCAGGATATGATGTCATCAATAGACTTATTAAGCATACAAAGTCTCAATTGAACAACTCTAATACTTTAGATTTTATTGATATCTAAAATACGCCGATTTCGTCACTGACACACTGATGGTCATCAAAATGTTTGGCTACTTCCTGAAGTGCTAGAAAGCCGAAATTTGGTATGTAATTTAAGTTTAGTGTACAAACAACAAAAAAATTCATAAACTTGTAATTTTCGCCCCCCATCCCCTAAAATGGGGGGGGGGGGCAAGTTGACCCTCATAGAGTTGGTTTCCAATATAGCAGATAGTTCATATTCTCAGGATATGATGTCAATAATAGACTTATTAAACATACAAAATCTCAATTGAATAGGTCTAATACTTTAGATTTTATTGATATCTAATATACTTACGCCGAAAGGTTACGCCGTAAAATAAGTTTAGTAGGGATAATGGAAGTTTAAATATGAGACTTTCACCAATCTTATGAATTAGGACATAAAAGTTTACACGGGATAGACATTAACTAAAAACCTCTTAATTAAAATAATAATAATAAAAAAAGACTGCCTAGCAAGTAGCAACTTACAAAAAGGACTGAAATCCCACCAAAAACATTTCATGTAAAATGTTACCTCGACGACCACAAAAGGTTTGCCCTGTGAAAAAGACATCAGATCTAATGTGGAGCCAAGCTTCTGAATATACACGGCCTAACTCTATCGACCCTAACTCCAACAAATTCTACATATCAGTAAGTATGTATGGCTTGGCTGTTTCGTTACTTACTTTAGATCAGAAACTAAATATTCGTCTCACCTCCACGACGGTAGCGAAACAGCGAAGGCATACATACTTTCTGATATGTAGAATTTGTTGGAGTTAGGGTCGATAGAGTTAGGCCGTGTATATTCAGAAGTAGTGATGAGCAAAACAAGACTCAGACAGTCTTGGTTTTGGTATTTCTAGTACAATATTGGTCTTGGACTTGATCAAATCTGCCTGATCTCGGTCTTGGATTTGGGTTTTTTGCAAGACCAAGACTGAGGCTGCAAGACCGATTTTGCTCATCACTATTCAGAAGCTTGGCTCCACATTAGATCTGATGTCTTTTTCACAGGGCAAACCTTTTGTGGTCGTCGAGATAACATTTTACATGAAATGTTTTTGGTGGGATTATTACTACTTAATTAAATATGGGAATAAAAATAACGATCACCAAAAAATACTTTGATACCCAATAGTTTGCCAAAAAGAAATATTTGATACCAATCCTACTAATATTATAAAGGCGAAAGTTTGGATGTATGGATGTTTGTTACTCTTTCACGCAAAAACTACTAAACGGATTTCAATGAAATTTTACAACAATATAGCTTAGGCAACAATTTTAACTGACTTTCAAAATGGAGGAGTTTTTTTGTGTTCAACGATTACTCCGCCGTTTGTAGACCGATTTTCAATTTTTTTTCTTTTGGTGTATAGGCTATCATCCCAATTTGGTACCATATTCATAAAAGTGGTGACCTGATGAAGGGATCCATAAGTAATCGAGGGAAATCCTCAAAATTTATATCGAAACATGTGGTGACTTGGGTTTCGTGAGCAGTATTCTAAGCATAAGCTACCAACAAGAAAGATTTTGCACCAAGGTATACCATGGTTCGGAAGGTGCTGAGAGAACTCCTGACTCTTTATAGATACAACTTTGGAAGTTTCGAGGTTGTTTTAAGAACGCAAAGCATATGCTACTATGCAAATTACATTCATCATCATCATCACTACCATAAACCATTATAGAACCATGTATTGTCCCGTTTTGACACTATTATTGGTACTTTTCATAGTCTTTTATTATACCTATATCACTTAAACCGCGAGTAACACCGCGGGGCATAGCTAGTATTTAAGCTATACTATGAAGGTGTAACAAAACTAAGTGATAATACTTTAAGATGTGTACGTGTTCCTTATAGTGAGTTTACTGTGAAAGTAGCGGCGCTGAATGAGCAAAATTTTTTTCACTTTTGTATGGGCAAGCGCCCCAGTGTAACGAGTTTCTCCATACAAAAGTGAAAAAAAAATTGGTCTTTCAGCGCTACTACTTTCATAGTGAACTCTATGTAAGGAACAAATACACACCCTAAAGTATTATCACTTAGATTTATGTATGACATATACATATAATAATAGTCTAAAATTACTATAGAACAATCAGAGAAAATTTCTAGGCAGATGGCGGACCTAAGTAATTTGGTCGCGTTTAAAATTAAACCCAACCGACATATCACAATTAACATTGAATTGAAATGATCCGACTACATGACGTTGGTCTGTCAACTACCTAGGAATCAATTTCCTCGATGGTACATACTAGCTATTTTAGTCACGACTGTAGTTCAAATTGTAATCGAACACCAAGTATAGTAAATGATCACCAAGCTTGACAGCTTCGCCAAACTTCAAAATGCCTGACAAGTGACAACAGTGCCTGTTTTTTTAATGGCTGTTGGCTATAAATAACCATAATAAATGCCAGTGTCAAGTATTAAATGGCGAGAAAAAAAAATCGTATGACGTTTCTCTCTGCGAAATTGACTACGTGACAAAACTCTAGACCCCCTCCCCCCCTCTTGTGACCGAGCGTAGTATTTTGAAGACCCCCCTCCCCCCCCCCCCCCTAAATGGTTCACGTAGTATGGGTATGTTCCCTAACAACAAATACTAAGAACAAAATAAATCAAATATTTCAGTGGGGCTCCCATACAACAAACTTGATTTTTATTTATTTTTTACTCTATATCAATAATGGCTACATGTAGGCACTTGAAATATTCACAAAATACTAAATAGTATAAGTACTTTCATAATTGATAATAAAATTGAAATAAAATAAATATTTAAGGGCGTCCCATATAAAAATACAAATATTTGGTCTATTTTTGCTCTTAAATGGTACGGGACCATTCGTGCGCGAGTCCAACTCGCACTTGGCCAATTCTTTTAAATTAGGAGGCAAACCAGCGAACGGATCACCTGATGGAAAGCAACTAAAGTCGCCCATGGACACTCGCTACATCAGAAGATTGCAGGTGCGTTACCGGCCTTTTAGGAAATACGCTCTCTTCTTGAAGGTTTGCAGGACGTATTCCTCTGAACATTCTGCAGACGACAGGTCTTTCCAGAGTGATTTTTATTCCTTGCAATTTGGGGGAAAGAGGGGATTATGTCCAGCTTTGACTGTAAAATTTATGTCAAACTTTAACCATATCCAGCCAAAACAAAGTTTACACACGAATGATATGATTATCATGTGAGTGGAAATCGAGTAATTAAGCCCCGAAGGCCTGTCGCGTCAATTCAGTTATCACTACCGCGTTTCCAAATAATATCAACGCCGAATATACACACTACCGCGTTTCCTAATTTTAACACCAATATACACCGTCTGTAGTATTAATATCACGTTTATTTACTTAGACGCTAATCATATTACGTTAACCTCAACGTGAAAAAGTATTAACTTGTTTGATGATTCACTTGAATGATAACTTCATTAGTATTACATGATGTTATTTATACTTACATTGTTTTGTCACAAGTCACAACTAAAAGTTATCAATGACTAATTATAACATTTATAAGGTATACAATTATATACATTCTGTATAATATTATTTTCTCAGTAAGAATCTACTTATGTAAGAATATTACGATCTAACGTCGACCGTCGATCGACTTCAAAATAGCAAAATATTATATATGTAAAATAAGCTTTAGTATGTAAATAATTATAAGCATTATCCATCAATATTTCTACATGTTTATTGGCGAGGGTTTAGAAGATGAAAGACTTTAAACAAATAAACTATCACTCATACCAAACAGCTTCATACGTTCATTCAGAAATCTTTTCAAATATATGTTTTGTTTGCTTTTATTTTGACAAGTTTTCGTGTAGATTATATGAGTTCGGCTTCACTTGAATATTATAAAATACAATAGATTATAATATTTCTAAATTGGTTAGAAACTTAAACTTTATTTATTGACATAACAATTCTCATATTCTGTGAGGAAAAAGAGGAAACAACCCCGCACTATAACAGCGCAGAAACAGGCACCTTGGGCGCTTCGAATACCCTACCACAGAAGAAATTCGTAGCACCAACCCCATATTGTTCAATTCATGAGCAGCATTGGGTTGGGGATGGTAACTACTCTTATGAGAAAGAGTTAGACTAGATCTATTTGGATCGCTTCAGGACTCTAAAAACCCGCCTTCGGACACAAAAAAATACTGCGTTATGGACTATGATAGATGCTAACAAATTCTAACTAAATCAGTATTAAAAAAAGAGAAAATAATAAATTTCAAAAAAGAGAAGAGAGAGAAAATAATAATAACCATTGTTACAAATTTCCTGGAAATAAATATACTATTCTATTCAAAAAGAACGCTAAATTTTTTTTAACATAAAAATTTACAAAAAAATTACTGATTTGACTGCATACATAAACGAACATAATATTTTTTATTTATTTAAAAAAAAATTATGTATGTGTGCGATTAAATGGCGGTGTTAAGTCTAGTCGAGTGGCAAATTGGACGTTGTTATGTTATCATTAGTCATTAAGTTTTGATAAGACTACAACCCTTCGTTTGAAGTGCATAATCAGATTAACAATCATATTATAACCACTTGACTGTATTGGAACTGTAAAATGAACAATAATTCCGACTACAAAGTATGCTATGTTTGTGTGTGTACGTGTGTACCTAATTGTATACAGCCGCAAACATTTTATTTACACTATTTGACTACAATATTTGTATCAAAGGTGTTGTTATAATCTTTATATTTATTTCGTTACAAAAATTTATAACTCCTTCGATCGCGGATTCTTATCTATATTGAAACTACGAGACATTTTACTTCATATTAAATATCAAAGGAGACTCGTTTTGTGGTTTAGCCGTTAGTAAAAACTCAATATCAATAGGAAATACAATTTTTGAACAGCCGTGCACGATTTACAACGGACCATTATCGTGGCGAGGTCTGGCAATTTCGTCGAACTCACCGCGACCGTTTGTTAGCGAATGACGTCAATAGCTTAACCAGGCTAAGGCCAGCTATGCGTGCTTACCAGGAACAGCAAGCTATTAGGGCGGGCGGTCATGACACGACAGTCTTAGGACAGAAGTCAGAACAATTTTTGTTTATGTGTCCTCGTGTGTTTTCTATAGCAATATTATGTATGGCATAATAACTTTTAACAGGCTAAGGCCAGCTATGTGGGATTACCAGGAACAGCAAGCTATTAGGGCGGGCGGTCATGACACGACAGTCTTAGGACAGAACAATTTTTGTTGATGTGTCCTCATAAAATTTATATAATAATAATATGTATATTTCTATAATGTTTGGCATAATAATTATAGTACCTTTATAACTTAAACAGGCCAAGGCCAGCACAGAGAGTGCTTACCGAAGGAATAGCAAGCTGTTAGGGCGAGCGCTCACGACACGATAGGCTTAAGACAGAACAATATTTGTGTGTTTTGTTGCTTGCCTTCTGATTATTTCCTTACCAAATACCAAGCTAGCAGCTAATGTCCGGTTTTGGAGGTGTTTTGACAGGAGTTTATCTTTTCACTAGCGTTGGCGATTGGTTAATTTTTTGACGCCAATCAAAAGCGATAGTGAATAGATAAACTCCGGTTAAAATAACTCAGAAACTGGGCATTAATCGATTATCCGTTAAAGTTAGAATAGCTTAGAATTTTTGGGTTTTGCACACTTGACTACACTATAGACAACAATCATTTAAGGCTTAACTCAAAATGTACTACACTAAATATTTCATTTCAATTATTCATTAAAACCTAGTTATCAAAAATAGTCTTTAAAATATACCCGGCTTAAAATCATTTTACTTGTAAATAAAAATAAAATCCTTTCGATCTAAAAATAAAAACTGCCATCAAAACCCAAATGAGAATAGCAATTTGGTCGTCCCTATTTGGGGTGGCTCAATTATTAATTAGTCCTGTCTGGCTCGGTCGTCTGGCATGGTTAATCTAAAATGGCGGAAAGTTCCTTTTCATTAGACTGTGGCATTTTTATGTAATTAAAATTCAAATTAGGATTACAGTAAGAGTGTTTAACAGGTAATCATGTCAACGTTCCCGAGTGTTTAGTCAAAATGCATTCGCCAGATTCGATAGCGAAGTTAGATGTCATCCTACTAATATTATAAAGGTGAAAGTTTGGATGTATGTATGTATGTATGTATGGATGTATGGATGTTTGTTACTCTTTCACGCAAAAACTACTGATCGGATTTTAATGAAACTTTACAATAATATAGCTTATACATCAGAATAACACATAGGCTACAATTTTAACCGACTCTCAAAATGGAGGTTGTGTTATCTTTGTTTTTTTTTTTTATGTTCAATGATTACTCCGCCGTTTGTGAACCGATTTTCAAAAATTTTCTTTTGGTGTATAGGGTATCATGCCAATTTGGTACTTTATTAATAAAAATTGTGACCTGATGAAGGGATCCATAAGAAATCGAGGGAACTCCTCAAAATTTATATAGAAACATGTGGTGACTTCGGTTTCGTGAGCAGTATTCTAAGCATATGCGACCAACAAGTAAGATTTTGCACCAAGGTATACCTAATACCATGGTTCGGAAGGTGTCGAGAGAACTCCTGACTCTTTATAGATACAAGTTTGGGAGTTTCGACGTTGTTTTAAGAACGGATTGCATATGCTACTATGTAAATTACATTCATCATCATCACTACCATAAACCATTATAGAACCATGTATCGTCCCGTTTTGACCCTATTATTGGCACTTTTCATAGTCTTTTATTATATATCACTTAAACCGCGGGTAACACCGCGGGGCACAGCTAGTATCCCATACATTATTGACATCTAACTTAAGATAGTGAAGTTAGATGTCAAATCCCTTACATTATTGAAATCTACCTCGCTATCAAAACTGCCGAATGCATTTTGACTAGGGCAGACTCTTTAGTCAAAATGCATGCATCTCATCAGTTAAAATATTTTCCATACCAGATTTAAATACTAAGGAAATTCAATTAATATAGATGTGCGGTGTGTCTGATTTATGTGTGTGCTTGGCACGATTTAGCGACGCTGTAGAGTGACTTTTTAGGAACATGGTCCATATTAGGTGAAAATTTTAAATTCTCACTTAGGCCAATCACTCGGGGAAACACATGTTAACCGTTGATTCGCTCCGGTTTTCTGTACGGCCGTAGTATTGATCCAGTCAAGCCGGCTTATTAATATTTAAGAAACTTTTGTATCACTCTCATAGTATCTTCATCTTAAATAATTAATTGTACAGATTAGCCCCCTTTTTAACAATAAAAATAAAATGTATTCGTAAGGCTCATTAATTTACACCACCGCGGAATGGAATGGAAACGACTTTTTACCACGAAGCTGTACATAGCACAATGAACTTTATGTCAACAGTATAAAGTTCGTCACAGACGGTGAAGATAATATAAAATATATATTATCTTAGACCATATTTTAGAATATCGCTCACCATAGAAATCCTATGAACCATCACACACGACAAAGTTAATATATATTTTATCTTTTGTATCTTAAGATACCGAGGGATATGGAAATATATATTTCGTATCTTAATATGTTATCTTATGATGCGAAATATAAATCTTTATGAATACAGGGTGTTTTTGTGTCGGGCAGCGCGCGGGCTCATCGGTGATCGGACGTACTAGTGGGATGCTCCGTGCCGCGTCCAAAAGGTAGAGGGGGAAACAAAACCAAAACAAACTGATAGACGCTCTTCAGTGGAAATGCTCTGTCGCATGTTTGTATTTTGCTTTTTTATATCTTTCCTAATCAAATCGTGAATCGAAATGAATGCTTCTCTTGAATTTCTAAAATACTCTTATAACTTCTTCGTTGACAGTACTTGCTAAAGGTTAAATTCACCGCAGGTTTTTCTCTTCTTCATGTAAGGCTCTATCCAAATTTTTCTCCTTTTGGAATGTGCTATTGTAATCTGCATTTTACATTCTATATCAGAATCATCATCTGAGGAGCTGTCTAACAAATCAAGAAGTAAGGCAGTATCTCTGCCAGCATGTCTGTGATGCGCTTAACACACTTTAATAATTCTCGAGTATCCCGCGGAAGACGCGCGTCTAATTTTTTGGCGTATATATATTAAATAATATATTATAAACATCATAATATAATATATATGTTACAGCCAAAGTAATAAATCTGGATATTATATATACTATCTAGCTATTATTTATAATGTCTACTCAATTTAGATAAAGTGATAATTGAAACAGAATTAATCACATTAACTAGCAATTTTATATAATATCTTCAAATATTTGAATAATGTAATAAAACAAGTAGGTAAAGATTATAAAATTATATTTCAATTTGCCTTAAGCATACCTAACTACATGTGTAGCAATATTATACTGTTATTTGAATTAATGTAACAAATATTATAAAGTTTATTTTAAGAATTAATAACATTGCCATATATAATATTAAGCTACGTTAATTAACATTGTTATAAAGTTATTTAACTTTTAATGTATAAAATAAATTTAAAGCTCACAGCCATAAAAAAGAAAAAAAATCGGCCAATTGGGAGTTGGACTGGTGCACGAAGGGTTATGTACCATCCAAGGAGCACAACTTACTGCATAAGAGCTTAGGAGCTAATCCGATTATTTCCAAAGACGCCAAGCTCAAGGACTAGAGCGTCCTCTGCAGACCTAGAGCAGGCACTCTGCAGCCAAATAGGCACAACTTTTGTAACCCTACGTTCCATTGGAACTCCAGGAGTGTGGCACTACGTTGATATATGAGCTGCAACTATTTGTCAACACCACACTGACCCTCTTGCGGCGCCTATAGCGTAAGGGAAGCTACAAAGCAGAGTAAGTAAACAAAATATGATCATTCACCGGCCTCAGTCACATTTTTTATTATGATGTGTGCATTACGAAATCAGCCATTATTAAAATACAAATAAAATAACTAATCAGTGAAGTGAAGTGTTTTTCAACAATGTGACTTATTTTAAAAACGCAGGTATGTCTATCGTCTATATATTTGATATTATTGGAGTATTTTTAACGCGCCTTCATAACTACCTCAAAATATCGTAAACTATGAAAAATGTAAATATTTACATAATATTTTAGAATACCCCGTTAACGATATAGCAACCACATGGTTGAGTTAAATAATATTTTGTGATGTTCTGGTTCCATATTTAGATACATTTTATTATAAATTGTGATAAAAACCTTTAATTTTGTTCAATAATTGTCTTGTAAAAATGGCGTCACAAGAAGCAGCTACATGATCCTTAATAGTTCCTTACTGCGGGTCTGAGCGTTAATCTTATCCCCTAATAGCACCCATGCATAATCTAGCAGTCATAATAATCTACCGCCATGTTTTTAGCGATCAAGTCCGGAAAGCGCCATCTCCTGCGCCACGTTGGAAACGCTGCGCTGGCGACGGCAGCGGTGTGCCACCGGACGATGGAATTTTATTTAGCTCCCCTACGTACTAATAAAAATATTGTGAATAAAATTTAAAAATACGTCAAATTATTTGTATTTTACTTATTGATGCATATTCAAATAAGTAAGCAGCATTTTAGTTGAAAACCATACTACCAAATTACGATTAAAATTTGTATAAACTTTATAATGCACTTTGTTGCGATATCCATCCATTCTTTGTTTATTCTTCCATTTTTTTAAATCCATATTTATTTGAACGGTCTCAAATATGTTATAAAATATGATTTATGTAATGGAAACAGTAGAAATTGAATGAGTAATCAGTATGCTTAATATTAGGCTACTGCTTCTATTGTAAAGACAATCGATCAAACTGCTACTTAAACCTGCGCAAAAGTGAAAATTATTTTTACAATGAAACTCTTAACTACAGAAAAGTGACAAAAAAAACCTTTTAAAATATTTCTTCAAGGAGTCTGCATTATCAGTCTTTATCCAGTTCTAAAGCGAACAGCTGCGGCAGTAGACCCATTTGTAGCTCTGTTTTAAATCTATAATCTCCAAATGGGTTCCAAAAAACTCCTATTTTGCTTAGAGTGGCATTAGGTTCAGATTTTGCGACCCCTAGTGGTATTTTCAGTCTTAAAGAGTAACGGAAGCATTAGTAGAACTAAAAACTGCTTCAAGATTCCCTAAAGCGCCATAGTATAGTTAAAAGTTGCAACGTTGGCTGTTTTTATCACTAATGTGCTAGTTGGGATTATAGAATATAGAGCAAAAATAAACGAAAATTGTGTTTTTGTATGGGACCTGGGTTGTAGCCCTTAAATATTAATTTTATTATTAATTATTAAAGTGTAAAAACAACTAAATATTTTGTGAATATTTCAAGTGCCTACCTGTTGCCATTGTTGATTACAAGCAAAAAAGGCCAAAAAAATCACGTCTGTTGCATGGGAGCCCCTATTAATTTTATTTTGTTTTTAGTATTTCTTGTTATACCGGCAGCAGAAATACACAATCTGTGAAAATTTCAGAAGTCTAGCTATAGCGGTTCTTAAGATACAGCCTGGAGACAGACAGACAGACGGACAGATGGACAGACATTGACAGACGTCCCGTTTTTACCCTTTGGGTACGGAACCCTTAAAATACAGAGATCAATTATACACATGTTTGTATCACTCTTTAAAGACTACAATAATAAAATATTTAAACGAACTGACATTAAATAACTGGGTCATAATAAATTATTGTTATTTATTCTTACAAGAAAGGAGGGGTGATAAGGGCCGGGACACAAAAACACGACACGACGTCGCACGACGCGGCACGACGCAGTGTCGTGGGAATCCACGACGCGCGTCGTAGGAAACCGCGACACGGCGTCGTACGGCGTCGTACGACGTTGCGTCGTAGAAACTCATCTTTGAATTTCTACGTGAGTTTTCTACGACGTCGTACGATTTAGTGTCGTGGTTTTTTTTACGACGCGCGTCGTGGATTCCTGTTATACTGTTGACATAAAGTTCATTGTTCTATGTACAGTTTCGTTGCAACTTCCACTCCATTCCGCACCGGTATAAATTGAGGCTTGAGCTATAACTGTTTTGTCTTTGTCTGTCAAGCTACATTTCCACAAGCATAAACATTGTAAAGCGTATATATGCATTGTATAAGAATTTGCATCCCTTCAAAATTCTGTTTTTAGTTTTACTTGGCTTCTAGCAGTGACATCTTCTTGATGATACAAAAACTAAAATGCCCTTGTTTCAGTCCTGAGGTTTGAGTGGTCTTTTAGATACAAGTTATCCATTTCCGAAGTCAGAGATGAAATAAAATAAGGCTGACATAGCGCCACCTTGACAGAATGGTCGTCAGTTTTTTGTTAATACAGGAGACAATTATAATGACCTACTGTAGTTTTTAAAGATACAAAAGTCAAAAGCTAGATGTCGTTATGGTGTATGGTAACATAATCCATTACGTTAGTATTATAAATAAATGCAAAAGTGTGTTTGCCTGCCTATCTGTCTGGCTGTCGGTAATCTGTATGTCTGTTACCTCTTCACGCCCAAACCGCTGAACCGATTTTGCTGAAATTTGGCATGGATATTGGAGACACTTTGAGTCGGGGAAAGGACATAGGATACTTTTTATCCCGGAAAATGTACGGTTCCCGCGTGATATAAATTATTATGATTTGAAGTTTTCCATCGATCTTCTGTGAAGGCGTGGTATTTTGAACCGGAAATTTGGTGGCTCTTCCATGGTGGAAATATTTAGTAAAAACCAAAAACTTCAGAATAATTTACCACCAAAGTTATAACTATAGGTCTACCAGAATCTGATGGCAATTTTTGATAGCAGATTTTCAAAAATATCCTTGATCATTGGATTTTTTTTTTATGTTTGCATGTTTAACACACAGAATCAGCCGCTATAAGGAAAAAAAAGGATCTAAATGTTTTATTCCAACTACCCCGGTATTGCTAGAGTCAATATTTTACTTTCTCACTTTTTGCATCAGATTCTGGTAGACCTATATATAGTAGCCAACCGATGATTCGGTTACCGTAGGTTAATTTAATAACAGAGTTAACTTTGTACAGAACGATCTTGCCACCAAAACTATTCTTGGTAAATCTATATTTAGTTTTCTAAAAATAGCCAATAAAACATAATATATAATAATACTATATGGCGCCCGCAACTTTGTTGCGCCAAAATTCGTTTATCGTCCGGGAACTGTACATTTTCCGGGATAAATAAGGGATCCTATGTCCTTTCCCGAGACTCAAAGTATCTACATACCAAATTTCAGAAAAAATTATTGAACGGTTTGGGCGTAAGAGGTAACAGACCGACAGACAGACAGACACACTTTCGCATTTATAATATTAGTATGGATTCTACTGAATACTTTTTTTTTATGAAATAAGGGGGCAAACGAACAAACGTGTCACCTGATGGAAAGCAACTTCCGTCGCCCATGGACACTCGCAGCATCAGAAGAGCTGCAGGTGCGTTGCCGGCCTTTTAAGAGGGAATAGGGTAATAGGGGGGGGGGGAGAGACGGGAATAGGGGAGGGAAGGGAAGGGAATAGGGTAGGGGATTGGGCCTCCGGTAAACTCACTCACTCGGCGAAACACAGCGCAAGCGCTGTTTCACGCCGGTTTTCTGTGAGAACGTGGTATTTCTCCGGTCGAGCCGGCCCATTCGTGCCGAAGCATGGCTCTCCCACATATAACATACTTATACTATGATACTGCCAGTATATTATAAATAGTAACTAAGTTCACTTCACCTCAGCCGAAAATCAACTTTGGTAGGGACACTTAAAATAGTCAATCCCTCGAAATGAGAGCACATTAATCAGAACGGTGAGAAGAAACTATCGAAATAACTAAAGTTGACACAGATACCGGGAATCCTATAGTCTGGCAGGATACCAGAATTTCCTGAAGCACATCATTCACTGGAGACATCATCAGCATCATTTTCATCACCGACAATAAATCGTCGCTTAAAATATAGATAGTGGCGTTATTCAAAAAGAACAAATTCTGCCAGACTAGCATTTAAAGTTTTTAATACCTTTATTGCTCTTGACGAAAGGAGTATACAAAACGGCAAATATAGTAAAATATACCTCGTTACGTGTTTAGTTTACTTAAGAAACGTATATATTTTTTGGCATAAAAACTACCCTTTAGGTTCCTTCCTAAAGGGTAGTTTAGGTAGGTTCAATTATGTGGCTAATTACCTTGAGTTGAGATTACTTTGAGTATGGCATGTACCATCAGAGAAAATGATTCATAGGCAGGTGGCGGGCCAAGGACTGTTTCTGTATCAATTTCGCTGATAGTACATGACACATCCGAATCGGTTCAGCGGTTTAAAGGCGCTAAGAGGTACCTAACAGACTATCGCATTTACAAGGTGTAACAAAACAAATATAAAACTTTAGGGTATGTATGAATCCCCTGTATTGAGTTCACTCTTAAAGTAGCAGTGCTGAAATAGTAACTTTTTTTAACTTTTGTTTGGAAAAAATCCTGACGCCGCGCTGGGGCGCTTGACCATACAAATCACAAAAAATGCTCTTTCAGCGCTGCTACTTTCACAGTGAACTCTATATTTAAAGGCACATATACACACCTTAAAGTACATATCATATGTCTTTTTGTTTTGATACACCCTGTATAACAAAGTATGAAAACTTTTCTGGAGATTGAATAAGAAGTATGTACCATAATATTATGTTGCTAGATGCTATTAGGTTGATATTATATTTAAAAGTTTACTTACTTCAGTTTGTTTGTGTTACATGTTTATACAAAATTGTCCCATTTCCAAAATATAGTTTACTTACGTACAATTCCATAAATATTTTGATCATTAGCTCACACGAAATTGTTAGATACCCACAGCTGGTTTCATAAAATTTTAATGCAAAGGTATTTTTGACTGATTTTATGATAAAATTGTTGAGTATTATAAAGTTATTAATTATTATAGTAGCTATTTATTAATGGTTATTATTATAGTCAATATCAGTTCTATTGTATAGTGGAACGGTTTTACCTTACCCATACTTTACATTTTAATACACTAGGAAAAAGTTTTGTCTGCCGCCTTTTTGTACATCTCTATTGATGTTTTACGTAGAGGCGGTAGAGGTATCTCTATTATTATTGAGAGAAATCTCATACATACCAACTCGGTGTGATTTCCGTGTTCTCCCAGGGCGGCTTAGATTGCTTCTGGAAGCCGGCGCCTCCGCCCGCAAACATTAAAACAATCTTTACAAACAGACACACAAGAAGACGCACTGCACTGCACAATTTCACTAGCACTTCATCTCATTGTTTATGTCGAATTTGTGTAAAACAGTGAGTTTCCTCGAGTCTCATCGCGCTTTGCTATCTGCGCTTGAGACGCGAGCGCGTTTTATTTTTGGGCGCGCAGTTATTTTTCTATCATTTACGTAATTTCGTATACAATCGCCGCTTTATGATCCCCTAATTGCCGGCGTTGTCATTAACTCGTTAACTATTGAGCATTTTAACGAATTTTTGGCAATATGTTTCAAAGTGTGCCGGATCCAGCTACGATTATGGCTACGTAAACATATTTTGTAAGCATATTAGGTTTAGGTAGAT
This sequence comes from Cyaniris semiargus, assembly GCA_905187585.1. Lineage (NCBI taxonomy): Eukaryota > Metazoa > Arthropoda > Insecta > Lepidoptera > Lycaenidae > Cyaniris > Cyaniris semiargus. The sequence goes on along the minus strand of LR994547.1, from coordinate 19,879,495 downwards.
TAAGGTGTAAAAAGTCGCCTACCTACATAATATAATACATTATTTAATTTTTATCTATCGCATACTTATGTAGACATTCAAGCAGAAATATTATAATTATTGTGACACTGGAAATAAATCCAAATAAATAATCCAGCATTTAACGAAAGTCATTTTAAATAAGATGAAACTCTTACTTTTCTCATTTCTGCATATTGTATATAATATGTAGGTATTAGGTACTTATGCATATTGTTGCAAGCGGTAGTTTAAAGGTACAATTCCGTGCATCGCGATCGATCGCGGCCGCGCGCGACCGTGTCTTGAATTTATGACAGACGCGCGCGGCTTACGACAGTCGTCGGCCGCGCGCGTCTGTCGCGGGCCTCGGAAGCGGTGCCATACATTTTCATACAATGACTATTGTCGCGAGCGGCCGACGACAGTCGTAGGCCGCGCGCGGCCGTGTCATATAATTTTGACCGCCGCGCGCGGCTTACGACGGTCGCGATGCACGAAATTGTACATTTAGGCCCAATTTCACCAACGGCTGTTAGTGTTAATAGCTTGTTAAAATGTCATGTCTTCTCTTTCATTTATATGAAGAACGAAAGAGATAACGTGATACTAATTTGAGCATTAACTTCAACAGTCGTTGATGAAATTGGACCTAACTATTATATCTACTATAGAAAGTTAACACCAAAGTAAGGTATGAAGCAAATAAGATTAAAAAATATTATAATTTGCTAGATGAATTTATTGCATACTAATCATAATGTTGGTGACATTTAGGTAAATCTGGCGACTTTAGATTTCAGGCGGTGCAGCTAACATTTTCGGGGTAGTCGCAAACATTGTTTTTGGCGTCAAAGTACAAATCCAGAGGGCATTCGAGGCATATTGGTGGCAGCTGCGGTGTGAGGCAGACGTAGAAAATTTGGCAGTTGTGAGGATGAGGGTACAGTCTGTCCTGAGAGTCGGTCAACATGTTAGCACACGATATACCTGACAATGAGTTATTCCAACAACGAGACACGTACTGCTTGTCGACTGACCTGAAAATGAATGTTTAAAAAGGTAAAAATGTGTCTACAAAAAATATGCTGGTTGGCTTTAGCCCTTTAATTTCTTACTCGATTAAAAACAATAGCTAATAATATATTCAGTCATAAGTATTTAATATATTTTATGTTACGCTCAAAGACCGAAAACGCTCAGTGAGCGGAAAAATAGCTCACAACGCGTTGTGGTCACAGTGAAACGACGAGAATTTCGCGTTGTGGCTCTAATGAAAACGGCCACGACGAGTTCTGGCAATCACAAAAAGACCATAACGCGAAATTCGTGTCGTGGCTGATATGCTATTCGTTTTTCTTAATTTGTTCTTGATTGATTAATCGTCCATAGGTATGGAAGATTATAGTTATTTGAATTACCACGCGTACTACAAAATATTTTTTCTTTTACTAAATCACTGCATTTTAACGTGTTTATCATTATTATTTATAAAATATCCATAGTTCCATACTATCCGTACTAATATTATTACTGTCTGTCTGGCGCAACGTAGTTGCGGGCATTAACTAGTAGTATTATATTTAAATTATATAAATTAAAATAAAACTATATTTTTATTATTTATTGAAATCAGATTACTTTATGTTAAGAGGGCGACTAACCCAAAAAATCAAACATCGTCCTTCTCTCTTCACACTCACGCCCGTCTATCATATGCCAGGTGAAAAGGGACGACGCGGAATTATCGCCAAGTTAGTTTTTCTTAATAACTCGATAAATATACAACATTTAAAAAATCTGCTAGGTCATATTCTCAATGATAGAATTTTATACAATGTGTTAAAATATGAACTTAGTGTAATGCACGGTTATGGCAATATATATAAAATTCGTGAAAATTAGATGCATCTTTGTGATTTTTTTCTATTGAGAAAATTTTAAGATATCGTGTTTTTGCTCAAATCTAATTCTTGGAAATATAATGTAGTATCTAATTTTAGAAAATGAAACAATTCGGGGCTCATTTTCAAGTATAATAATGAATTATAAAATTGATAATTTTGGGTTAGTCGCCCCCTTAAAAAAAACAACAACACGTTGCGCCAGACAGTAATAATATAAGTACGGATAGTATGTAACTATGGATATTTTATAAATAATAATGATAAACACGTTATGCAGTGATTAAGTAAAAGAAAAAATATTTTGTAGTACGCGTGGTAATTCAAATATAATCTTCCATACCTATGGACGATTAATCAATCAAGAACAAATCAAGAGAAACGAACAGCATATCAACCACGACACGAATTTCGCGTTATGTTCTTTTTGTGATTGCCAGAACGTGTCGTGGCCGTTTTTATTAGAGCCACAAGTCACAACGCGAATTTCGCGTCGTTTCACTGTGACTACAACGCGTTGTGAGCTATTTTTCCGCTCACTGAGCATTTTCGGTCTTTGAGCGTAACATTTACATTAAATAAATTGACTTTTTTAAAACGATACAAACCTAAATAAATTAAAATTGTGCGTTTTTGATAAATAAATTATTCTACGTGATATTAATCTAATAACTATCTATTTATCTAATAACAAAGGAATGAGAAAGGCAGATATAATTAATAGTCAATGTCGGTCCGATAAACGAAGTCGTATCGCATAATGTGATAACGGTATAACTTACGACACTTCAACAGCTGTAGAGCGACTTTCAACGGTGGCAATAGCAATAGTTGTCGCCAGCACCACTGAGAATGCAAGGAAACGAGCCATCTTGATGACCAAAACTTTCGTTTGCAGGTTGAAGACAAGAGGAATACCTGGATACATCCAGTGGAATACTTCGATTGAATATGCCACAATCTACTAAAACCTCACTATTTATACCATATTCGAGTGGTTTGTGTATTTAAAATAAATTATTTTTACATCCAATTATTTTGTTTCCTATAAGTCGAATCGTTTGTAAAGGCGGCCGGCTTTAGTAGTTTTGAAGTGCTTGCATGTTAAAAGCAGGTTACAAGATTTTAATAATCTATGGAGTTATTGTACACTTTACGGTTTAAAGATAACTAATAGATAATCATGTTTTTATTTTCACTCGAAATTTGACCGGAAGTACCTAATTATAAGCATTCAAACATTTTTTGTAGGTTTGTTACGTTCTTTATTAAGGCAGACAATTGACAAAGTCTTAAAACTTTCGCATGCTGTCATTCGGTACAAAAAGACAATAATATTAACTTCGACTAATGCAATAATTCCTGCAGGTAACTATATGTATTTTAAATCCTTCCGAAGATAATTACCCGGATAAATTATTAATCACCCGCGTATAACCGGGATTATTTCAGCTAATGTAGATTTGGCACGTTATATACGACCTGGTTTTAGATTTTGTATTGGAACGGATAGAGTATAAACAGTGAAATTGAATGTACCTATTTTCTTTTCACAGTATCTAAGCCAGGGGTTCCCAAAGTGTGCACCGCGGCGCCCGTGCGCCGTGGAAAAGCAAGAGGCCGTGAGTAGATCCTCCATCATTATTCGAAACCACAAATGGATGAAGCCGCCAATTTTTGCTGTTATGGCGCTGATCTAGCTACTCTAGGTACTGAAATGGTAGCGAGTTTTTACCTCTACGCTACCGTAGCGATGAGAAAATCAAACTTATCTCTGTAAATAATACACAATGTGGTTTGTATTATAGCCCCAAACATGGCCCTTTTGACTACTTACATGATGCATTGATAGTTTTATTTGAAACAGTAATACTTACATTTGTGTCACAAATAAACTTCCTTTGAAAAAACTGTGTACACAGCCCGTCTGAAGTTCAAATGTGAACTGTCGAAAAATGGCGGATATTACGAGATTTTCCATAGAGTACGTAAAAACTCAGCATTGCCAGCTCCCGATTTTACCTTCCCTAACACTTAACGATAATAATAAATGGGTATTATTGGTGACGTTTAAAAAGTGGGGTAGAGTCATAAAGTTAATATACCTAGCGGAATAGAGAAACAAAGGCCTGAGCAAGCGAGATGTCACTATCGGTTACACTGCATGGTAAAAAGAGACGTGTGATACATGACAGCACAACTCTTTTTTTACGTCCAGTCGGCACTTATCGGCACGTTGACAATGCTTGTGTAAGTGTATACGTACACACATTTTTACACACAGAATATGTAAATCAATTTCGGTTTCGTTTGACAACTCGAGATTGTTGCTCTGTTCCGCTAGGTATATTAACTTTAGATGTTTTTAACGATTCATTTGATTTTAAATAGTTTATAAAGAAACTTTTATAACTTAAAATACTAAAAAAAAAACGGCCAAGTGCGAGTTGGACTCGCCCATGAAGGATTCCGCAGCAGCAATAAGGTTTATTTTTATGAAATTAATAGGTTTTTGATTTATTTTTATATTTCAGTTGATTTAATGAAAATTAATTTAAAGTTTACCATTTATGACGTATGAAAAAAACTACTTGCTAGATTTCGTTCAAACCAATTTTCGTTGGTATTTTTTATAGTAAAGTACATCATATATTTTTTAGACTTATCATGCCCCTACTTTAGAAGTTAGAGGGGGGGAACACACATTTTACCACTTTGGAAGAGTCTCTCTCGCAAACTATTCAGGTTAGAAAAAATTATATTAGAAACCTCAATATGATTTTTGAGGACCTATCCATAGATACCCCACACGCATAGGTCAGATGATAGAATATCAAAATCTTAACGCGGTTTACAGACTACACCTACTTACGAAGTTTCAATAGTATAGCTCTTATAGTTTCGGAGAAAAGTGGCTGTGACATACGGACGGACAGACAGACAGACAGACATGACGAATCTATAAGGGTTCAGTTTTTTGCCATTTGGCTACGGAACCCTAAAAATAGATGAGGTAATAGCCATTTATATAATATTCATAAAATATCCGATTTATCTTTAAATCTGTCATACTTACCGCTACAGCGACAGTTAAAGTGCACCTCTTCCACGGCGGATGGTATATTTTAAGCCAGGGGTCACCAATTAGTTTCGCTCGGGGTCCGTTTTGAGAAATAATAATTAAATGACCTTCGCGGTCCACACATAAAAAAAAAGTTATTAAACAAATGTAATGACGAAAATTACAAAAGGTATTTATTTGTATCAATGAGAAAAGTGTCATTTTTGTTGCTACATGTTCATCATTCGATTGTATGTCGAGACCGAAATTAATTTTTAACGAAGTTCATCTTCGAACATCTTAGTCTTCTTCTTGTTAACAAACAAACAAACTAATAAACTCTTCCACTTTATAATATTAGTATAGATGAAAAGGCTTGCAAAGCTGAACATTTTATTGTAACACGTAAAATCTCTAAACAATGGGAGAAAAAAGTTAACGAGGGTAGAAGATAAAAAAAAAACATCCTGTATTATTGCATCAATTTAATATAGCGTTACTGATTAATGATAAGCAATCATTTTTGGAAAGTAATCGTATAATATGGCAAACTTGAGAAAAGTGTTGTATTTTAGTAAATTGTTTAATATTTTAAGAAAATGTATGAGGAAACAATAAAACCTTAAAAATCTAACCTTTCCTGGATTTTTTGGATTTTTACTCTTAATAGTTAATTTTTCAATTCCCTACCAAAGTGTTTGCCAATATGTGGTCCGCACATAAAAACATACATGATACATACATGATAAATACACTTTTGAAAGAAGGAGGGGCATATCGTACCCTTTCTTTTTTAGAAAAAATAAAACAACCTGTATTATTGCACCATTCGCTAGTATTGCTAATAAAAAACAATTTCTCGAAAGTAATTATATGTTTATAATCACTTTCGAGAAATTGTTTTTAATTAGCAATACTAGCGAATGGTGCAATAATACAGGTTGTTTTATTTTTCCAAAAAAGAAAGGGTACGATATGCCCCTCCTTTCAAAAGTGTATGTATCATGTATGTATCATATTGTATGTTTTTATGTGCGGACCACAGATTGGCAAACACTTTGGTAGGGAATTGAAAAATTAACTATTAAGAGTAAAAAGATCGAACAAACAGATTTTTTGACCGAAAAAACAACAACTTACTGAGATTGAGCATAATAATAAAAAAACAAACTAATAATAATAATAATAATAAGGGGGTGAAGCCGGTCCCTCCTAGTTGGTATCCCCGGGCAACACTTGGGTGCGCCACTTCGCCCTTTGCGAGGTGAGGTACCCACGTGGCTGAACATCGGTTCTATTCTTAACCTTCACTATCCTTTCACCACCTTTTTATAAGTAAATTCTTGGTTTAGAATTGGTTTTGTTTTTGTTTTATCTATCTTTCATCGCCTTTGTTTCCCCTTTTACTTTATTTCCGTTTTGGTTAACTCTTCTTATTTTAATTAAATAAAATGGAATATGCGACTGCGAAACAGAAGTATACCCCAGGCGGGTACCGGAGCGAGAAGCGAAGGAGAATCCCGCCCCGGACTCTCGGGTCCGGGCTTCCCCTCGTATTCTGGGGGGGGCAACGAGTCGCGCCAGACTGCCCAGCTCAGTGCTGTTGCAGAGCAATGTTATCATCCTTCACCTAGTTCTTCAACTACGGTATCATTATTCTCATCTGTTTCATCATCACCTCAATCTTTCGCTGATACGAATAAATCGTTTTCCTCACCCAACTCATCTATTTTTTCATCACCATCACGAGCCGCAGATGTTGTGCAGGAAGCTCCAGCAGCTGAAATAACTGCACCCATCCAAGGCCCAAGACGCACGCGTAAAACATGGATAAGAGACATGAATATTTTCATAATGCGTCATTATTTCATCCTCACCAAAATTGAAACAAACACTAGATCATACTTAACACCACTTCATTCACTCTTCAGCACAAAATACCCAGAAATGGAAGCATGCAGACAAAGGATTGGTGATCAAAGACGAGCAATCATTAACCGTAACTTACTAACAAAACAAGAAATTAAAAACATAAAAGAAGAAGCGAAACAGTTTATTATACAGAAGCAACAACAATTACCCCATACCGATACTAGTTTACCCCAAACACAAAGTCAAAATAGTAGAATGCAGTGGTCGTCTGAACTCAACGAACTTATTATGAGAAGCTACTACAGAATTACAAAATTAGAAACTGACCTCACAACATACAGACCACTTCTACATCAGGAAATTGTTTCAAATTGCCCGGAGCTCGCACATTTATCGATCCAAAGGATAGCAGACCAGCGCAGAACTATTGTAAATAACAAATTATTATCCATAGAACGACTAAGAAGTATTAAAGAAGAAATAAGAATTGAATTAGAACAGACCACAGCTGAAGTTGAAGTAGAGTACACAGAAACTGAACTTAACAACGACTTACCTTTACTACAAACAAGTAATGATGATGATCAACCTCCAGGTCTGCAACTAGAAATTAATAACGATAACACACGTACTCAAAATCTACCGCCTGAGATGATCCTGCAAATAGAGGCCATGTTTACAGAGGCGATTGATAAATTTAGAGAAACTGATCCAACAAGCAGACCGCATATACCTAAATTAAGAACATCAAAAAAGTTGACATATATCATAAAACACCTAAATTCAATAACTATACCAAACGTTATAACGTCAGACACAGATTTTATAACATTACAAACAATAATCTACAGCGCAGCGTATACTACAGCGAAATTTAGCGGGGCCAAAATATTTGAACATACTGAAAGATTAAACACAAAACGTGAAGCTCCTTGGTGGCAAAAACGGCTGGAAAGAAGAATTAATAACTTGAGAGCGAATATAGGGAGACTCACCGAATATATTAGAGGAACACGATCACCAGCACTAGAAGTACATATTAACAAAATAAAACAACAGTTTAAAATTCACTCACAGCATGAAAATCACAATACAGAAATTTCACACTATCTGGATACGCTGAAACAAAAACTTAACTCATTAGCTAACAGATTACGTAGATATAGAGAAACGACAAACAGAAAAAAACAGAACAAGGAATTCTATAACAATGAAAAACTATTCTACAGAAACTTATCCAAAGAGAAAAATGATTTCACTGAAAAAGCATTACCATCTACTCAAGCACTTCACGACTTTTGGTCTAATATATGGTCTATCCCTAAAGAACATACGCAGGGTCAGTGGATAGAAGTAGAAAAAGAGAAAGTTAGTAATATATCTGAAATGAAATTTGAAAATATAGAACTATCGCTACTCAAAAGTGTCATAGCCAAAACTCATAATTGGAAAGCAACGGGATCCGATAAAATTCATAATTTTTGGTTAAAAAAATTCACATGCACTCACCTTCTTTTACTCCAGCATATAAACACATTCATTCACTCACCCGACAAGATACCATACTACATTACAGAAGGTGTAACGTACATGCTGCCTAAAGACCTACAAGGCACTGAAAACCCAGCTAAATATCGACCCATTACATGTCTACAAAATATATATAAAATAATCACATCATGTGTAAGTGAGGCGATATACAAACACACACAAGAACACAACATCTTAGCTGAGGAACAAAAAGGTTGTCGTAAACATAGCCAGGGATGCAAAGAACAACTAACAATAGACGCCGTAGCCTCAAACCAAGCATTTAAACATAGGAAAAATATACATACCATGTTCATTGACTATAAAAAGGCTTTTGATTCAGTACCACATTCATGGCTCATATACATTTTAAAACATTACAAAATAAGTCCACTCATCATTAACTTCCTTGAAAAAATTATGCTACACTGGAACACAAAATTAAAAATATGCACAGACAAGACCGTTGAAACTGATACCATCCCTATCAGAAGAGGAATCTTTCAAGGAGATGCCCTAAGCCCTCTATGGTTCTGTCTCTCACTCAACCCATTGTCTTCTTTACTTAACTCCACTGAAATGGGATATAAAATTAAATACAACTCACTGCAAACCCGACTTACCCATCTTATGTACATGGATGACATTAAACTTCTTGCAAATAACATTAATGATCTACACTACTTAGCAGACATAACCCAAACCTTTTCAAACGATATTTGTATGGAATTCGGAGTAGACAAGTGTAAGATTCAATCAATAAATAAAGGTAAAATAGAGGCAACATCATATCAACTAAACAATAGCGAAATTATCGGACCAGTAGACCAAGCTGAAGGGTACAAATATCTAGGATATAATCAAACAAGGGCAATACACCATAAAGACACCAAAAAAATTCTACGCGAAAAATTCAAAAATAGAATACACAAAATATTGAATACTCATCTAAACTCAAAAAATTCCATTAAAGCTATTAACACATTTGCCATACCGATACTTACGTACTCATTTGGAATAATCAAGTGGACTAAAACCGACCTCAAATCCCTACAAACAACCATTAATACGGCACTTACAAAACATAGAAAACACCACCCAAGAGCCTGTGTTCAAAGGTTGACATTACCTAAAATAGAAGGAGGCAGAGGACTGATAGACATTACAAATCTCCACAACAAACAAATCACGCTTCTTCGAACATACTTCTACAACCGCTCTAATGAATCCGTTATACATAACGCCATATGCCAATCAGACACATTCACACCACTCATGCTTGCAGATCATACTAAACCAATCACAACCATTTCAAATCAACAAAAAATTGATGAATGGACCCAGAAGTCTTTGCACGGCCGCCATCGTACGGATTTAACCAACACTAATGTTGACAAAGTAACGTCAAACATATGGTTAAAGAGAGGCGAGCTGTTTCCAGAGACCGAAGGCTTTATGATAGCAATTCAGGACCAGGTCATAGACACAAAAAATTATAGAAAGTACATCATCCGGGATAACACAGCAGATAGCGATCACTGCAGGCACTGCCACAGACAACCTGAAACGATTCAACATATCACCGGCGCCTGTTCATCCATAACACAAACAGACTACAAACATAGACACGACCAAGTAGCAGCAATCATACACCAGATACTCGCACTCAAGCACAACCTCATCACAGAAAGAAACCCATGTTACAAATACACACCACAAATAATACTGGAATCACCTGACTACAAATTATACTGGGACAGGACTATACTGACAGACAAGACCGTACATCACAATAGACCTGACATAACTCTACATGACAAACAAAATAAAACAGTTTACCTCATTGACATCGCTATACCTAATTCACATAACCTCACAACCACACACACAAATAAACTAACCAAATACACAGACCTCACAATAGAAATAAAAACGCAATGGAAAGTTAACACAGTCAAAACAATACCCATAGTTATTTCGACCACTGGCATTATACCTAAAACGCTACACACTTCGCTCAAAACACTCAACATACATCCACTCACATACATCACCTTACAAAAAGCTGTCATCCTCAACACATGCCGCATCGTCCGCAAGTTTTTAGCCATTAACAATTAATCATCCCATTACCTGAACTTGTTTGGCCACAAGCCCGCAACTTTAGTAGAACCCTGTAAAGGAGAATAAAAAAACAAAAAAAAACCATAATAATAATAATAATCCCAGGGAAGCCCCTGTTCTCCATCTCCGGCTTGCCTTCACTGGCCGGCCGGAGTGAACACTGACGGAGAATCAGGCCCTACCTCTGCCTTGCCTTAACCGGCCGGTCAGAGTGGAGTCGCGAGAGCTTCGGCTCGGAGGGAGGATGTGAAGCGTAAGTGGCGAGTGGGCAACGTGATGGGACCCTCTGAGGGTGCAAATGATCGGCGTTTAAAGTCCAGCGACACCTCTCCTGCCTCAAGCCGCTCTGTCAATGTTGCCGCCTCGGTGCACCGTGCGTGCGACCATTTTGAGGGGCCCATTCAAAGAGTTGGCGAGTCACCGTCTGCCAACTTTATGATGCATGTTTCCACGTTGTAGCGGCAGACGCCATAGTCCTTCCATAGTCCCAGTTACCCAGTCCACTAGCACCTCACCCCCATAGCCCGGTATCATTTCTAATATCCATTCCCTGTAGTGTAGGACACACTGGCCGCTGGCTCTCCTTGGTCGTACTCCCATAGTGCAGACAGGGAGAGTCGCCGGCCAGTGTCACATTACATCTAGATTAAAACTGTGTAACGGGCCTCTACGTGTTGGCTTCGGCCCCACGCATGCCTTCCAAATGTCCGGGATTTAATTGCCCGTGAGCAAGGAATACCTTACACAAACATAATAATAATAATAATAATAACTAACAAAATCTACCCTGTTACGACAAAACGCTGTATCCTGTAACACGTCAACTTTCAAAATATGAGTTTAATTTTTTTAAACATAAGCTCGTTACCAAATTTTATCCAGTGTAGATAGGTACCTACATGGTTTCTATATGAGCTGATTACTTATAATATTTCCAAATTTTTATTAGAACATTATTTTATCGTATTTTTTTAAATTAAAATACTTACTATAAAAACATGTGCCAGTATAAAATACACTCAGATTGCAGCGTTTTGCAAAAATAAAAATAAGCTCAAACTTGGGCGATTGTTATCCTACTAATGGGTACAAAACTCTGCAATATATTTTAATATTTTTACAAAACGCTGTAAGCCTGGTGGCTCACACTTTACAGTGTTTTGCAGAAATATTTCATCCACATTTTGGGTTACAGCAAAATGATACATGGAATATTTCGGTTAAAAACTTGTCCTATATTTTTTGGGTTCAATCAATACAAAGCTTACATCAAGTAGATAAATTTAGACTATATTATTACAAAACGATGTAACCCGGGTTGCATTGTTTTGTCGTAAGTCGTAACAGGGTCGAAATATGACAAGAATCAATGATGAAAAACTCAAAGCAGATATGTTACTACCGCGCGTTGTTTGTTGATGTTAATTGGGTCGTCTGTTATTTAGTCTGCATCGAGCGCAGTCACGAACGTGCCGCGTCTTGTCTTACCTAAATAAATTGAAAATGACATCGTGCGTGTTTTGAAAATGTACCAATTATGACTCAAAAGAAAACAAAACACATGGAATCTCTTACCACATGTCTTGATTGCAATAAATACCTCGATTATTTACATTTTCAATTATTTTTTCGAACAATCTGGAAAAAATCGAATTTTCTTCATAGCTCAGGCGAAGAAAGAGACAGCGATACGATTCGACGTTTAAAAATAGAACTGTCTCTTTTATGTAAATGGTTTTTCGTATCTTTTGTTTCACTTATCTGTCAAATTTGTCAATGTTTGCAATTTTGAATTTGAAAATTGTTCGGAAGAGATTTAAGCCGGAAAATAGTATGGACGTAACAGATCTATATATGTAGAATATCCATTGACTTAAGAAACTAATATGGACACGAAATGACCACGAAAGAAACGAGCCTGCCTTCAAAATTTGTGAAACAAAAATGGCGGATTTTACTAGAGATGTCACTGAATAATAAAAACAAATCGATATCGATACTTTTTCAAATAATAGTAAAGACATAACATACATAAATTATAAAAAATCTGGTGACCTCTGCTCATTTTTATAAAAGTAAAGACTCGCATCGTAGATGGTTTATTTGGGTTCCGTCAAACCCAAAGGGTAAAAACGGGACCCTATGGGAGCGAACTCACGGCGCGGTTGCGGGCCCGCGCAAATGAGCGGTTTTATTTCAGAACTCACGAGACCGCTGATTTGTGCGGGCCCGCAACCTCCGCGGTTGCGGTCAGCGCCCGCAAACTCGGCGGGCGATAATCGCAAGACGGGCGGTTGCAAGGCGGGCAGAAACGATCAGTTGAGATCCAGACCGCCATGGACACACACCAAAAACGAGCTGTTGCGGTAAACTTACTTTACAGAAGAATACAGAAAAAAAAACTCAAAAGGACGGGCGGTTTCTACTACGGTCGCCTACTATGGGTACTGCGATCGCCCGCTAAACTATCGCAGAGCGCGCAGGCGCAAACCGCCGAGGCTGCGGGCGACTGCCGCCCGCCGGTACAGCGGGAGCCGCAAACAACCGCGCGGGCCGCGGGCGAAAAACGCGCCGTGAGTTTTGCTTTCGTTTTTTACATACAAAACTGGATTCTACGAAGGCTGCGGGCCCGCAACCGCGGCGGGCGCGGGAAAAAACCGCGCCATGAGTTCGCTCCCTATTACTGAGACTTCGGTGTCTGTCCGTCTGTCCATCTATGTCTCCAGACCAGACTGTAACGAAATTCAAGAACCCCTATAGCTAGACTTCTGAAATTTTCACACAGTGTGTATTTCTGTTGCCAATATAACAAATACTAAAAACAAAATAAAATAAATATTTAAGGGGTCTCCCATACAACAAACGTGATTTTTTTGGCCTTTTTTACTCGTAATCAATAATGGTAGCAGGTAGGCACTAGGCACTTGAAATACTCACAATATTCTTAATTATATTTGTAAGTAAATAAAATAAATAAATAAATAAAATCTTTATTCCAATTTTTTTTAACATTACACAACCACAAAAGAAAAAAAATATAAAGAGAAAAGACTTTAAACTTTAATAATTAATAATAAAATAAAATTAAAATTAATATTTAAGATTAATATTTAAGAATTTAAGAATACAAAAAACTCATACAAAAAACTCAATTTTTTGCCAACTTTCGCTTAATAACGGTACGGAGTGAGTTTTTACTGTTTTTTAGTAAAATTATATTTAAAAAGTGAGTATGGTAATGTTATTGTAATCTTACAACAAAGTGTTCTGGAAACATGATAGTTTTAGGAAAGGTCATGGTAGGCCCCCTGCAAGCGTCATAAACTGTCAACGGCTGCCGTCGACTGCCGCCGACACGTGCCGTCGACTGCCGTCGACTGCCGCCGACACGTGCCGCCGACTGCCGCCGACACGTGCCGTTCGTCTGTAAGAAGCCTTAAGGTCCAACAAATAAATAAAGAGAAATCCAGTTGAGAAATCTCCTTTCCGTTTTATGGTTTTAGTGTTATCTGGAACTATGGTAGTATTTCTTTCTTTAAATAACCCTGCTAGTCTGGCTGAAGGCTGAAAAATAAATAAAATGATTTAATAATCAAAGAAAAACCAAATCGTCGTTATACATCATAGTTCATACTTATCTATGTAATTTTGTGCAATTTGCACAATTTGCCTGAAGTAAAATAACTTCACCAATAACATTTTTGATGGTACAGCATCATCTTTAAGTCTCAATTTGTCCAATGTTCTATTGAAGCACCAATCTTCAAAATGGATTGAGCAGACAAATATCCTTGTTTTTGTCATGTCAATATTTTGTTCACCAATAATATTCAACCATGATTTTCTTTTTTCTTTATCATTAGGTAATCTAAAAGTATAAATAAACACATACATTCTAAATGTGATGAAATTATTAGGTAAAAAAAAACTTTAAATAAAATTTATCGATAAAGCCACATCACTATTGTTTATACAATAGTATTACCACGTATTTTATACGGAAAACATCAAAAATATAAGGAACCAGGCGGTGAAATTATTAGAAACTTTTGTAATAGATCATTTTTAGAAAACACAGTCATCTGGATTTAAAAATCTGATGTATTTCGAAGTAAAATACTAAACTTACATATTATGTAAAGACAAATCTGGTTGTTTCTTTCGGATTTTAGTACGACATCCAATAATGCTGCACGCGGTCATATTTCGGCACTCCAAATCTCACTTCTTAAAACAATTTTTACCGAAAAGAACTAGAATAATGTCGAAATTTTTTAAATAAACCCCGTTTGTTTATGTACGTTGACAGGTCAACTACCACTCAAATTGTAAAACAAAAATGGCGATTTGGTCGCAAAGTAGCATTTCGGCAAATATTTCTTTCAAAATGGTAAACACTCAAACTTACAGTTATCTTTTTTCACTTACGTTAAAACGCATAAGCAAAAGGGAGATAGTTATATGATTATAAATTTATCGACGAATTGACGTAATCAATTCTATACATAGACAATTGCTTCGGATCCATAGGTTTAGAGGTCTTTGAGAATATCATTGACAAGAATTTAAAACACGAGCCTGTTTCACCACTTCCTGATAAAGTGCCGGATAGGCTATCCCCAACTTTTTTGACAGATTCTCCATACTCTATCTGTCAAGTTAAGTGGTGGTGGACTATCCGGCACTTATCAGGAAGTGGTGAAACAGGCCCTAATTAACTTGACTTAACGTGAAAACTAAGTCAGAACTTCATTACACAAAACCACACTCAGCCGAGCTCACGACATCATCTCATAAATGGCAGCTTTGCTAGAAAAGTAATGCTTAGAAATTGTTGCTTATATATTTTAAAATCTTAAAGTACCCCGCAAACGATCAAATTTATTTGACAAACATGTTTGATGTAATTTACGTTTTCATCAAACAGCAGCGCATACGATCAAACGTGCATCAAACAAGTTTGTCAAACAATTAGCTAGAATCGGTTTGAGATCATGAGATCTTGTTTGACAAATACAGCGGAACACGTTCAAACACGTTTGTCAAACGCTACGCAAATCCAAATTTTCTTCAAACAGGTCAAACACGTAGTTTGTTTGACAAACGCTTCAAACAAAGCTGTACACCAGCGGTCCGCAACACGCGGCCCGCGAACGTTTGACTTGCGGCCCGTGAATGTTTTGTGAATAAGTTATAATCATCAAAAACAATGTTTTCTAATAGGACCAGTAGTCATCGCAACTTAAAAACGTAGCTGTTTGTGTCATTTTGTAATTAAAACTTTGTTTATTTTTCTGAATCCTCTCATAATACTCTCTCTTACAAATTTTGCCAGCACATTTTTTACTAATGCCATCCATCAGAGAGGTTGAAACTTTTTTTGAAATTGTGGTCTAGAAAAGCCCTGATTATGCGTAGGTATATTGGGCTTCTAGGGTTAATACGAGTATAAGGTCTGCGGCCCGCCTTTAGTTTGTTTTGCCACCTTGTGGCCCTTGCCTGCCAAAAGCTTGCCGACCGCTGCTGTACACTATCAAACTGTTTGACAAACACGTAAAATTTTCCATTTTTGACAGTTCTCCTTTACCAGCAGCGCCCCCAATGAGGTTATATGATAGGAGGGCACCTTATATTTTTACAGCTGATAATATTACTCTTTCTAACTAACGATTCAGTAAGTTGGGTGAAAGAGCAAGCTCATAATATCGGTGTATAAACGTCAAAAGCCTGTAATGTTATGTCCTACCAGCCAGGACATAACAAAGGAGTGGGTCTGCATATTTCATGTTTAAAAAGGGATAATAAAAGTGTTTAGTGAACGTTTAATGCAATATCTTGTTGGGTTTTGTGGTTCCGATATATAATCTAATATCTAATATATATATAAAAGAAAGTGGTGTTAGTTACACTACTTATAACTCAAGAACGGATGAACCGATTTGGATGAAAATTGGTTGAGAGGTAGCTAAGAACCAGGAGACGGATATAGGATATATTTTATCCCGTTCGACCGCGTTTCCGTGAAGTCAGTATAAAACGTGGTATAACAAAAACGCATCTGACATAGAATAACAAAACAAAAATGACAGCTAAACGTAATTTTGTCTATGTTGTCTATGGTTAAGTATGGTAAAAAATTTGACATGAAGCTAAACGTAATTGATATGGGCGAAATACTTTATCTGGCAAAACAATGTTTGCCGGGACAGCTAGTAAACCATAAAAACGGTCAAGGAATGCCTCAAACACGTGGATTTAACATAACATACGTAAGTTTTCAACAACGTTTTTTGGGCTTATCAATCGGTATTTTTGTAAGCTAAAAAGAAAATTTATAAGTTTAATAATCCCTTAATCATGCTGTTTATGGCATTAGTGATAAAAATATCACATCAACATCAAGTAATAATTTCGCTACAAATATGGCATAGCTTTTTACGTGTACTTTAGGGATGCACCTTGCTTGAAGTATATATTATATCGATAAAAATATTGTCAATGGACTAAATGTTTTTTTTTCAGGATTTGAAAATGCTTCAAAATAAACGACGAACAGAAATATTTAGACGCTAGTTTCTTACTCCCTTATGAAAACATCACAATATTGGGATGTTTTCTCTATTTAATGAATATGTACCATAAATATTGCAGGCTAGTAATGGCAACTTGGTCGCAAAGAGTCATTTTGGCAAATATTTCTTTCAAACTGGTAAACAGTCAAACTTACAGTTATCTTTTTTCAATTACGTAAAAAAGCATAGGCAAAAAGGAGATAGTTATATTATGTTTATTAATTTCTCGACACTGACCTCCATTATACAAGTACGCTGGACCTATGATACCCACTTTTTTTTGTGCCTATTTGAAGCGGAATCAGCGCCGCCAGTGAGCGGGAAGAAAACTAAATTTGACGTAACTTGCAAATGGCCGCTTAATCGTTATTGGTTGTCATCACTAGTATTAGTTCCAAATACTCCCACTACTGCTATCAGCGCCAATATGGCGACTTTCAAACGTCATTTTTACGTCAAATCATAGACAAATATATTTGGTCAATGGTCAGTTCCTATCCCTCCCATCGGGGGAGCTGATTCCGCTTCAAATAGGCACAAAAAATAGCTGTCATTTCAAAGGGTATCATTAGTCCAGCGGACTCCAGCGTACTTGTATAATGGAGGTCAGTGTTTCTCGACAAATTGACGTAATCAACTCTATACATAGACAATTGCTTCGGATCCTGTGTTTCTTTAATCATTGATTTTACCCTATATTAACTTTATGGTATCTGTTGACTTTGCTGTTGACTGGTGTCTATGGTTAGTGGCTGTATGGGCAACGCTCCCTTTGCCTGTCCCGACCGGGACGATTATAAAAAAATAAGTCTGAGTAATTTGTATTCTGTGGTCGTTTGACCACAGAATACAAATTACTCACGTTTGACGTTTTCACTTTTGTAATTATTTACTGTCATTTGTGAAACTTGAAAGCCCAAAAGTCGTTTTGTGTTTGCATCAATATTCGGTTTTTGTTTCTTTCTATATAATATTCATTTATTTATGTGTACTTATTTTGCAAAGTTTGTATTTTTTAGCCTTTCCAATAGGAGCCGCCCTTAAGTATTACACACTCAAATCGTTTTTAAAAATTTGCTACAGTTCCATTAAACGCTATAATACGTAGCTAACGGTGTTCAAAATGAATAATTCTGCTGCCAAAGTGAGTAACTACTATCCTTAGTGCCTATTATTTCGTTTTGTTTTCCTATTGATTGCTTAACAAAAATATAACCTCACTTTACTAACATATTTTGTATTTTAAAACATTACTAGATATTTTATTAGTTTTTGCTGCTTTGCTTGAGCACAAATTGACTACATTTCTCATCTTCTTGAAAATAATTGTGGATGTCAAATTAGACCACTTCACAGGTGGGTGAGATATTCCGAGAAGCCGGGACCGCCTTCAACAAATTGTCAGAAATGACAATGCTTCTGCATCCTGTTGGAGATTCACAACCAGGGTAAGGAAGATATGTTTTTTATCTAATATACAAAATTCTTGTGTTGTTTTTGTTGCCAAACTATATAACGGCTGTCTGGTGAAATTATGTATGCTTATTGGGTTCTAACACTCAAATTTACGAAATAAAGCCGTTGACAATAATTATTGTCACCTGTGTAATACACAAAATTGTGTACCGAATAAATGCATAAATTATGCATGTATTTGGTACTCATTTTGTAGAGTTGTGGAACAAATTTACTCTTCCTTAATTTTTATTATTCATACACAATAGCCATTTAATTTCTTAGGGTGGCTTCAACCAAACTTAAGTAAAATTTTACTCGAGTATAACTGTTTCCTAATTTAAGTTGTCGTTCTTTCTACAACATTCAAAAAGTGTATTCATAATACCTATTTTGAATAAAAAGATATTTTATTTATTTATTTAAGATTAAGCTAGTTTTGCGTTCTACTAAAATGTTTTTTATTAAACTGAGAATAGTTGCATAACAGGGTGTCAACTGTCACGGTCGGTGTCATTGTGAACTATAATTGACATTTTATTTCATACTCTCTGAGTAACTTGGTAAAACGCAAACGAAGATATCCTAGAGTGAATTGAAAGAGTAAAATGATTGTCATGATAAACTCGTGTAACGTCTAGTTTGGTTGAATCGGGTCTTATTGGTAAAGCTCAGTTACTTCTCTATGTTTATAGAGTAACTACAAACAAACAAACAAACAAATATACTTTATTGTGCACAAAAATTACAATAAAACTTAAATATATACAACAATTATTGATAAATCAGACATGTACACAAAGGCGGCTACTACCTGTCCCGGCAAACGTTATTTTGCCATATAAAGTATTTCGCCATATTAAGTATGGCACCATGGCAACATTCATTGCTATCCCGTCGCACAAACAATGGTCGCCGTCAGTCTCGAGCTGTAATAATTTAATATTATTTATTCAACAAATGTACTTATGAATATAAAAAGTAGCCAGTAGCCAATTCTCAGACCTACTGAATATGCATATAAAATTTGGTAAAAATCAGTAAAGCCGTTTCAGAGGAGTACCGTAACTAATTATTATTATTCTTCTGTGTATTTTATAATGGTGGTGTTTTTTTTACGTTAAATTGAATAAATGATTCTTATTCTTATTCTTATTCTAACATTGTGACACGAGAATTTTATACTTATAAATTATAAGAAGATATTTCGGTCAAGTCCAGCATGATATAACTGGCACCATCTACTGTATAAATGTTAATGAGCATTTAACTCTTAATAACAACAATATTTTTACAGTGGCAAGTGGACTGAAGAAGAGATTGAAATGCTCCGCCTGTGTGTGCATCGGTTTGCTGTGGATTTGAATAAACTAAGTCAGCATATAAAAACTAGAACAGTGTAAGTAAAAATATTTATGTATACATATTCTGTACAGATAGTATAGTTATTTCATATTTTAGGAATAGGAAAGTGGTTTGACAGACTAGAAGAAAACACTTCATTACTATAGTATAATATGCTTACACAATTTAGATGTAATTGATAAGTGGTTACTTCAAAGATTAAAAGATATTATTCATATTTTCAGGTCACAAATCCGCACAACATTAAAGAAGAAAGCATTTGAGGATGCAGGTATACCCGTTAGGCAGCAGGTAAGCAGTACGCTGGCAACACAAGTGCAGCTACCACAGGTAGTCTCACCACCCTGCGTCATCAACCAACAGAGCGTAATAGGAAAGAACGCCGAGGTTCAAACCTTCACTAACCTAAAAGCACCTCATTTTTTAGTTCTTGTGCTGTCTTTTTTGTTGTTAGTGAAGTTTGAATATTTATTTTGATTACGCAAACCAGCATGTAAATGCTTCTGCTCTTTTAGCAAGTAAATCAAAATTATTTTAAGTATTTAATTTTTTAAGTTTTTTTGGTAGCTAGGATTTTGATCTTTAGTTGGTAATCATTTTGGAGACACATTTTGGTAAATTTGGAAATTCTTGTTTATTTTCTGTTTGAATGAAAATTTCCCTTTATAAATCTAGAGGAAATTATGGGGCTAACATAGATTTTCGATTTTCTAGCATCAAATTATAAAATTAGTTTTTTTAATGCATTGATAAATTTTGTTGGTTTTTAAAATCTACTAAGGTTTTATTTTTGTACTGCTGTAGATTTAGACCACTATGAAAAAGGAATTTTAATTAATTTTGAATTTTGAAATTTCGTATGTTGGAATCTGTAAAATGTATTTATGTATGTGTTACGCTTACACCACACGCGACCACAACGCGTTGTGAGCTATTTTTTCACTCACTGAGCGTATTCGATCTTTGAGCATAACATATATATTTAAAATACTATTGGTTTTTTAAATTATATAGCTCTTTAGAGAAGTATGTACATTGTTTTTATTCCTGTAGTTTGCTATTTTACACAAAATATTGCAAATTGTTTAAATTATTGCACACTATGAATTCACCATTTTAAAAAGTGTGCTTTTGGTTTTTCTCAATCTTCTATTTATAAAATACAATATGTTCATGTTTTGAAAAAGTTAATTATACAGAGGATTTTCATTTAAAAATAGTGTTGAATTGTAAATTATACATATTTTATAGTAACTTTCCATTTATGAATTTCAGGTGACGTTAAACATGTTGAATGCTTCAGAGAATGAAGTTGATGTGGAAGGCCTCACAAACGATGTTAAGTTGGAGTTTGAAACCAGCAACGATGATGTAGCTACATGAAACATGTACAGTTTATCCTATTTCTAACCACTTATTATTTGGTGTCGCATAAGGCTTAAGGTATGGTATTAGTTATTAGAAGTAGAGTAAATTCAATTTTGCCATTACCTGATACCTTAAATGAACGAACCTTAAGAATATGAGTAGAAGCTAGAAGGTCCATATCATATTTGCCAAAACTGTGTTACCTCACATCCAATATAAACCTTTTGTAATCAAACATTTTATAAATGAAAAAGTTAAATTACCGGCTGAGCGAATTGTGTGACCCATTTTAAAATGTTATGTTTAAATATTAATTAACATAATAAGTGTAATTTGTATTTTTTATTACAGTTTTAGTAATATTTCTCTCTCTTTGCTTCTGAATAAAAACAAGTACAACCAAAGCGCCTTTATAGTGTATTTTTCATGTGTACGTGTATTATGAGATATATTATAGTGATAAATGTATGTCGCTGATAAAATGACATAAACCATGGTCAAATCCACTGAGTTTGTTACAAAAGTCCATATAACTTTTGACATAATTATAATTAAAATTTAGTTTTGTAATGTTTTAATTAAAATTTAGTTTTGTGACACCCTGTGGCTGTGACAATTTTATGATTGTATGAAATTCTTTGAGGAACATACACATTCTCATAATAACCCTATTAATAAAAATATCTACACTATGTATAGACTCTATAGTTACACTAGCCACTATCCTATTTTATGTATGTATTATACATGTCTATTAAATAAATCTCTCAATTTTTTTATAGAGACCACTTCAAAATCTGTTGTTTTAAAGATCTAACAATAAAGAGGCAGACAGCGGGAAGCGACTTTGTTCTATATAGTGATAATGTGTTTGTCGATACATTAGGAAAGTCTCTTGAGGGGATAAAACGTTGTCTATTATATAATATTATGTTTAAACATTGTGGATATTTTTATTAATAATGGGATACTTAGAGACCAATTTAATGATGATTAAACTTCAACTCGATGAAGAATTTGATTATGAAGACAGATTTATATTCATTTAATTACAGTTAAGTTATAAGTAATAAAATATATTTGTCTCTGGGTGCGGCAGACAAAGATACATGTAATACCCACTGCAAAGAGAATATAATCACTATTACCCACTGCCTCATGACAGCATTGAAGTTTGATCATGTTTGGAATGATGTGTTTCACTGACCTCCAATTATACAATTACGCTGGACTTATGATACCACAGACATAGATCAAGATAAATACCGCATTTGTATGTACTTCGCGTGCCATATCGCGTTCCCAAACGACGAGCAATGCTCGTCTTTCGAAAGTCTGTTCTTTAGTCTGCTATCGGAATCGAACGTCAATCTGAATATTAAAAATGCCTAAATGCCTAATTGTGCCGTATTGAGCTGTAGAAATTCGAATAGAAACATTGGCTAAGATAATGGACACGTTTCTTATCATCGGTACGTCACAGTAGGTAGGAAAAAAGTGGCACGTTCGTTTTCATACAAATGGAGGTACATGCGGTATCTATCTTGATCTATGTCTGTGTATGATATCCTTTGAAATGACATCTATTTTTTGTGCCTATTTGAATCGGAATCAGCGCCCCCAATGCGGGGGAAGAGAACTAAATCTGACGTAAAAATGACGTTTGAAAGTCGCCATATTGGCGCTGATAGCAGTAGTGAGAGTACTTGGAACTAATACTTGTGATGACAACCAATAACGATTAAGTTGCAAGTTACGTCAGATTTAGTTCTCTTCCCCCGCATTCCGCTTCAAATAGGCACAAAAAGCAGGTGGGTATCATAAGTCCAGCGTACTTGTATAATGGAGGTCAGTGATGTGTTTGTATTCAAAAAGTTATGTCACCTGCTGCTGATTTTACAACAGAAAACATAGGCCCGTATAAATAGTCAGTACTCAAGATGCATCTCGGTCTCAAGACACGGTTCAGGCACTGTGATTGGTTGGCTGTCAAAATTTGGACCAATCACAGAGCCGAACCGCGTCTTGAGACCAGAAGGGGTTAGTGCGAGTTTTATTCGATCATACGTATCGAGCGCGTAAACGCGAATTTATATGGGATCAAAGCAGTATCCACGTTAGCCAGTAGATGGCGCTGCTTTGATCCCATATAAATTCGCGTTAACGTGCTCGATGCGTATGATCGAATAAAACTCGCACTAACCCCTTCTGGTCTCAAGACAGATGTTGACTAGGCTGCGACCTTACTTTCAAAACTTCATAATAAATGTCACAATTTGAACATGCTTTGGATGTGGTGAGTGGTGACAAATATTTAAATCGAAATTCAATTTTTTATTGGTATTTGGATTTTAGTAATGTGTTTAGTTTAAAAAAGCACCAGCAGGTATTTTGTATCGAATGATAATTTTCTGTACGTATGTATACCCTATTATTCTATGATATTTAGGTTACAGTTTATTTTAATTTTGTCATAGTTATGTAGTGAACGTAGTTGTGATAAGTATGTTCTTTTATTAAAGCGCTAGACTGCTTATTTTAAAAAGCTCCTCATAGTATAATATAATACTACATTAACCATTAAGCAATAATAACCTCATTTAAGCCTAAGGCTGCCTTCCCATTATATCGCGGGTACTGCAGCAGCGGCGCGGCAGCCGCTCTGCCGCCGCAGTACTCGCGACGTAATGTGAAGGCAGCCTAATTATAACATAGTTCTGAAAAATAGCCTTATTAATCTTAAAATTGTAATGTTAAGCACAGTAAGATATTGTGGCAATAAGCTGTGTGTATTATACAGGGTGTAACATAATATATGAGAGATAATACTTTAGGGTCCATATAATATTATGTCCCTTGTGTAGAGTCCACTCGAAAGTAACAGTGTTTAACATCATGTATGAAAAAATTCATGATGTTGAGGCATTTCTCATAGAAAGACAAGTAGTGATTCATTCAGCGCTGCTACTTTCACAGTGAAACCATAGACTAATCAAATTAAGAACCACACCCTAAAGCATATTATAGCTCTTGTTATCATGTTACATCCTGTATAACCCGGTTCCATTTTGATCGGTATGTGAAAGAAATATTGGATTTCGACCAAATTAATGTACAATAGCATTGTTTTTTAATGTCCTTGCACATTACAACGCACCATCCGAGAAATTTATTCATAAGCAGGCATTTAGGGTTAAAGTAATAACGTCCTTTAAAATTAGCGATTTAAAAGTGGAAAATGTTTTACGACTTTCACGACGACTAGACTGCACTATTTTGCCGGTTGGCATGAGATTCAAAATGGTTCTTCATGCAAATCCCGCCGCGCCGGGCCGCAGGTTGAGTATAGCTGCTGTAGAGTGTAGGTACCTTCAGAATCTAGCTTAAACTTTATACTGTCAGAGAAGTTTGATTCCTAGGCAGATGGCTGACCTAAGTTTGTTTTGACGTTAAGTCAAACCCATCCGACCGATCACAGCTAACATTGAATTGTCCGTAACTGCATAGGAATCAATTTCCCCGATGGTACATAAAAAATATTTAAGGTTTTTTGGATTTTTCTAATTTGTTATCAATAAATAGGTTAAATAAAAGTCATTGTTGTTTTTCTTTTCACAACATAAAACATTGTCGAATTTGTATGAATACTTCAAGCAAGTATAACCAGTCATACAAACTTATTACAGTTTTCGAACATTAACTCCAGCATTTTTTTTTTTAATGTTTTAAGTCAGTCTATTAATGTGATAGCACATTTGTCAGCAAGTTACGCGCCGAACGTTTCGTTGTATGCAATAATGTGAAACCTCGCACATTGACCCGCACTGCACACGACGGATTTCGTGTACTATGCGGTGCGTTCGACGCGTACGGTGCTGAGTGCTGACAAATGTGCGATCTGCTTTAGTCCACATTCCGCCATCTACACGATTTTTTTTTTTATTTATTTACAGCAGATATTGCATAATATTTATTATCGTTTGGCCTACAAAATTACATTGTTGTGGCAATATACAAAGCAATCTGCATAGATAATCTTCCTTATATATAAAATTCTCGTGTCACAATGTTAGTTACCGTACTCCTCCGAAACGGCTTTACTGATTTTTACCAAAGAGCATGTGACATTTTAGTATGAAGCCGGTATATCTACAAATTCGCGATTTAAAAAAAAGTCATTTTGGCGGCAAGAGATTAAAGATGTGCCAATCGATAGTACATCAAAATATAAATAGGAAATACTCTTGGGTAAAATGTCGTAACTGATACGGTTTCGTAATAAATAAGAGTTTAAAAAATATTTTTATATGCAACCTTTTTTTTAACTCTTTTTTTTTTATGAAATAAGGGGGCAAGCGAGCACACGGGTCACCTGATGGAAAGCAACTTCCTTCGCCCATGGACACTCGCAGCATCAGAAGAGCTGCAAGTGCGTTGCCGGCCTTTTAAGAGGGTAGGGATGGAAAGGGAAGGGAATAGGGTAGGGGATTGGGCCTCCGTTAAACTCACTCACTCGGCGAAACACAGCGCAAGCGCTGTTTCGCGCCGGTCTTCTGTGAGAACGTGGTATTTCTCCGGTCGAGCCGGCCCATTCGTGCCGAAGCATGGCTCTCCCACGTATATTTATTTATTTAGGCACATCAACAATATAAACACAAACATTTTAATTAACATTAAATGAGTAAGAGCTAGTGTTTACATCACTTATAGATATGCACAACATTTTAATACACATCAATCAAACAATCAAATTAAGATAATAACTAATAATTTTGGTACAATAAAAAAATAAAAATAAAAGGTATGCAATTAATTTAAAAAAGTAATCTAATGAATAAAATAACAATAAAAACTCATTACAAAAATAAAATAATACTACAAAATATTGAATAAATTTATAAGTAAAATAAAATAAAATAAAAATTAAATTAAAATTAAATCAAATGTCAAAGTTATCATAAAATGAAATTCATTAATTAAAGTTTATTATCATTACTTACATTCCTTGTCAATAGTTTATTCTTAAACGACGTGCGTTGGACGTTGGTCATAAAAAATATCCAAATCTAAAAGCTTATGCCAATTATTGTAAGTTTGAGGCAGTCTTACTAATGGGCTGTTATTCCGAAACCGTATCAGTTACGACATTTTACCAAAGAGTATTTCCTATTTGTATTTTGATTTACTATCGATTGGCACATGTTTCATCTCTTGCCGCCAAAATGAGGTTTTCTCCAAAATCACTAACTAGGTATACCAATTAGGTCCCATGCTCTTGATATGCATATTCAGTAGTTCTGAGAATCGGCTACTGGCTACTTTTTATATTGATAAGTGCGTTTGCTGAATAAATAATAGTAAATTATTACAACTCGAGACTGACTGTGACCATTGTTTATGCGACGGGATAGCGATGGACGTTGCCATGGTGCCATACTTATTTAGTCACTTCAATAAAATAATATGGGCGAAATACTTTTTATGGCAAAACGACATTTGCCGGGACAGCTATTACAATTTAAATAGAGAGCAATCTGCCATACAAAACTTGATAATTATAATTTTTCAATATTAAGTTAATCCTGTTTTGCGCCATCTAGCGGTAGCCGTTGTTATTAAAATGTATAAACGTCAACTAATCGTTGTAAAATATTAAGTATAGGTGGCGCAATGTGGGCTCCATAGAGTAAACTTGAGACAGTACACAAAAAAGTACTCTAAGTTCTAACTGTACAGTGTATACAGTTTACCCTAAAGTAATACCTGAGTACGTAGTTTTTAGGGTTTCGTACACAAAGAGACTTTGCTGTCTGTGCGTCTGTCTGTCACCATGCTGTATCTCAAGAACCGCTAGGGCTGAAAGTTAAAATTTTTATACATACAAAAATAAAATAAATATATATATTATAGGGGAAACTGGGGACACTTGATCCCCCACTTTGATTTTATGATCTCAATTCTCATGTGTACACTGTACATTTCTTAAGAAATATAACACGTGTTTAGACCAGCGGTCGGCAACACGCGGCCCGCGGGCCGCATGCGGCCCGCGAACGGTTAACTTGCGGCCCGTGAATGTTTTGTAAATAAGTTATAAAATATATCAAAAACTATGTTTTCTAATATTGCCAGTAGTTATCGCAACTTAAAAACGTATCTGTTTGTGTCTGTCTGTCTCCAGGCTGTATCTCGAGAACCTCTATAGCTAGACTTCTGTAATTTTCACAGATTATGTATTTCTGTTGCCGATATAACAACATATACTAAAACAAAATAAAATCAATATTGAAGGGGGGCTCCTATACAAAAAACATTATTTTTTTGGCATTTTTTGCTCGTAGTCAATAATGGTAACAGCTAGGCACTTGAAATTTTAACAGCATTCTTAACTATATTTGTACTTTAATAATTAATAATAAAATTAAAATAAAATAAATATCTAAGAGGGGCTCCCATACAAAAAACACATTTTTTTTCCTACTTTCGATCTGTAACGGTACGGAACCCTTTGTGGGCGAGTTCGACTCGCACTTG
The DNA here is from genome assembly GCA_905187585.1 of Cyaniris semiargus. Taxonomy (NCBI): domain Eukaryota; kingdom Metazoa; phylum Arthropoda; class Insecta; order Lepidoptera; family Lycaenidae; genus Cyaniris; species Cyaniris semiargus. The sequence goes on along the minus strand of LR994547.1, from coordinate 19,851,713 downwards.
GCCGATTTTTTTTAATTGTGGTCTAAAAAAAACCTCATTATGCTTAGGTATATTGGGCTTCTAGGGTGATTACGAGTAGGCCTGCGGCCCGCCTTTAGTTTGTTTTGCCACCTTGTGGCCCTTGCCTGCCAAAAGGTTGCCGACCGCTGGTTTAGACTAAACGATTCATAATTTAACCAAGTACTATATGTGGATCGGTAATTACGATTATACTATATTTGTAAAAGTTATTGAAATAAAACTGGTAAAACAGGTTTACACCAAGTATGTAAGGGAGGAATGATCCTCCTAGTTGGATGACTTGATCCCATAGTAGGGGAGACATGGTTTAGTTTCATAAATAGGAAAGGATCATGTATTCCATAGTCAGGGACATATGGGTCATTATATAAAAGTAAATGGCTACCTATTTATCAATTAGTGTTAGTTTTACTTTCTTTCGAAGAATTATAAAAAAAATTTCAAGTAAACTTAAGGTAATGAATAACCGTTCATAATCAGTAATAAGATGAATAAAAATTTTAACTTTTGTAGCAGTATCGGATCATGTCTCGCATAGGAAGAAATACATATACAAAAAATACAATCAAGTCTCCCATAAAAAAATGTACCAAGTCTCCTTTATAGTATCAGGTTAGAAATAATTTCGCAAGCGAATTTATTCTTTAGATAAACGTTATTTTTCAATCAAAATGCATTGCTAATCAAATATCTTACAAAGGGCATCGAGACCGGGTTTTCCCGAAACCCAAAAACCCGGGAAAACCCGGGTTTTGGGGCCCACGAAAAAACCCGGGTTTCAAAAATGGAACCCGGGTTTTTCGAGCTTATCGGGTTTTTCGTTTTTTTGATAATTATTGAAGACAAGACCTGATATTTTAAAGTACCTATTTTTAACAAACTAATATACAAATTCTTTATTTTTATAACATATGTATAGGTTTGATTATTTCTATTAGTCATAATTAAACAAAATATAATATTTTAAAGTAAATGTTTCGTTTCAAGAGCATTAAAGATTAATTATGTATTGTCACAAAAATATTTATTAATAATAATATTTTGAAAATCCTATCAAAACTATTCAATGTAAAAAAAGCCAAGTCTCTTCAAACAATCTATCCATCGCAAAAAGTTTTAAAATTTCATAGAGTCTTGTTAAACTTATTAGGGTTCCGTACCCAAAGGGTAAAAATGGGACCCTATTACTAAGACTTCGATGTCTGTCTGTCCGTCTATCCGTCTGTCTGTCAGCAGGCTGTATCTCAAGAACGGTGATAGCTAGAGAGTTGAAATTTTCACAGATTATGTATTCCTGTTGCCGCTATAACAACAAATACTTAAAACAAAATAAAACAAATATTTAAGGGGGGGGGTCCTATGGGACATACAACAAACTTGATTTTTTTGGCATTTTTTGGTCTATATCAATAATGGCAACAGGTAAGTATTTGAATTTTTCTCTAAGTCCTTAGTTATATGTATACTTTAATATTTAATAATAATATTAAAATAAAATAAAAAATTAAGAGGGGCTCCCATACAAAAAAACACAATTTTTGGCCTAATTTTGCTCTATAATGGTACGGAACCCTTCGTGCGCGAATCCAACTCGCACTTGGCCGTTTTTTTTTATAGTATTCAATTAACATTCAGTGATTGACCACAGTTTTCTTTAAAGTGTGGACAGCTTCAAAGGGTTCTAAGTCTGCTGAAAGTACCGTAGACTTTTGATGATGGGCAAGTCACTAGTTAGTGACAAAACGTTGTAACTTGTATGGACCGTTGCTGATAAAATACACCCATCAACAAAGTCTTAGGGACATTTGTATTTTTGGAATATCTAAAAACCTTTCAGGAATTTTTAAAGACAGTGTATGGAACAATGATAGCTTATTTTTTGGTATTTAATAAAATATTATATTATTAAAACAATTTTCCAAATTTTATCGTTTTTAAAACAATCACAGATATCTACAGTCATAAAAAATCAATGATAAATCAACAAATCTTTATTTCGTTTTATAAATTGAAAACTTCATTCGAATGAGATATTTTTATTGCTGATTGTCAAATAAATAGTAATAATTTATACTGATCTGATGTTTGGCATACAGTATTTTTACTAAAAAATATTTTTTATGCCCTGCTGCGGTATCACGCCCAGTCTTCTTTGCAATTTAAAGTCATTATTTTTAGTCGTCTAACTTACTAAAAACCTTAAAAGAGATTTTTGTTTGTCGTTATGCTTTTTATCATTATTTGTTATATTCACAATATAACAAATAACGACAATATTAAGACAATGCAGTAAAAAGGTTCCAAGAGAGCAACCAGCCCCTAGAAACTGACAAAACCATGCAGAGGTGTTTTCATCAAGTATGATGTGAAACCATTTCGTATTCCAGTATTGCAGTCTGGCAAATGCGGCAGATTGCTTTTTATTGCTTGAGAGACTGATGTTGGTAACACATAATAGGATGAATGATGGCTTTCCTTCGGCGGCCGTGGATGTCATACTCACTGCAGAATTATTAAAACACGTGATTTTAGTGAACCCAGATGAAATACAAGCCGAGTTTTTCTCAGCACCAGCGCCAGAGACAATTTCTTGTGTGTAACACCATACCACCATGGTTAATTTTTCAAACTCATTAAAAGCAACCTTCCGCATTTGCCACGTGGTCTGTTCTGATCAATTACATGGTTATCTGACATGAATTCTGTCTATTGTGACTAGAACTAATAACTACAAAATAATAATAACAATAATATCTATGGACACTTCACACCACGTCAGTCTGTCCCCGTGGTAAGTACCTAATGGACTGGTACCAGACAACGGAAATATATTTAATACTTTTATAGTAAGTATACATAAATTTAAGGTTTTTATTATATTATACACATATTTAATACACATCCATGACCCAGGAACTTGGAAAACTTTTGTTCCGTCGACGAGATTCGAATTCGCGACCCCCGGCTTGAGCTACCAACAGCCCACCAACTAAGCCACAGAGTTCGTCAAAAAAAGCTTTGAGGTGTAGTGTAATGTAAGATTTTTCAGTAATGTAAGATTTTCCAGTAAGTTAGATGACAGAGAAAAGTTACCTTAAATTGCAAAGAACATTCGACTTCATACCGTAGCAAGACAGACAAAAGGCAATTTCAGGTAAAAACTAGGCACAAAAATTTATTTACAAGTATAAAGTATGCCAAGATCAATCAGGACTAAATAATTATTAATAATTTGACAATCAGCAATAAAAATGTAAAAGATTAAATAAAGATTTGTTGGCATACGTTTTATATTTAAGGTTATTCTTCCATTTAATGTCTTCAAAAATTCTGGATAGATTTTTATATATTTCATGAAATACAAATAGGTACTTACATTAAATGGTCGCTGTTAAGCATTAATGTCCTAACCCACCATTTTTTTTTTGTTGTTAAATTTTGAATGCAGTCTTGTTCTAAATCATCTAAAGAACATAACTGCATTCACAACTTAATACGTAATTTTTTATGTGGGATAGTACACGAATGCTTAACAGCGTCCAAATAATATATGTAATTTGGAGGTGAAGCTTGTTGTAATACTTACCTTTGATAAGATCCAAAATGTAGGAGAGGTAAAATAGTCGCTTCGATAAAAGTATGATACGGCCGTGCCAGCTTACTCGAGAATTGGTTGGGCACTGCTGCGACCCCAGACAATGGTATTTAAATAGTATTTTACTGGATAGGTGATGGCAATCGCAGAAAATCATGTGTAAAGTATTTTCGCATTGTTAATTTTTGAATTATTAAAAAACCCGAAAAAACCCGAAAAACCTGGGTACCCGGTTTTTATCAAACAAAAAACCCGAAACCTGGGTTTTGAAAATTGGGTCCGGGTTTCGATGCCCTAATCTTACATAATGAAAATGTTTCTTTTGCAAATAAGTACATACTTTTTTTGTAATAAATAAAAGCCTGTAAATACTCATCAAAATGAGTTTGCGCCGCCATAGAATCTAAAAAGACTTGTCACTTTGAAATGTCAAATAGTTGACACAATACACATCCCACTGTGAAAAAAAGTTTGCTCGTACCATAAACAAAAAGTGTTGCTAGCATTAATAAGCATAGCTTTGGTAGAATTTCCGTAAATTGAGTGTACCGTGTGTCCCACAGGGATCTAGTGTCCCCAGTTTCCCCTAGATATATTTAAGGATATCTATAAGAGCTACCATACAACAAAAGTGATTTTTTGGACTTGAAACATTCATGAGCGCCGGTAGGGGGGTGCTAGGTGGTGCACTTGCACCCCTTGGGAATCTCGGGATGAACAGGAACATGGAACATTTGTAACTCTCTTACCATGCCGTACAAATATAGTTCATAATATTTCAGCACTAAATGTATTCTGTTGGCGTAAATTTATTAGACAGTCACTATTGTTCGTAAAAAGTAAAAAGAAATGAAAAGAAAGAAAACTAAAATCTGCACCCCTTGGAATTTGGAAATTATTTCTGCCGGCGCCCATGGAAACATTTAAAATATACTAAGTTGTGTTTTAACTTTAATAATAAATATAATGAAATTAAAATAACATAAAATATATTAAAGGGGAGCTCCACTGCAAAAAACGCCCTTTTGCCAATAAATGGAACGGAACCCTACGTGCGCGAGTCAGTAGACCTACTACGAAACTGTTTTGAGACTCAAACAATCGGACGAGAATGCCGCGTCCTGCCCTAACAACGTCATTACACGTTTGTTAGAGTAGGACACGGCATTCTCGTCCGATTGCTTGAGTCTCAAAACAGTCTCATGGTACAAGACCTGACTCGTATACTTAGCCGGTTTTTATCTAGTCCCAATAAAAGACGGACATAATATTATACGAATATGATGCAACGAAATTGCGGGAAATATCTCATCTAATATATAAAATTCTCGTGTCACAGTGTTTGTGCGAGAACTCCGCCAAAACGACTCAACCGATTTGAATGAAATTTTGTATGTACTTACTTACATTCGTTAGGCCTGAGATTTATATTGATACTAGAAACACAGAATACATAATTATTAGTACCTTATGGTACTAGAAATAATTTATATGCCAAAACAACGTTGCCGGGTCAGCAAGTAATTAATATAACTAATAAATAAACACTTATTATTTCTAAATTTCTTTATTACCCTATACACCGATATAATATTATAAAACAATGTTGATAGTTTTTGGTAATTTCACATGTAAAATAATCACACATTTGACTAGATATTTCGAAAATACAACAAAAGATAATTCCAAAACAATAATAGGTATTAACAAAAAAGTAAGCCGACTAGACATCATATTTTTAATAGGATTCTTTATTATCATGTTAATTTTAATAATGTCCTGAGCTACGTCCTATTTATTATGCTAAGTAGGTACATATATCGCAATTGCAATACCAATACCGTTTCTTTTTCGGTTCATTTCGTTTCATATGAAAAAACAAAATAGTATTTTCATCATTTACCATCGAGGAAATTGATTCCTAGTCAGTTGACGGACCTACGTCATTTGGTCGGCTTATGTCAGTTCAATGTTAGCTGTGATCGGTCGGATGGGTTTGAGTTTTGACTTAACGCGACCAAATTACTTAGGTCCGCCATCTGCCTAGGAATCAACATCTTGATAGTACCTAATAGGCATGTGGCAGACCTACGTTATTTCATCGGATTAAGTCAAGTCAACGTTAGAGCCTGTCCACACGGGCGTTGCGTCAGCGTTGCGTCGACGTAACGCTGCCATTTGATGCATAGCCGGCCACACGGGCGCTGCGTTTATTACGAAGCAGTCTTAACGTCAACACCACCTCCCGCTTCGTCTCGGAGGCTGCTGTCCGTCACGCTGCTGTCATGACTCAAATTATCCCTATACCAAATTTTAGCAGAATCGACTGTTTGCTCGTTGGAACGAAGTTGTAATGCTGCATTAAAATAGCAGGATAGTTGGTTGAGAGCCTGTACATAAAATACTATTAAATAAATTCTGAAATTTCTACTGCCAAAGAATGGAAAAGCAAAATGGGTTTTTATTTCTACAAAAAAAGAGTTGGCTTTTATGGGGGACATATTTTTTACAGGTATGATAAAGAGGGGTTCAGCTTTTGGTTTTTTTAGTAGGAAGTTTCGTTAAACAGAATTAAGATTCATGAACCCCAGAAATCAAAACTTTTGGCCATACTCAGAGAAATTTAATAATTACTTAACTTAAAGTAAAAAATTATGGATTTCTTTGATGATGATGATTTCTATGAAGATTTTGACATAAACTCTATGCATTTTCTGTCAAACATTTAATTGAAGTAAAAGTCGAGTGTGGCCGTAACTCTTTCTTCTCTCCCCTCAATCATAATGAAATGAGTAAGTAATTTTATACCTAAATACTTTAAAGAACCTATGGTCTATGTGCATTTATATAGGTCGTGGTCGAAAGAGTAGCTTCTAAATACTGTAGTAAGTAAATACTTATTTTATACTTCACTATGTTATTACAGCTTATTACATCCTTATAACTAAGTACAATACCTTATCTATACAGTACAATTCTTTATTTAGACAACAATAAGCATTTAACTACAAACTAGACAAACAGAAGCGTGAAATACAGCTCTAAAGTAGAGCTTGAACTTTAGAGCTGTATTTCACGCTTTTGATATCAACAGGTTTTAAAAAAGTCGGTAAAAAAAAACAGACGACCTCCTCTTTTTTTGAGTCGGTGAAAACAGTAATGTACAGAAAATATGTCGTTTCGTTTTAAAATTAGATTTCATTTAATGCGCGATTACTGAGGTGGTGTCAGGACTATATATATTCACCAGCGCCTTTCATTAGCTCAAGTTAAGGCGAGGACTTATCTCAATTCCAAAACGATAACCTTGCACACAACCAAAGACCAAGCGTGTATGCATCGCAATAAGATTCATTTTAGCTTAGCATAAAATTGTAGTTAATAGGCGGATCTTCTCTATTTTACATGTGTTTTTTAAATATCTTTCTAAATAAATATTAAGAAAAAATATTATTCGCTTCAGACCTTTTTAAAATAGATTCATTAACAATTTATTAAAATAAAATGTAAGTTATTCTTGTTAATACTTATATTTCGATGACAAAGAGTTTTGTCGGAGGTGAGTTTGTAAATTAATTACAGCGAAAGTATTATTTTTTTTTTAAATGTTTTTGATTGAAGCCCTTTTAAATATTGTGCTCTATATCTCATATTTTTTTACATTTCGTTATTATATTGGAACTAGGTAAATCGGGTATCAAGAAATAACAAAATGGGGTTTCAGCCCGCCTTAAGAATAACCAATCAGCAACCCCGTTGAATGATAAACTGTTGTCAAAAACCTAAAAACGGGCATATTTCAGTGGTTTAGTGACTGTTGTCAAAAAATGACAACAGGTTTAAATATACGCCACCCACTATCTACTAGCTAAAACTAGAATTTTACTTTATCAATTAAGTCTTTGTTATTATTGATACGGACACGTAGTGCCATCTAGCGTCAAACCAGCGAAACTGATCAGGGAAACACAGAAAACATAAATCCCCTACTTAATACTAGATGGCGTTAGGTGTATGTTTACTTACGCGTATTTTCTAGAAAGTTCCCACACTTGTTTACTTGTTTACTTGTTTACTTGTTTACACGTAACATTATTTTTAATTGTACATAGGTTATTAGGTGCCTTATACTACTAACTAGACATATAGAAGCGAAAATACAGCAATGCCTTATATTATCGTTTATAATTTGTACATTACTTACATTTTTTATATAGACAAGCGTACATTAAAACTATTTGGTAAATTGTTGAAATACTTTTAGCTCCTAAAAATCTATATTACTTCAAGTGTGCTAGATCATTGCAAATGGCATCAGTGCAAATGTCAAAAGCTTTGTAATTTACTCCAAACATGGAGCGAATACCGTATAAATATGTCAAAAGGAGAAAATCTAACTTTAATATTTACATCTGCCATAAATACTTCATGGTGCGTTCAAATTAGCGTGACGTGATTGAGCTATTAAAGGACCAGAGAGTGCTCTTGTGTCTCTTTAAAGTCACGAGTACTACACTTTACACTTTACTACACTTTGCAGATCTTAGCCAAAGGGCCGCGAGCTTAGCTGGCCTGGTTTGGAGAAAACTGGCAAAGCGATTACGCATCATGCGACAGATAAGCAACATACTTTGCAATGTATCTGCTATCAAACGCCGGTTGCATACCTGTCGCAAGATACAATAAATAATTATCTAGTGGGTCACCATCACCGAAACCCAGCGAGGCATTCCGAACGCACCCTAAAACCCGTTAATCTACAGAGTGGAGTATTCTCCGTACAGCAACATCCTCGTATTAACCTCTGACACCGACTGTAGATGTGACTGACTGGTCTTAGTAGAAGTGGGCTTCACTGATAAGTCCTTAGGGTAAAACTGTCGCATGCTGTCTTTGTGGGCAGTGCGACTAACGTTGAATCAGTGGTCCGTACTGAAGTAGGAATTCTGCATGAGGTAGAGTTTGTCGATGGGGTTCACTACAGCCCCGGTCCCCAGGTTTAAGGGTTCGTGGGAACCGTGGGGTGTATGCTGATGGGGATGATGTGGCACCTCCAGGTTCTGGAGGCTCATGGTGTCGGAAGTACCCTCGTCGAGCTGGTCGAAATTGCTGCCGTCGAGAGAAATGTCGGAGCTGCAGAAGCTGTCGCCAGAATGCGCTGGGTAATCTGAAAATTGAAGATATAATTGTTAGATTATGGTAGTGCGCTAGTCTAATAAAGACAATCCTCGGTTAAATATTATGTTCACGCTCGTTTCTCGTTTTGTATAATAGAGGACATATTTTTTTTTTTTAATAAAGACTGGAGCAAAGAGTTTTTGAATCAGATTTTACGTACCATCAGGAGAGTAAGGTAAATTTGGGTTAAGTGGTTGACTCGAAGCTGAATACGAGGCATCCAGCCCCAGGTAATTTCCATGTTCACTAGACGGAGACTCCTGCTTGATACTCTTCTCGTCCTTGTCTTTATCCTTGTCGCCATTTTTATCTCCCTCCTGCTTCGCCTTCCGCTGAATCTTTTTCATCTTAGCCCGTTGGTTTTGAAACCAAACTTGCACTACTCTGACACTCAAACCCGTATCCTTAGCGAGGGCTTCCCTGACTTTACGGCATGGTTTCGGGCTGACTTCGAAGGAAGCTTTAAACTGTCTCCTTTGAGCCGAAGTCAGGATGGTCCGGGGACGCTTTGGTCCGCGTCTTCCATCCCTGGGTCTTTCGGAATCGTCAATAATCATGTCATCTTCCGCGTGCTGCATAAGATACATCTCCTTCTCGAAATCCTGCCTGCAGAATATTTGCCCGGCTCTGATGACGTACTGCTCGCCTTTCTGCAGCGGCTGGCAGCACATGACGCAGACGAAGCACTGGATGTGGAAGACGTACTGCTGGGCTCGCATGACCATCTCTTGAGGCAGCAGCCGATCGCCGCATCTTGTGCATTTGACTCCAAATAACCTGGGACAAAGAGGAACAATGACGCACAAATTACATTACGCACAGCTGGTCGCACGTTCGCTAGCGTTTCGCAAGCACTTCGCAGAACTTATCCTAAAATCAATAGCACTCATTATAATTTGTGAAGACAACTCGGCTCTTCCCAAATTATAATGATAGGCTGACTCGTAAGTTAATTACCTATCGTAATCAGGCTTGCAGTATAATTTGGCGTTTCTGGTGTAGCAGGTGTGGGCGAGGGGGCAGCCACAGACGCAGCAGCTGAGGCAGTGCTCATGCCAGGAGAGTTCCCCCACCCTCATGAGGTACCGGTCCTGTATCTTCTGTCCGCAGCCCTCGCATATCTCCACTATCTTCTCCCTCTTGATGCTTGCGCTGAGTTCTGCGAAAGAAGATTCTAGAGTTAGTAGCATGTGGTAGTTTAATACAAAAATGCCGTCGCATTCAGCGCTGTCGCAATTGCATTTCAATTGAATCGTCGATACTAAAATATGCAGTAACAAAAGTAACAAATTATTTAAAACCTATTAATTAACTATGGCAACAATATATCTGGAGAAAAGAAGAATCTAAATTATCACGCCAAATTATCAAAATCCATTTATTAGTTTTTGCCAGATGAAACAACAAAATAACACAAAACTTTCGCCTTCCAAGTGTACCTAATTATTATTGTGAATTAATAGTTGAAAATAATATTAAAGTTTTATTTAACAGGTGATCCCTGATGATGATATAGACGCATTATTAATTAGTGCAATACCCTATGTCGAAGGCTCAAAGCATTAATATTGTCATTAAACTATCAAAGGCACACGTAGCTATTTGCATCATCATCTTGTTGGCTTTGATTAAATACTATGTAACATACTATAAACTATACCGAACAATAGTGGCGTCAATAATGTTATAATGCTCTACAAGACTTTTAATGATTATGATATGATTGTTAGAGATACGCACTAGCTTAACTAAAAAGAACCCCATCTTTTTTTTTTTTTTTTTGTTAAGTTTGTTAACTGAAACTCATTTTTTTTTTCAGAATAATTTTTTTTTCAAACATTCTCTGAACGTCGGTTCTATTGTATTTGAATCATTATAGCCCCAAAACAGGCAAACCGACTTTTTTTTTTTTATACAATGTGTTAAAATATTAACTTAGTTTAATGCACGGTTATGGCAATAAATGAAAAATTCGTGAAAATTAGATCAATCTTTGCGGTTTTTTTCTATAGAGAAATTTTTTGAGATATCGTGTTTTCGCTCAGATCAAATTCTTGGAAATATAATGTAGTATCTATGTTTAAAAACTGAAACAATTCGGGGCTTGTTTTCAAGTATAAAAATTAATTATAAAATCGACAATTTTGGGTTCGTCGCCCCCTTAACAAAGCTTTTGTTAACTTAACAAAGCTTTTATCTTAAATATCTATTAACAGGAATGTTACAAAGAACAACACTTTACGTTGTCGTTTTTTTTTGCACTTTACTCGTAAAATACTGTAACTCTCGAATTCTAAGCCATTTTGTTTTACGCTTGTTTGAGAGAAAGAGGCGTCAGCAAATACGTTACTCTTCCGTTTATGCTAAAACTTGTCTCTGTTGAATTTCTTTTCCTGTTCAAGGTCTTTAAATGTTCGCAAAGGGGTGAAAATTTCTTCCACTCTTAAGAATCTTATAACCTACAAAGTGTATATTACAAAACAAGTGTTTTAAATTTTAGTCACATGATACGAAATATTGTCTATTAAATGTAGAGTTTTAGTAAAACTTTACATTACTAAACATTAAGAACATAAATATAAGAAAGTATACCGCATTAGAAGGGTGATTTCCAACTCACAAAACCTATCAACAACAAATCATCTACAAAATATCCTAAAATTTAACAGCAAAAAATCACGTTCAAATAAAATCCCCGTGAATTTTGATAAAGTCTTTTTAATTAAGGCCAGGAGGCGCTATCAAAGACGCAATATATCTCGTAATGGCGGGCCCGGCTCCTTAGAGGGAACGCCCTCTGGAGGGAGGTCGCTTGGGTCACGAACAAAATGTCGGCAAGACGTCGAATCGATGTGTGATCTCGCTTTCACCCTGTTTTTGAGACGTAGCATATACAGGGTGTAACAAAACTAAGTGATACTACTTTAGGGTGTTTATGGATTATATATAGTTCGCTGTGAAAGTAGCAGCGCTGAAAGAGTAACTTTTTTCATCTGTACACACCCTAAAGTACCTATTATCACTTGGTTTTGTTACACCCTGTATATATACAAGTAAATTACTATGGTAAATTAAATATGGGTTTCTAAAATACATAGTTTTATCTTACTTTCGATTCCAAATACAATAATTAATGTAAAAAATGTAATAAAAAGAAAATTTAATTGCAGCTATTTTTAAGACATGTGGGCGCGCGCTCCGCGTGAATGTGTGTTATTATAATCGAGATTTAGAAAATTTAACATCCATCAAAAACTATTTTTTTTGGATAAGGATTAATATTAGGTACAATACACTCGAAATTTTTAATTTAAATCAAAGACCCAGGAACATTGAAAGCTCTTTTAAGTAACTTTCGTCGGCGGGGCTTGAACCACAGATATCGTTTTGAAAAATCCTTTCTTCGAAGACCGCTTGGCGTGGACAACGGGGGCATGACGGAGGGGACATGTGACGGAGACAGAGGATAAACGAAAGAAGACGGAATATTTAATGTAGGCATCTATACCTCTTTAACTTTTACCTCTTGCTCTTGTAGGTCAGGAATCGTGATGTTTCCCTAAAATTTGATATTATGATCTTAGGGAGCCCGAAGGACATGCTCAAACTGGTTTGGGACCCGCAACGAAATTAATCAGAAGAAAATAGAAGTATGAAGAATTCTACTAATTCCCCTTCCCATTTGAAGCTGAGATAGCACAAAGTTGCAGTGACCGAATGTCAAATCACTGAAGGAGGCTCCTCCTTCCTCCACCACGAATATAAACTGTAATAATAATTGTGACTACTAAGCTATAATAGCTAAATTAATATTGGAACTTTCTGTGTAGACTGTTGCCAATAATAATTGTGATAAAAACGCTTGTAGGCATGGAAGTACCTAGCACTGTCCCAATATCACCGTAGTATGCGACATCAGATTTAAATTAAACTCCCTAGTCCAGGGGTTCGCAATCTTTTTCAGCCTATGGCGCATTTACACGTCACAATATTTTGTCACGGCGCCCTACTCTACCTAGAGTACCTAGCTGTTACAAAAAGATACATAAATAAACACCTGTAATGATTATAGTTGAGTGAAGCAGGTAAATAATAATAAACATACTCTAACGATTTTGATAAAATTTCGTTCAAATTAAAGTATACAATAATGATCATAGCGGAATCTAAGGTTCCCGTTAATATCCGTTTAATGGGCTATACCTCTATATAGACTAGACTACAAATAAACAAATCTATATATGGGTTAGGCCGTAGATTTTTCCACTTTGTAACATAAAGTAACTTACACACTTTTATGTTACAGTATCATAAAAGTAACATAAAAGTCTCATAAATTATAATAAAGCTGCATTCATAACGACACATTAAGGGGCAATTTACAAATAAAACAAACAACTTCTGATAAATATTTGAAGTAATTTTATTAATTCTTAGTAAGTAGTTTTAAATGCTACAATCAACGTTTCCAATGTACACAATTTAATTTTTAATGTATTTCTATTATACTTTAAAGCATTTTCGGAAGATTTTCCTTTCATTTCTTCATATTTTTCAGGATTATTCGTTTTCAGTTTTCCCTATATTTTCTTTGTTTTTCAGCAGGTGTCATTGGCATCTACAAGAAAGTAAACTAAGTTAAATCTGTTACCAAATGACAGAGTTATGTAGTAAGTACTTAGCAAAAATAAAAAATGCGACCCAAAGTTATTATATTATTATGCGCAGACCTTTATGGGCCCCTTATGTTACGTAACATAAAATTTAATGTTACCGGTAACAGAAAAGTATCATAAAAGTAACATAAAGTATCATAAAAGCGAAATATTTTGGATGAAAATAGGTTATAATTTGGAAACCAAAAGGATTTGCGCTTTTAAAGACGTTTCTTTCATAAATGTAAGTTTTACCATACAAACAAATAACACAATTAACGTAAACCAGCGAGTACTTACCTTTAAAAACCACAATAATTGTTTTCCAATTTCACTGACGAAAAATGCGTGCACTGTTTGATACAATCCATAGACAACAATATGGCGTTTTTTTTTAATTCTAATACATAGTTCTATTCAAGATTGCCTGTCTTATAATGCCAATTCTCCTTATATTATTCAAAGTCTACATTTAACTACGATATTGGTAACATAAAAATAGTAACATAAAAGTGTAGAAATTAAAGACATGTTTTAAAATTGGGATAAACATAAATGGAATGGCGTTAAAACATAATGAGATATTGAGTTAAATTGCTCGAACCTCCTTCTTTTCGATTATGTATTATACAATACAGCTTACTTCAAAAATATTCGTAACCTTTGTTGATTAAAGTTCTGATTGAATTTGTTGACAAGTTTTTTTTGTATGAAAATATATTTCCTTGTGCTCTTTGAAATTAAATTTTATAAAAACTTTTCTAGTTACAGCTAATTCATAAAAGTTGTTCTTACCTTTAATAAAATTCAACAAGATAAAAATACCAAAGCAGGTAAAAAGATTAAATTGTTTATGATATTGTATGAATCTCACTGGTCATGAAAAAAGTGGAAAAATCTACGGCCTAACCCATATATAAAAGAAAGTGGTGTTAGTTACACTACTTATAACTCAAGAACGGATGAACCGATTTGGCTGAAAATTGGTGGAGAGGTAGCTAAGAACCAGGAGACGGACATAGGATACATTTTATCCGACCGCGTTTCCGTGAAGTCAGTATAAAACGTGGTATAACAAAAACGCATCTGACATGGAATAACAAAACAAAAATGACAGCTAAACGTAATTTTGTCAATGTTGTCTATGGTTAAGTATGGTAAAAAATTTGACGTAAAGCTAAACGTAATTGATATGGGCGACATACTTTATATGACAAAACAACGTTTGCCGGGACAGCTAGTAAGTTCTATATAACTACGAGTAATCCGTTATAGGGTTCTGTAATCAACAAAACTTGGTTGACTACTGAACCCTAAAACGGAACCCTAACAAGCAGATTTTTTGTATATTGATAGGTCAATAGTTATGTAATTTAAGAGTAACATTGTCCTACAAATAGAACAATCCATATTTTAGGACCATCAAATCAAAGTATGAAATCCTTTCTATCTCTGTTAGCTACCACTTTCGTGATTTTTCGCAAATAAAAATGTTGTTCGTCTTATCAAAATGAAGCTACTCACAAAAAAATAGGTTGATAGTAATCAAAAAAAAAATTGTTCAAGGGTTCCCGTACTATATAATGGTTTAATAGAGCATACTTTGACAAAGTTATTTTCAGTCCCTTGCCACTGTACTGTACTGCAGAATTTCACGGAATGTATAGATAAATTAATTATTATTATCAAGGTATGTTAAAAGGCTACCGGCTGAAGTGAAACCGAAACAACACATAATACAATTATACATTTATACCACGCGGTGGAAAGAGAAGACATCTCGTTCCTTTTCTCCGGTTGTCTTTAATTCTTCCTCCATTTTACTAATTTAAGATAAGCTTGCGTTTCCTGACGCGATTAAACATTTTAGCCGCAACACATTACTTAAAAATGCACAAGGCCGTTAACAGAGTGTTAAATTTAATAAAATCTGCTTCAATTAAAAAAAAATAGAACATTTTTAAAAATTAACTCATTTTTTTTTTAATTTTTACTATAACGTAACTTTACAGGAAATCTGCATACTTTTTTATATTCAACACTTCACAGTTCACACCAACAATTTGTAACGCTGAAACTCTATTTGGAACCCATTCGATAACTTGTAGTACAGAAGTGTATCAGTTATTACTGAAATTCCACGCTTTTCGTCAATAAGCGCATCTTTGTACCTAAATATGTGAATGCCTTCCCAGACCGGTTTCGGTGTCGGTGGTCGGTTTCATTGAACCCAAGCCAGCTGTGCGTGACTTTATTGTGCCCAAGTGTGTACGCAGTTCTCAAGAGTTTCCTCCTTTACTCTCATAACCCAGTGGGACGAACAACCTACATGACTGGTGAGATATTAGGCGTAGGACCGACATTTTACATGCCCATCCGACGCATAGATCAACTTACTTGTCAGACAATCAGGTAATCAGCCTGTACTGTACTGTTCTAATCAAACTTGAAAATAGCATATTTTCAATGCGGGAATCGAACACCCGACCTTCGAGTTAAAAGCTACGCTTTAAACTGGACCGTGGAGGCGTATATAATATTTATGTACCATCGAGGAAATTGATTCCTAGGCAGTTGACGGACCTACGTCATGTGGTCGGCTTATGTCAATTCAATGTAAGCTGTGATCGGTCGTATGGGTTTCACTTAACGCGACCAAATTACGCCTAGGAATCAACTTCTCTGATAGTACATTATATACGCCTTATAATATATGGAGAGGCCTATCGGACGGACGGACTGAGCTGGTCGACCCGACTCGTGCACTAGCTAGCATAAGACGAGTCCGTTCAGGCCCTATAGCCAAGACTTTCTTAATCGCTTCTTTATAGAATCGCCGATTCGATAAAATAAAGTCGATATTCGACTCGTGTTATGTCAATTCCATATATTTTGATCGGCGATTCTATAAAGAAGCAATAAAGAAAACGTCTTGGCTAGCGGCTCAGGTCGGCCTGCGTCAGTCCAACCTATCGGCTTCCCCGTATAATAGATCTTAAAATAATTTAAATTAATCTTGTGAGATTATATAATAAGAAGCATATATTTATAATATAAAATCTTATATATAAAATTCTCGTGTCACAATGTTAGTTACCGTACTCCTTACGTAAACGGCTTTACTGATTTTTACCAAATTTTATATGCATATTCAGTAGGTCTGAGAATCGGCTACTGGCTACTTTTTATATTGATAAGTGCATTTGTTGAATAAATGATAGTAAATTATTACAACTCGAGACTGACGGCGACCATTGTTTGTGCGACGGGATAGCGATAGACGTTACCATGGTGCCATACCTACTTATTTAGACACTTCAATAAAATAATATGGGTGAAATACTTTATATGGCAAAACAATGTTTGCCGGGACAGCTAGTAGTAATATATTTTAAAAGCGACAATACAAAAGTTTTTATTTATTTTTGAGTTGATTGAAAACATTACGGTTTTTGTATCCGTTGCGTTTTACACACCGGCGATTTTAATTACACGTAGTTCAGAACCAAGCAAAACTTTTATCGTATGCGTTTAAATGTATTTTGTTTAAAATAGACAATATGTCTAGACCATAATATGCTAGCAGTCTGGAAAGTTCATAAAACATAATAAAATCAGTTGCAAGCCCTACCAGAATAAATAAAACAGTTCTGTCCGCTGTTCGTGTACATTTTAATTGAAATATTTTCCGGCTTTTCCGATTTATTTATGGTATATTTCTGCGTTTACTTACTGCGTTTTGTTGTACTTACCGATTTCGGACTGCACAGTGCACAGTGCAAATAAACGTATATGCAATAGTTGCAGCAGTTTTTAAGTAATTCTAAAAGAGCATTTCATTTATTTTCATCCTATATCACAATATTCATGTTATTTTTATATCATGAAAAATTATTCTTACTAATCAACTAAAAATCTTTGTAAAAAGTAATAAAAACAAGTACACTTACCTTTGCTCAAAACTCACACAAACACTAAACTTTCGTAAATTTTACGACACGTTTGTTATAACTCAATACAGAAATCACATCCGATCACAATGACAGCGCGTAGCAAACCGACAAATGAAATTAGGAAGGTAGAGTGAAGCGGGGTCGAGGAAATGACGCGAACTTTGTTTTTTCCAGGAATCATAATTTTGCCGTCGTAATTTTTACGATAGTTTAGTAATCTAGGGTTAAGCATTTGTGTATCATCCCACAAAAAAATTACTTATTGAGTCATGAAATTAGTCATGTTCTTTACAATATAATATCATTTAGATTAGAACAAGACTGCATTTTAAATAACTCATACCTCAAAAAATGTTTGTGGGTTAATACACAAATGCTTAAAAACGACCATATGTAGTTTCTATACTTCATAGATCATTAAGAACAAGACTGCGTTTATAACTCAACAAAAAAATTGTGGGTTAATACACAAATTCTTAACAGCAACCATAATAGGCTACTTAACCTACTTTTTTTCTTCATGCTAATCGCTTCTTAATTATTCATTTTCACCAAAAAAAAAACTAATATTTTAATATTTTAAACAGTAAAAACCCATTAAAATGTTGATTGAAAAATATGCCTTTTAAATGGCGCCGAAAACACTGTCCGCCATAGCGTGACGTCATATTTTTTGTATTTTATACTAATTTCTTTATTGAAAAAATTTATGTGCTAAACGTACGAGTCTAACAGTGCCAAAAATTAGTAAAGAATTTAGAAATAATTTGTAATGTTGAAAACTTTTGGAGAAAAGTTTTGGCCATTTCATTTCCCAACTACAATAAATGGATATAATATATAAAACTGATGTTTTATTTGAATTATTCAAGAAAATATATTTTACAAATCTTGCTAGGCTTTTTCTTGTTATTTATGTACAAATAAACTTACATATAACGAGCGCGATAAATAAAAGATATTAAATTACTAGTGTGATGACGTCACATCCAAATCGGAAGTACCGCAAAAGCGTTTTCGTGTTTTCGTCAGTACAAATTAAAAAATATAAAATCAAATTTTCAAATCGACTTTATTTATCAATCATAAGCTTTTATTTGATAATAAGGGTGAAATACGGTTTCCTAGGCCAAGTTCTACTAGAAATATGCATTTGTTCAATGAAATTGAATATAAGTCAAGTAGTATATAGTTTCTATACTTCTTATTGCCGTAGTATGCCGTAGCATACTCGTAGCACATACGTAGCACATACGTAGCAGCTACGCAGGCGTAGCCGCAACACCTACGCCCACGCCCACGCCTCGCAAGTCGAATAACCTCATTCGAATTTTATATAGAATTTCAACCCCGATCCTTATACTTGTTTTAATGCTTAAATCCTTAGTCGATCCAGTACGTTTAATATCATCGTAAATTATCCTTCAAACAAACGTTTTATACCTTTGTTGAAATTTCATGAAACACCATTTTTATAGTTTGATCGGAAATTACTGGTTGAAACCAAATACTTAGCTTTAAAATAATACAATCAAAGTGAAGACATTTTTTAAAAAGAAAAAGTATTTTATTTATTAACATCAATGCACAGGCGAATATAATTTGTCAAAGAACCCTGGCAACCCAGGAGATGTAGTAGTTTGTTATGCCAATGTCCGTTCATAAAATCTTCAAATCGTTTCAAAGCATTTAAACTTTTTCCGCCACGTTTAATTTAAAAGGGTTTTTTTCGTGCAATACTTAATTAAATTCTGTTCTTTAGCAAATATTTCGTGCGAAGAGTTGCGTTCACAGAGTTATTAAATACCTAGCGTCTGAGCATGCAAGTTTGTGCGTTGATATTGAATAAAGAGTTTATAGTAACAAAGTTTTACAGAAATTTTTGATCCGGCAAACGTTGTTTGACCATACATTGTGTCGGAATATTTTTGAGAGACTAAACAGAAGATCTCTGATCCGGCAAACGTTGTTTGGCCATCATATATTATGGTGTGAGAATATTCTTCAGAGCCTCAAAAAAAGATATCTGATCTGGCAAACGTTGTTTGGCCATATATTGTGTGAGAATATTCTTCAGTGCCCCAAAAGAAGATCTCTGATCCGGCAAACGATGTTTGGCCATATATTGTGTAAGAATATTCTTCAGAGACTCAAAAGAAGATCTCTGATCCAGCAAACGATGTTTGGCCATATATTTAAAGATCTCTGATCTGGCAAACGTTGTTTGGTCACATAATATTATGGTGTGAGAATATTATTCAGAGCCTCAAAAGAATATATTTGATCCGACAAACGTTGTTTGGCCATAATATAATATTATGGTGTGAGAATATTCTTCAGAGCCTCAAAAGGAGACCTTTGATCCGGCAAACGTTGTATGGCCGTATATGGTTTGAGAATATTCTTGAGAGCCCCAAAAGAAGATCTTTGATACGGCAAACGTTGTTTGGCCATACGTTTTATATACTAGCTATTCCCCGCGGTGTTACCCGCGGTTTAAGTGATATATAATAAAAAACTATAAAAAGTACTAATAATAGGGTCAAAACGGGAAGATACATGGTTCTCTAATGGTTTATAGTAGTGATGACGATGATGATGATGAATGTTATTTGCATAGTAGCATATGCTTTGCGTTCTTAAAACAACGTCGAAACTCCCAAACTTGTATCTATAAAGAGTCAGGAGTGCTCTCAGCACCTTCCGAACCATGGTATACCTTGGTGCAAAATCTTACTTGTTGGTAGCATTTGCTCAGAATACTGTTCACGATACCGAAGTCACCACATGTTTCCATATAAATTTTGAGGAGTTCCCTCGATTACTTATGGATCCCTTCATCAGGTCGCCACTTTTATGAATATGGTACCAAATTGGGATGATAACCTATACACCAAAAGAAAAATTTTGAAAATCGGTTTACAAACGGCGGAGTAATCGTTGAACATAAATAAACGAACATAACACCTCCTCAATTTTGAAAGTCGGTTAAAATTGTAGCCTATGTGTTATTCTGATGTATAAGCTATATTATTGTAAAGTTTTATTAAAATCCGTTCAGTAGTTTTTGCGTGAAAGAGTAACAAACATCCACACATCCAAACTTTCTTCGCCTTTATAATATTAGTAGGATGACACTCTGATATCTGAAACTTCGGTAGGCGCGATTCAGGATTGTATTTTGTTCGGTGCAACGAAATTCGGGGTATGAGAAACCTTCTCCTTTTTAAAAGTCGGTTTAAATACATGTTGGCCGATTCTTAGACCTACTGGATAAGTTCACAAAATTTCAACGAAATCGGTGTAACCGTTTCGGAAGAGTTTGGCAACAAGCACCGCGACACTAGAAATTACTTTTATTAGATTTTTACCCTGGCCAGAAATATTTTAGTCCGGCATTGCACTAAAACTTTTAATTTATAAACTACTATAATAGATAACGGCCGCAACTCCGTTGCGCCAAAATTCGTTTATTGCGCGGGAAACGTACATTTTTCCGGGATAAAAAGTATTTTTATTTTTATATGTATATGTATTTTTATTTATATTTTATAACAGACAGACAGACAGACACACTTTCACATTTATAATATTAGTATGGATTTTTCGTCTATAGTCGTATATTTGCAGTGATTATTAGTATTTGGGTGTCTGTAAAATTGATATTGCGTGCGAAAATCTAGAATTTATAACTCAATAGATTTTCACTAGATGCCACAACTCTACCGCAATTTCCCAATGCATATTTGTGCGTTTCCAGAAAATTTTACGAATCACCACATTAATGCTCAAATTGTTATTTTATTTATTTATTTTATTAGGAATTTATTTTATTAGGAAATAAATATTTAAGCTATTAGGTTTTTATTTTTACGGTTAGTGCTAGCCATATTATATCTGTAACCTACTGATATACAGCGGAGTAGAAACTGGATACTGCACTATGAACATAATATTTATGCAAGGGCATGCTATTCTAAAAAATAATTATCATCATTTGCTGCAGCCGTTAGTAAAATTGGTGTAAGTATATGCCAATTAGTAAGTTAAAAAAAAATAGTAGCGATATGTTTATTTATTGATATGTTTGTCTGATTTTTTCAAAGATATAAATTTTTACTGTTACCTAAGTAGGTATATTAAATTGTAAAGCATTTTAAATACCTTAATTAACTTTTAATACACTTGTATTCAGTCTTTGTTGAGTTTATTAACTTTATTTCCTCCAAACTACAAAAGAATTCTTATAGCAAAAATAGAAATGAAAATTATATTTTTTCCTTTACGATTTTCTTGAAAAAGATATTTTCTTTATTTTTATACTACTACTACTACTACTACTACTACTAGGTATCTGATAAATAGTTCTAATAAACTATTTTTCTAGTAGAAAGTGTGAGTTTATGATAAAACGGTTAGTTCGAAACGCTTGCAGGCATTACGACGATTAATTCCTAAAGTCTTGTCTATCCGATCCATACAAATATAGACACAATTTATGTCCGCCTGTTTACGACTTCTTTACGCTAGTCTCTGTTTAGATTTTAAGGTAATGTGGTAGTGACACACAAGTCTAACGTAAAAACGCTTATTTTGTGTCAAATTCTCGTGCAAAATTAAAAATTTTAAGCAGATCAAATTTACATTTTGGCGATGTCGTACGCAGGTTTCTAAGACCAAAAGATCAGATGCTAAATACTGACCTAGACCATGTGGATCTGGTGATTTGGTACATATAAATCAATTTCCCTAAAACTGTTGTTAACCAAAAACGTTTTATAAATGTTATTTACAATTTTTGTGGAAATAATAGGCGATATTTTGACTCTCCATCGTTTTTTCAATGGATCATTAGAAAAATCTGCTAATTTTTAAATTATTCTGTATTATATCGAAAAACCCGGATTAAATATCACGATTATTATGAAATATAAAGCATTCGTTATTCTAAAGCTTTCTTAAAGCGATTTTTGTGTTTATAACAATTCAGTCGCAGCGACTGGCGACTGTCGTGGTCGCCTGTAGTCCCTTTGCGCCGAGCCTTGTTCTACGCGCTCCTAAAGTATTGATTGGAACTTCGTCGAGGGCGCCTAAAAGCCTTTAGCAGAACAAAATCAATACGCATGCGTCATAAGATCAGGATTATAAAGATCACTGAATGTATACTTTCGTATTTATTATGTATGAGTGTATATTAATATCACTAGATGGGTTTCTTCGATCACGGAGAAATTGGTTTATAATTCATATTATTTTTGTTTTAAAAGTTATACAAATAATTTTCCGATTTCGGAGGATTTATTTATTCATTTTCCGTCAAATAGGTTTCATTTATCTCTAATAATGAAGTACCTTACCAGGATAATTATTATCATAAAGAGCTACCTACAAAAAAAATTGCTTCTATGTAGAACTTAAATAAAGCTGTTACTGTAAAATCTTTTTTTTACTCTTAGGATGATTAAATTCTTATTATTAAGAGGCTTAGTTTCAAGTTATATCATGTTCGGCGTTTGCCAAACTTGATAGAGTTTAGAAGCATCGATCTCTCAGATTGAGGTATATTCTCCCAGCACTTAAATAATAGACTTACCAAGCTGCATATCTCTTTGTTGAGTCGAATTCTACACTGAAATGTAGCATATATAAGGCGGAAGGAGGTATACCTGCCAATGTGATGCTGCCTGCCTCTTTGTGAAGCTAAAGCAGATGTAGGATATTGAACAAAAGCCTATTCGATGCATACCTTCACGGAGAAATTTCCAGAAGCCAAGCGAATTCACACGTTTGAAAATCGAACCTAGCAGTCGCTTTTACAATTATTACGGAAACGCTGCAAAAGAGTTTTTCTCTTTTACGACCGCACTAAGAGATTTAATAATTATTCGATTTTGAGTCCACTCCGGGGGCTCCATATATTTTCTGTCATCCTCGTTATTAAATAAAATTAAGTATTAATTTAATGTCTCTGAGTTGTTACATGTTAGTTAATTTGTATATTAGTTTTGATTTCAATTGTTTTAATTTTAGATCGTAAAGTACTTTTTAGAAAATCGAACGTTATATCTTTTAAATTAATCATTTTAAAGTTTACTTCAATACGTTACCTTATCGAAATCTGCCTATGAAACAAATTCCCCGACAGAACATATCAATATATACTAATTTACAGTTCTGTACGATCGACCGTTCAACTGAAACGACGAACAAATAGGCAGCACAGTCAGTGTCATTGAACTTTTTGTCAAACTGCAGACTCGTCGGAAAAGCCCTACACGCAGTCACCTGCTTACCTAGCTCAAATATTTGGCTGTGTGTCTGTCACCTATGCTTCTATACTTATAAAGCTGAACACTTTGTTTGTTTTAACGTGCTAACCTCACCAAATACAGGACCGAAATTTGTGTAATTTCGCACAGACATAGAGTAGACCACGGGGACGGTGCTACGTTCTTTGCGGGAAAATGTACGGTTTTGAGATATTCATTATTTACGCGGGCGGAGCTGCGTGGGGCGTCTAGTGTACTGTAATTACTAGTACAAACTATCGCAATGATTACTAGGAAATTAATTTATAGAAAACATTAATGAATTCGGATTTATCGTAATTGTGGTTTTAGTCGATTAAGGCCAGGTTCAGCCGTCCTAGCATACGCCAACGAGATATCTCGTGGATATCTCACTCTCGAGCGTATTGATATTGTCGATATCGATATATCTCTTTTTCGCTAACATGCGTACGTCGAGACTCGAGAGATAAATTTCTCGTTCGTATATAGTTCGTTAGTATATAGACAAAAATAGCACATATAATGTCATGTATGTCATGTTAGGGTCAATAGAGATGAAGAGATAAACCAGTTAACATCGAGAAAACGTGTAGACAAAATTTTCTCGTTGGCGTATGCTAGCACGGCAGGTCAGGTTTTATCTCGTGACTTGCGCGTTTCATCGTACTGTAGGGCGTTTTACCTTAACTTTTGTGCGTTTTGACCCTATCTAGGATGTTTCATATTTTCTTTTATTTCGTATCTTTGTGGATCGTTAGGTTTTACATTTTGATTTAAGATTAGAAGACTTGTCGACGTTCTTTGCCTTTAAAATATATCCGTTCTACCATTATTTAATTTCATGATAACATAGTTAATGTCAAACTAACTTTATTTTGCAAAGAATGACTATAAATGTTCTTCTTATATTCTTCTACTCCGATCTAACTACTAATAACAAACCATTAACAAACATTAAAGTTGCATTAAAACTACGAATATTAAAAATTATAGAATCGAAATTCAATATTTTTAATGCAATTTTAATTTAGCTTCGCTTCTTGTTTAACCCATCGTTTATCTCCATCATCTAGTCCGCTTTCTAACAAACAGCAAATTATAAAATTATATGTTATCATTTTATCAATTTTGTAGTTTTATAGAAAACTGAATAGAATGTAAAAGGAACGAAACCTCATTCATGTTGCTTTAACTTATTAGAATCGAGATATGTTTTAAACCTTGATTTTTTTTGAAGTACTGATTTTTACCGATTTCAAAAATAAGGAGATAATTGAAGTGTAGCAGATTCCTCATTTCCAGCAAATTTTAAATTCCCGATAAAAAAAATGCACGCAAAAACATTTAACCATTAAGTAAAGGGGAATTATAAAACGAACGAATAAAAAATAACTGCGACTGATGATGACATACTGTTTTAATAACTTGAGCGGTATGAATTTGAGGAAGCGAAAAATTAACTAAACTAACAACGAATATTGATTTATAATAAAATCCAGAACGAGCTTACAGAAAGGGGATTGTAATTAATCCATTTCAGATATTATAATTTTATCTGAGCGACTACATTAGTGAGCGACTGGAAATACAGAGAGTCTTACTCTAAAACTATTCAAAAGTTCTTCTTATACTTTGCAGACCGATTTAGTATTTTGTTTCAAATATAAAACTATGTGTATTTGCGACTAATAGCTTATTTATTAAAAATTCTAATTATATAAAAATTATATATAGCTTTCATGGTAATATCTTTAGATAATTTAATCAGTTTAATGAGAGTAATTGAAAATTGAAAAATTTTCCAAAATGGTTTGACAGTTCGTGACAGATGAAAGGGTAATAATTAAAAAAAAATGTGAGCTCATTATATTTACTCTGCTCAATAGTGTATTTTTCAAAGTGGTTTTTGTATTCGAAACACTTCATTCAAGATAAATTGCCGCTCAGTATAAAATATATACATTTGCTTAATATTGAAAAAAAGGCAGGACGTAACGTTGACACTCAAACAGATATTAGGTCGCTCAAATACCTATTATGAAGCTGCCCATTTTGTATTTTAAGTAACTAAAAATTAATGTTTGTAAGTTGCTGTTCCGTTGATTTCTCGTCACTCACAGTCAGTCGTTCACTTAGTAATTCTATAACCAAAATTAATTAATTTTGACACTTAAAACTGTAATTTACAGTCACTCGTTTAATTACTTAAGTAAATATTTAGCCCTTAAGTAAATATTTAGCCGATCCGAATACATAAAATACGACAATGAAATAAAACTATTTTATATTCATCACCGGTTTTCCAAAGCTTATTTTGTGTTTAACGAACATTGGAAAATGGAAAATTATGTGAAGAGAATATTTCAATCGTAGCGGAGTAGGTGCTTAATAATTGCGTATCATATCCAGTTTTAATAAATTGCTACCTATAAATTTAATTAAAAGGTAATAATTATGCTTTAAATATATTTATAATGTTTTTAATAAAATAAATGAGTACCTAGAGCAAGTATTAAAGCGAATATGATAATATTATATATTTTGTACCTATTTGAGTAAAATCCGTGTCTAGATAATATATCTTATACTTATTTAAAATTCTCGTGTCACAATGTTAGTGACCGTACTCCTCCGAAACGGCTTTATTGATTTTTACCAAATTTTATATGCATATTCAGTAGGTCTGAGAATCGGCTACTGGCTACTTTTTATATTGATAAGTGCATTTGTTGAATAAATAATAGTAAATTATTACAACTCGAGACCAACGGCGACCATTGTTTGTGCGACGGGATAGCGATAGACATTGCCATATGGTACCATACTTATTTAGTCACTTCAATAAAATAATATTATTTACAAAATATAAAGAACCATAAATACTTTATATGGCAAAACAACGTTTGCCGGGACAGCTAGTAGTATATACTAATATCAGAAATTAGGAAATAAGTGTAACCTTGTTTGTCGTCTTTGAGTAGTTGAACAGATTTTGATTTAATACTAGTCTAAACTCTAATAGACTAAAGATAATATTATAATACTTCGAGTCTAGGAATAGGATAGTTTTAGTACGACACAATGTGCGGGCGCAAACCGAATTTCACGCAAAAGAATCGAAGAAATCATCTTCTATTCTATTAAATAAGATATGTACTCAATTGAGTCCATGTTTTCGAAGAAAATTGATTAAAAGGGTATCGTGTAAACAACGTGAAAGAAATATTTAACAGTAATTGCCTTAAACACAAATAAAATGTAATACAAGTGTGAATGATAAATAGTTCTAGAGAGCTGAAATGCTAGTAATGTAGAGTGCTTAAACAACGCGAATTTCAACTATCAGCATTATCATCGTATACCTTACTTAAATTATATTTAATTATAACTACATTGAAATTATTACATAACTTACTACACAAATAAGATAAAACTGTTCATATTATCCTGACTTAAAGCAACAAATTGAAATTAGAAACCAATCTTATTAAAAAAAACATATAAGATAAACATAAAGATAAATAAAACAGGACTCTATCTGTGAACAAAATGGCTAAAATACGAACTTTAAATAGATTTGAAGACATTTGACATAATACCGATTTCCATTACATAAATAACAAAGTTAACATGGAACACATAATATATAACATTTTGGATGGGATTAGTTTTTAAAATAGGACTGTTGTATTTGAAGAAAATGACAAACAGACGAATATATGTACAGATTTAGGACATTCCGAATATACAGAATAAAAAATAAAGTAGACACAGGAATTACTGATAAAAAGGATTGTTATCTACGAACAAAAGAGCAAACAGACTGAATGTACTATCAGAGAAGTTGATTCATATTCGTAGGCGGATGGCGGACCTACTTATTTTGCTTGCGTTATGTCAAACCCAGCCGACAGATTAAAACTAACATTAAACTGACGTATCCCGACCAAATGTCGTAGGTCTGTGAACTGCCTAGGAATCAATTTCCTCGATGGTACACAGTTGAGTACAAAACTTGAAATAATCGGACAGAATTCGCTAGCTCATCTACACAATTCTAACCTGTTCTTCCGGCGCAGGACAGCGGCGGCTGCATCTCCGGCATCAATCCTGGGTTAATGTTTGTATAAAACTCGAGCATTTTGTCCAACTCGGCTACAAGCACTCACTAGCGAACCGCGCGCCCGTCAAAAATACAGTGAAGAAGGGAGCAGTCGATTCTTTGCCGGCGTACCCCCACCGCGCCTCCGGCCAATCGCAGACCGATCTCACCCATGACTCCTCCCCTCACCCATGAGCCAACCTACCTATTATACATCTATGATATTTCACCCACCGAAATGCTACCAACAAATTATCCTTTTTTTTTCTGGAAAAATTCGATTACGCTCCACCTGAGACGATTGTAGATATTAATAAATGTGTTAAAAAATTGTCAGCGTAAAAAAAAACTACAGTAATTGTTGTAACTGAAAAATAAAATGTTAAATCGTTAATTTTTGTAAATACAAAATGTATTTTTAAGTTTTTTATTCTTTGTTGGGGGTCGTATTTATAAAGCTCGTGTGTGAAGCTTTGCTTTCCGAGGAAATTGTTGATAAAATGAATCGTGAGAGCGCAGCTTAATGTAGGCCGAGAGTGTTGTCTGATATTTCACAGTGAACGTAGCCAAGTTGCTATAGCTAATTTCGACGAATAAGTTCGAAACATGCTGTGGAAAATGTCCTTTGATTTGACACAAGGATAGGTGACATGACTATTAATTATGATTTTAAATTTTAGTTAACGAATCACTATACATTTTGGTTATTGCAACTTCGTTATTATTATGACGACCTCTGTGGCTCAGTTGGTGGGCTGTTGGTAGTTCAAGCCGGGGGTCGCGGGTTCGAATCCCGCCGACGGAACAAATAGTTTTCAAAGTTCCTGGGTCATGGATGTGTATTAAATATGTGTATAATATAATAAAAATCTTAAATATATGTATAGTATAAAAGTATTAAATATATTTCCGTTGTCTGGTACCCGTAACACAAGTCCTTCAGGTAGTTACCACGGGGCCAGACTGACGTGGTGTGAAGCGTCCATAAATATTATTATTATTGTTTTTTTTTAATTTTCTCGGTTTCCACCGGCAAACTAGTATGTACGGGCCAAAGCCAAGTACATACTAGGTAAGTACTTTAAAATTTAAATGTTTGAATTGTGAGTATGAATGGAAGATGTGTCAGGAGAAGGATGATGTATTGTATGATTAGGTTGTGATAATATATTATGTGATGTATGTATATAAGAATTTATTTGTGTTTGTCGTGTATCGTGAACTGTAAGTTCCCCGTCTGTTTGTAAAAACTTTCTCACTATACGACAAGTGTTCAAAATTACCGCCTTTTGCATTAAATAATGTAAACTATGGAGAAGTTGAAGGGTATCAAGGGATGTAAATAGCTGAATAGGGATTACACCTGTAGTAGATATTACTATTGGTACTATTGTTACCTTTTGCAGGTTCCAGAGACGGGCTATTTCGTCTTTAGGTTCAATATATTTTGTTAATTTTTCAGCTATTGTAGTTTGTAAATTATGAGTGTTAGGTATGGCTATGTCGATTAGATATGCAGTTTTGTTTATTTTATCTACTTGTGTAATATCTGGTCTGTTGTAGTGTGTAGTTCTGTCAGTCTGTATAGTTCGGTCGAAATAGAGTTTGGTGGCGGCGTTATCAAGTATATTTTGAGGCTTATATTTATAACATGGTTCTAGGTCAGTAATAAAATGTCGTTGTTGGGCGAGTCTCTGATGGATTATACTTGCAACTTGGTCATGTCGATGTTTATAGTCAGTCTGTACGATTGCTCTGCAAGCTCCTGTAATATGTTGAATTGTTTCCGGGCAACTATGGCATTTTCTGCAACTGTCTGTCGTAAGCGTCTTAGTAATGTATCGTTGGTAGTTCCTAGTTTCTATCGTTTGGTCTTGTATTGCAATCATAAATCCTTCAGTCTCCGGGAAGAGATCTCCACGACTCAGCCACTCGTTCGACGCTTCCTTATTATTATATTATTATTATTATTATTATAACTAAGGCAAAGGCAACTTATGTGAAGGTTCTGAAAAGACAGTACAGATAACATTGTGGCCGTATCTAAGTCAGGCGATGATGGAAAGCCATGATTGCAGCAATGTTTGCGAAGATGTCTATATCATGCGCAAACTACACAGATCATGGGCTATAACGAATAGCCCTTTTACACATTCTTGATCCCAACGGGCTACCATGGACCAACCAACTAAAATATTTGTGTCAAATATTTAGGATAACAAAATAGCTAACTTCGTCACTTAAGACGCTCCCCCTACGGAGATGCCGTAATTTACCGTTTTTAGAGTATTTTTAACTCATTAATTTGAAAGCTACAACATTATAATAAAAATACAGCAATATTCTTCAGCATATGAACATTCCTTTCTCCGCTATTAATTTCCTATTTTTTATTTATAATTATACTCATGATTTCAACTTCCAAAGTAATACCAATTTATTTAAATTCAAGCATACATTCAGTATCTCCCTAGTATTTATTTACAAATTACTTTTATTTGAAACGCACGCCAATAGATCGACAATTTCATTAACTACATATTCCACGTTTGAATTTTTTTAGGTCAATTTTGAACTAAGATAAGTAAAAAAAATAGAATTTTTGGTGCGATCTCGGCAACACAGCAAATGTATGGTCAAGGTCGTTTGCTCGGGGGATGGCCTTAATTGACACTATTAGTGTATTCGACTATTAGCTCTTTATCATTATTTACTTATAGTCAACAATTTAACTATTAAGTATATATATTCAGGTAAATAAATATTGGACATTCAGCGGCGCGATACGCCAATTTGTTTAATTGCTTTTATGTGGATACTGGATACAGTTAATCAAAGTTGTTAGTAGTTCTCGCCTATATTTTTAGAAGTGACAAAAGTTTTTTGCTAATATCACATCAAACAACTTTTCAGTTCTGTTTGACATTAAGTGAAAATTTTTATATTTTGATATTGTCAAAATGAAGTAAGATGTCACCAGCGGTCATTGACTTTTTAGTCTAGGAGCGATGAGAAAAATGTTCGCACTGTATTCTGTTAACTCAATTATTATTTTTAACAAAAAATTAAAACCGACTTCCAAAGTAAAAACAATAATAACATCCTTATAATATGAACTAAAAAGTATTAAATAATGTTTCCTATCTAATAGTGCCTTTTTCCGAATTCGGCTAAACCTCAACTATTTCTGTACTCAATCTTCATCATTTTGAAGTCGGTACCAGATATAGCTGAATCTTCAGTTCTCTGACAGAATAGGTATTTGAAACTTTTGGAACTGGCACCGACTTCAAAATTATGAAGATTGAGTACAGAAATAGTTGAGGTTTAGCCGAATTCGGAAAAAGGCACTATTAGATAGGAAACATTATTTAATACTTTTTAGTTCATATTATAAGGATGTTATTATTGTTTTTACCTTGGAAGTCGGTTTTAATTTTTTGTTAAAAATAATAATTTCACTCTTTTTAGTTACCTAGTAAACCATCGCGTATATTCTACGTATCTTATTACAATTTATTAAGAGTGTGACTCACAAATGTCAGGTAGATAATTTTAAACAATACATTTTAAAAAAATCGAAGTGAACACGTGCTAGGTAATTTAACAATTTAAGGGCCGAATCACACCGGAATGGCAGCGCCGCGATGAGCATTTTCAGTGTCATAATATGATTTTATTTTAAACTTTATCTTCATTATTGTAATACATAGTATCGCTTGAGAAATTTGGAAAGTCTCGGGCGGCTCGGCGGCGGCCGCGGCGGCCGCGATTTCTCAAGCAATATAAATAATATTACATTCATGAATCATATGACACTGAAAATGCTCGCCGCGCCCTGCCATTCCGGTGTGATTCGGCCCTTAATCTATCAGATTAAAATTGTATAAACTTGCATAGGAATTCGATCGTGTAAATAAATAATTATTTTTAACAAAAAATTAAAACCGACTTCCAAGGTAAAAACAATAATAACATCCTTATAATATGAACTAAAAAGTATTAAATAATGTTTCCTATCTAATAGTGCCTTTTTCCGAATTCGGCTAAACCTCAACTATTTCTGTACTCAATCTTCATCATTTTGAAGTCGGTACCAGATATATCTGAATCTTCAGTTCTCTGACAGAATAGGTATTTGAAACTTTTGGAACTGGCACCGACTTCAAAATTATGAAGATTGAGTACAGAAATAGTTGAGGTTTAGCCGAATTCGAAAAAAGGCACTATTAGATAGGAAACATTATTTAATACTTTTTAGTTCATATTATAAGGATGTTATTATTGTTTTTACCTTGGAAATCGGTTTTAATTTTTTGTTAAAAATAATAATTTCATTCTTTTTAGTTACCTAGTAAACCATCGCGTATATTCTACGTATCTTATTAAGTTATTACAATTTGTTAAGAGTCACACTCAATGCGATTGTGTTTCTTATTCCTATTACGATGTAGATTGTTTTCCTATGTAAATATTTTCATACTAAGGGTTCAATTTATTACCTCGATCGTGGGAATCGCAGACGCAATACATTTTTAATTGTTATGCGGCAGCCGGGTTCCGCTTGGGCTTGATGGGTTAATAGTTAAATTAGTGTAGTACCTATCGAAGCAACTTACTCCTCTTTTTTCTTTCGAATCTCAGAAGTAATGTCAAATGTGTGCCTTACGCTCTGGAGTTAAGGTTGACTTTGTTATGTTCAATTTTGTGGTACATAAGTCGCTTAGAACTTGAATCATTTATTTTGAAACAACATTATATTTTTATTAAAATCCTTATGAAAAGTACCAATTATTATAAGGACATAACGTGATGATATAACTATGGTATTGTGGGGGCATATTGTATCCATATACAACCATGTGACACTGGTGACCCTGACGTGGTAATGATGATGATGATGATGATGATGAATGTAATTTGCATAGTAGCATATGCTTTCAGTTCTTAAAACAGCGCCTAAACCCCCAAACTTGTATCTATAAGTAATCCGGAGTTCTCTTAGTATCTTCGGAACTATAGTATACCTTGGTGCAAAATCTTGCGTTTTGGTAGCATATGCTTAGGATACTTCTCATAAAACCAAAATCACCATATGTTTCCATATAAATTTTAAGGAATTCCCTCGATTACTCATGGATCCCATCATCAGATCACTACTTTTGTGAAAATGGGACCAAATTGGAGGGAAACCTAATAGAACAAAACAAAAATTTTTAAATCGGTTCACAAACGGCGGAGTAATCGTTGAACATACAAAAAAATATCCACAGCCGAACATATAACCTCCTCCTTTTTGGAAGTCGGTTAAAAATTGACCTCTTATAAGGACACAGACTATTATAGATTTATCAGAAAATCACTCGGTAACCTCTTTGAATAATAATCTCCAACTTTTTACGAGTTCAAATCGATTTACTGCATACTCGGTTCTAACTTCTAACCAAATATATTAGAAACGATATCGCCCTTAGACTAGACACATATTCTGTCTCTTCATTGTCAATTTGTATAGGAAACGATCAAAGACGACAAGTTTTAGACAGAGGGTCTATGATCGCTACCGGCTGGTTACAGCATTACAATAATAGAAAATTAATGAAAAGATCGAACAAGAAACGAAGCTGCATCTAGTGTTGCATGAAAACAGTGGAATCGGGGCAAGTGGCAAAATTTTAACACAGGGCGTGACAAAACAAAGTTAATAGTGATAATACTATAGGAACTACATTTTTCCAATTATTACTTTCACAGTGACTTTTTATTACACCCTGTATAGACGTGCATAACATTAGTTCTGTATAGTTGTTATAATCTGTATAAATTAGCAGTAAACAATTCAGCGGTAGAGACAGATCGCATTTATGATTTATCATACTCTGTTTATCGTGCGGGAACCGTACATTTTTCGTAATAAGGTACCCTTTTTGCTTTCCCGGGACTCAAAGTGTCTCTATTCTAAGTTTCATAAAACTTGGTTCAGTAGTTCAGGCGTGAAGAGGTAACAGTTAGACACACTTTTGAATTTATAATACAAGTATAGAATAGTAAAATCCCTTCCACCATCAATAATGTCTTCAAATGAGTCGCGAGGAACCATTTCGATTGTTATTGCCATCCGAAGGCTGAATGAAAATTCAGTGCGGCGTCTCTAATAAAAGATTGAATGTTTGAATGGCCAAGTCTACGCTAATAAGATTTGTATTTTTGTGTGTAGGTATGTATGTAATGAATAAACTCAAAAACTACCGTGCAAATTCCAAAAATTCTTCCACCAATGGAAAGCTACATTCACCCTGAGTAACATGGGCTACATTTATTGCTTTAAAATTTGTGTGCTTATCCTGTAGGTCTAATAATCGGCCAAGACATATTTTAAATCTCGAACTATCGTTGTAGCCAAACGGTCAAAAGCCTGAATTCAGTTCCACGCAATTTTCAATTTCAAGTATAGGTACGCTATTGAAGATTTTCTAAGATCGTCATGATATTACAAACGTCTCCATTATGACGTTTAAAATAATCATGTAATTAAGGAATTTAAAAAAAACCCGAATCAAAAATTGTAAGTAGCTGAAACCCAAAATTTTCAGCACAGAGCGGTCTGATGATGATGAACTATAGCTAGGAACACTCTCGATAATGTCAACTTTCAAACAAAAAAAATTAAATCAAAATCGGTCGGTTGGGTGTTTAAGGCTAGAAATTCGGACATCGAATAAGTACGGAAAACGTGTGTATGCGGCCGACCTAATATTAATTGTTATTTTTAATTGTATCAATCGGAACCTTTAATCGTAAACAGTATCTGGTAATTAATAAAATATACAAAAATTGCTTAGATATTGCCTTAGGTTCAGACGAAATAGTAAAAAATGTTGTTCAGACATCCTGTATGAATATTGAATACAGTAGTAATGCGAAATAGACTGACAGATTTTGGGCAAAAAACGACAGATTTCTGTTGTACCTTACAAAGTAACCCTTCCTGGCGGCCATCTTTGGTATCATCATCAGAATACGAACAAAATTCGAATTACAATACCTAAAACCGCACAAGTATATAGGATAGGGTACATAAAACATTGTCATAACTAGTTTTTTGGGGCCGTTACTCAATCCTTTTTAAGCATCGCAGTTGTGAGGTTGGGCTAAGTAGTATCTTGCTGGGTGAAAGACCCATTGTGAGTGGAGTGGGCCAATTCTGCCATTCAACCAGTACGCACCATCCGTCTATAAACACACGATGTGAGTTCGGATGCGGTATTTTGTAGAAAATATAGTGATTTGTTTAATCAATATTTTTTTATTTATTTTGTACACATTTTACATATTATCAGTGATTCGTATTTTTTAATCGTCATGTAACCTTTACATGAGTTAGAAGAGATCAATACTTTTTCACACAAAATCTATGATTGGTGCAGCCAATTGGATTCCTTAAGTAAAAATAAAATAATGAAAAATTTCATAAAATTATTGTAAAATTATCCTGAAACCAATAAAATATGGACCAAAATTAGAAAAATTATACTTATTCGTGTTAGTCCGGGGCAAGCTTCTTTTAGGAATTTGTTTACTTTTACTTACGTAGTAACTATTTACCATTAAGTAATCTGTGCTTTTACGTTTAATTGTTGTATCTAATACAGAGTTGGTGGTGCCAGTTTGTTTTCAATAAAGTTTTTAATTTATTATTTTTTTAACAAACCTCATATTATTTCAACATGGAAAGTAATAACCATTTATGTCATTAATGAGACAATAAATGAGATTATTTATCGATATGCACTGAACGAAATGAACGAAATTATTTACACGGATTATTACCGCATCATTAATACTTATTATTAAAAACGAAATTATTAATACATTATTACCGCATCCGCTTCGTACATCCATGGTATAACGTAGAATGATTGTGTTTTCATTTATCGGTGCGCATGAATAGCCCTGCTGCGCTCCCATTGTGTTCTTTTGCTCTCCATACTTCAACTTCGCTGGGATGAACAGGCTATAGAGGAAACTTATACATGGTGCTCATAAACTGGTCGAAACGCAGCGGTTAAATTTTGATGTGGTAAAAGTTATGTAAATTAATAGACTTTTTGATTGTTTTGGTTACAAAATCTGGTATCATATCTGACAAATTTTAGAACTCAAAAAAAATACTTTACGTTTTATACGCTCACAAATTAAGTTTTAGATATAAACGTTGGACAGTATACAATATATAATTGTTAAATTCAATGGTTTTTCAGCTGCAAAAATCCAGTAGAAACCAGTAGCACCAGAAACCACTAATGCAAAAAAACCACACACGTACAATAACGCCTACAGTTATAGATACTGGAATAGTTACGAAATAGATGAACATAATTTGATGATTTTCAGCTGCTCAGCTGTATTAAATTCTTTTTTTTCCTCTCAATGCATTCAAAGAACTCAAACTAATATAAAGTCGAAATTCGCGTAAATCGCTTTGACGTTTCTAACCTACTTTTATCTTTTTAGAGCACGCTGTATAAAAGCAATAGATAAAGCATTTGAGCAAAAATTTATTTTAGTAAAAAATGTCATCACGTTTGAAGAACCAACCGCAAATACAAAAGCAATTACTTATTGAACAGCACAATTATTTTCTAAAGTGGGTAACTTGTATAGACTATATTGGTTCTTAAAGGTTTTTATTGGAGTTTCAATAATATTTTGAAAATAACTTAAGTAGTTTTGCAAATATATTTTTAAAGAAGAATACCGGGCGTTCGCGGTCTTTCATACATCCTTTCTAATATTATAAATGTGTCTGTGTATCTGCCTTTCTGTCTGTTATCTCACACTTAAATCGCTGAACCGATTTTGCTAAAATTTGGTATGCATCTACACTGAGAGAAGGGAAATGGCGTATAATACTTTTTATCCCGGAGAAATGTACGCTTCCCGCGCGATATACGAATTCGGCGCAATGGCGTTGCGGGCATTATTTGGTATTACGATAATATATCATTAGGTATCTAAGGTGTACTCGGGGAATCGAGACAGTAGCGGTCATTGCCTGTCAAAAAACTTGTCATTTTCTATATAAACCGCGATTGACAATGAAGTGTCAGATGGGCGATATCTTATTTTGCATACTCGATGTGAACTGAATATGAAGCATATCACTTCGAACTCATAAAAAGTTGGAGATTATCATTCTAAGAGTTACCAAGAGGTTTTCCGATGAATCTGTAATAATCTGTGTCTTTATAAGAGGTCAATTTTATTCTTAAATATTCTAAATACAGTGCGAGCATTCTTCATTTAGCGCCTAGACTAAAAAGGTCAATGACCGCTACCGCCTCGTTTCGCCGAGTACAGTATAGTTAAAATATTATATTATAATCGAATTATAAATCATGTCCTCCACACCACCTCTACATTTTAAGGCCTGTATTCACTTTGATTACTGATAAATGCAGGTGATAAGAGATTAGAAGAAAGTAATTAATGTGGACAGCAACTGATTAGTGCAAGTCCTTTATTTCTCCTAATCACTAGTCACCTGCACTTATCACTAATCAAAGTGAATACATGCCTTTAGTCATGATGGACCAATACAAACAATTACGAACGTGTAGAGCCTCTACAGTGTACGTCTTTAATGCACTATCGTAGAAATTAATTGATAAGCAGAAGCCGGTTCGGGAACTAACCCGGCGAGAAGAACCGGCGTAAGAAACTCGCATAACTCGCACTCGATAAGTATAATGCAACAAAATTTCGTAGGTCTGCCATTTACCATTTGCCTATGAATCAACTTTTCTGATAGTACAATCAGAAAAAATTCTACATGTAAACTCTCCTCGATAATAATTGTACTTTGTGGATTATGGAATCACCACTACGAATAATAAATTATTATTGTGAGAATACCTACAGTTAGGTATAGATTAGTACAAAGGGGTTCGAACATTTTTGTATGGAGCCTGGCATATCTAGCCGCCGGCCATTTTGATTTTTTTTTCAAAATTTCCGAGCACGATAAAAGTGGTATATTTGGATAGAGGACACATAAACAAACAAAAAATGTTAAATAACATGGTATCCTAAAGTGTCACGTTTCCGAGATATTTAGAAGTAAAGATCGCCATATGAGCCCAAATGACACAAATGGCGATCTTTACTACCACTTTTATCGTGCTCGGAAATTTTGAAAAAAATTAAGATGGCCTATGCCACAAAGGTTCGTACCCCTTTAGTATATCATACAGACCATACAGTAGAGTAACTCCGACGTATCCTAAAAACTCACTGATTATAGACAAACCACGCTTGCGATACAACGTGGTTTTTCTAAAGTAATCTGAAACTAACCCAATTTGTTATCCTCTCAGCGGATTAGTATGAAGATAAACTACTGTATAGTAATTTGTGGTAGAAGTAACTAATACTACGCTTTTAAGAGTCCTCTCGAAACTTTGAAGGCTAAGTTTAGATCTAGACATTAGACGCGTCTAACTTTGCCTGATGTAGACGTAGGACTTAATGACTATGTATTACCAAGTACCTGCTATCTTAAAGATTAATTACTAAGTTAAAGTAACTTAACTACGAAATGTAAGGTAATTTACTGAAATCATTTTTAAAGTGTAAATTTTTACTGATATAATTATAATAATACGAAGTGTCTAGTCGTCCGCTAAACGGATGAATAAAACAAATCTTAGTCGTCCGATTACCGGATGAATCCGATTATGGGACGATTAGATTATCTTCATCATAAATCTTAGTCGTCCGATTACCGGACGACTAGCAACAGCCTATATAATAATTGTAAATACCATTTTAAGTCCTAGTCTGTCTATAGATTTCATGAAAAAAAAAATGAGTTTTAGTTAATTATGTATAGGGAAACCCCCAAAATTTCTATTTTTTTTTTAATATACGTGTGAAAATCTTAACGCGGTTTACAGAATTCATCTACTTACTTACCAAGTTTTAATAGTATAGTTCTAACAGATTCGGAGAAAGTGGCTGTGACATACGGACGGACAAACAGTCAGAACCTAGGTGGTAAAATAGTCCAAAAGTCGAATTCGTGCGGTAGGAAGCCACGGGTTGAAGGTAAATGATTGATGGTTGATTTTTTAAAATATATTTGGAACTACATAACTATATTTAAGTATGTATCTACCTTTTTAGGGTTCCGTACCCAAAGGGTAAAAACGGGACCCTATTACTAAGACTTCGATGTCTGTCCGTCTGTCCGTCTGTCTGTCACCATGCTGTAACTCAAGAACCGCTATAGCTAGACTTCTGAAATTTTCACAGATTGTGTATATGTG
Source organism: Cyaniris semiargus (assembly GCA_905187585.1). Classification (NCBI taxonomy): domain Eukaryota; kingdom Metazoa; phylum Arthropoda; class Insecta; order Lepidoptera; family Lycaenidae; genus Cyaniris; species Cyaniris semiargus. The sequence continues at coordinate 19,812,592 of LR994547.1, read as the reverse complement.
TTGCCGCTATAACAACAAATACTAAAAATAAATAAAATATTTAAGGGGGGCTCCCATACAACAAACGTAATTTTTTTTGCTATTTTTTGCTCTAAATCAATAACGGCAACACATAGGCAATTGAAATGTTCTCAAAATACTTAATTGTATTTGTACTTGATTAATTAATTATAAAATTTAAATAAATTAAATAATTGAGGGGAGCTCCCATACGAAAAATTCAATTTTCAGCCTATTTTTGCTCTGTAGTGGTACGGAACCCTTCGTGCGCGAGTACAACTCGCACTTGGCCAATTTTTATTAAATGTTAAAGTTTTTCTCCAACTTTCTGTATCCGTTTCAAGGAACACAGGGACCCCATGAGGATGAGACAGGTGGAATTTAATTTTCTTTTCTGGGTGGTACACGGCTCATGTCGATTAAGATCATGAGCACGTGCGCCGACCAAATATATTTTCCACCGGCACACCAAACTAAACCCTTATATCTCAAAGCCATAGAATATAAACTCGGTTGATCCGTATAACATACGCAAGGGTGTTCCCCTTTTGTAAACAGAGGGCAAATACTTTCGTTACAGATTACGCATTGGAAGAGATACTATACCTACTTGCTAAAAAATATACCGATACATCTGAAACCTAAAACTGTGTTATACAAATGAGCAAACTGATCACTTGACGGAAAGAGACAGTCGTCGTAGAGTAGAGATGTCGAGATATAATTTGCCAAGTACAGAAAACTTAACTGATAGTATTTAAGTTACAATACAACTCCTCCAGTATTGCGACTTGCTTATAAGTATGTCTGAAGTTGTTAGTTGTTAACATGGAAAGATTGTATACTCGTTGTAGAGCAAATGGTTGGTACTTTTTACGTTTCTTAGAATTTTTCGACCAAATAAATTGGTAGTCGGTAGATTCTTTTAGTAATCATTTTTTTTTAAATTAGAATACAAGCAAAGTCAAAACCTAAAAATTTCAAACGCAAAAAAAAAACTAAAAACAATAATCCGGATCCACCTTTGAATTTTAAATACGCATTGTGAGCATTAAATATAAATAAAAGTCAATCGAAATGGAAACATTTAATCGTCGTGTGATGCTAAACTGTGGGGTGGCCTAATCTGACACCCATTCAGACTTATTAAACCCCCAACATAACCCTTAAGTTCACCAACATAAGGTTCAATCTTATAGGTAGGAAAACCCACGAATATATTACCAGCAACATGACTCTTAAGATAACTACATAAGGTTCAATCTGCGGTAAAAAACCTACGAATGGACCAAAAGGGGAGCGCACAGCGTGGCGTATAGCTGAAAATCATAAAGCTAGCCGTCAGCTTGCTTTTGAGATGTTTACCCTTTTGCTTACATGCTATATTAAAAAGTTACTTGTCTTTTAATTATTATTTTTTTGGCCTAGATAATCTTTAGCTTTCATGAAGTAAAATTATTAAAATCTGAAAGGGAGAATAGAAAGCCGTTAACGTTCTAAAATTAATTTTTAATCCTAAAATCCCGATGCAAAATCTCTTATTGCATCGGAATTCAGGGATTAAATTTTTTATAATAGTGTACATTTTTCCAGGATAAAAAGTATCCTATGTCCTTTTCCGGGACTCAAAGTATCTCCATACCAACAGCAAAATCGGACAGATAGACATTTTCGCATTTATAATATTAGTATGGATTAAATTGTTTCTATAAGGCACGTGATAAGCACTCTCGACTGTACATTCTCCCCTATTTAAAAAAAAAAGTCCCACAACAGTTTAGTAACAGGTAACTTCGATATCATCTAATAAAACGCCCCTAGAGAATTGAAATAGGCGGGAAGATCTGAGTTAAATCGCGCCACGCGACGTCGCGTGCCACGCCACCCCCGAGGGCAGTTTGCTGAGCCCACGGATAAACGGCAAACGATTGATTCTGGTCATACTTATTAGCAGGAGATGCAATATTTATTGCCCAATCTATTTTCATAGCTCTTATCGCGGGCTTCACGCGGAATCAAGATATTCCGTAACGAACAAAAACCTGACACCCGTTCGTGCGGCGTTGGCAGACTTCGGCGCGGTGTTTGTGTGCGTGCGATAAACGGTAAACGATTGATTCTGGTCATACTTATTAGAGCAGGAGATGCAATATTTATTGCCCAATCTCTATTTGTAAGCTATTGCATAGCTTTTATCGCGGGGTTTGAGCACCAAGAAGGAAATTCCGTAACGAAAACACCTAACCACCCCCACTCCGTGCGGCGTTGCCAGACTTCGGCACGGTGTTTGTGTGCGTGCGACTAGACGTGTGCGAATTATAATTGCATAAGTTGATAAAAATGCTATGCAATAGCTTTACCGCGGCAGTCTCCGAGTGCGACACGGCTTTTTGGCAAACGAGCAAACAGGTCAACTGATGGAAAACAACTACCGTCGCTCAGGGACAGCTGCAGGTGCGTTGCCGGCCAAATTTCTCTATAAAAAAAAATCGTTTAATGTGTTGCTAAATCTCGAGAGTGGCTCAAGCGTTCCTTGAAGTACGAGGACATGGTTCTAATTAAGAGAATGAAAAAATTGAAAAATACTCCGTACAAAATTACGGTTTTTGACAATTTAAACTACATGGATATGACAGTCAGCTGACAGTAGCTGTCGGGTCCGCTAGTAAAATTCACAAGATTTTTGTGATTTTCCTTTGATTCGACTAAAGGCCTACACGTTCAATATCTATTGTATAACAAGATGACGCCCGCAACTCCGTTGCGCCAAAATTTGTTTATCGCGCGGGAACTGTACATTATTTCGGGATAAAAAGTAGCTCATGTCCTTTCCCGGAACTCAAAGTATCTAAATACCAAATTTCAGCAAAATCAATACAGCGGTTTGATCACAAATCAGAAAAAAATCCACAAATAACCTAATCTAACTCCGCGCTAGACGTTCCCAATATTAAAAATCCTTCTATTTACAAACACGTTGCAAAAAAAAGGAATTTCACCAGCCGACTTTTACTTCAATAGCTGTGTGTTAGCTTAGGGGAGTCCCCGTGCCGGGTTATCCCCTAAACCCTAATAAAATACCCGCCAGCATCCTTAGACACGGTCAAATACGAGTCTTCAAAGTATTTCTCATATAGGATAGACTCTATCGGGCTTTTATATATCTAACTGACCCTGCAAAACAACTTTGCTACATAAGTATTTCGTTATAAATAATTTTGACTGATTCTGATTCCTGCTATACTGTATAACACAGAAAATTTCGTCAATTCTGACCAGCCGTTTCGTTGGTAAAAAACACCGCGACAGGAGAATGATAAATAATTAAAAAATAGTCAACACTTAAAAGATTTTTTAAAACAAGATAAGTAGTAAAGATATTTTGCTTGTTTACTTCGCGTAGACTACGAAACTCCCGACCATATTAAAGCTGCAAAATATAAGATTACGTAGAGATTTTGTGCGCTGGGAGGTGCGGACAATATTTTTGATAATAATTTCTTAAAAATCCTAATATCCTACTAATATTATAAAGGCGAAAGTTTGTGAGTATGGATGTATAGATGTTTGTTACTCTTTCACCCAAAAACTACTGAATGGATTATAATGAAACTTTACAATAATATAGCTTACACATCAGAATAACACATAGGCTACAATTTTAACCGACTTTCAAAATGGGGGAGGTATTTGTTAGTTTTTTTATATTCAAGATCTGATGAAGGGATCCATAAGTAATCGAGGTAAAGTAAAGTAAAAATAAATTTTGAGGAAGTACGCCTCAAAATTTATATTGAAACATGTGGTGACTTCAGTTCCGTGAGATGTATTCTAAGCATATGCTACCGACAAGTTAGATTTTGCACGAGGTATACCATGGTTCGGGAGGTGCGGAGAGAACTGCTGATTCTTTATAGATACCAGTTTGGGAGTTTCGGCGTTGTTTTAAGAACGGAAAGCATATACTACTATGCAAATTACATTCATCATCATCATCATCATCATGACTACCATATTATACCATGGCCCATGCATCGTCCCATGATTATGAGCCTATTATGACCCTATTATTGGAACTTTTCATAGTCTTTTAGATCGTGACTCGAGTTTGTCAAGCGATTTAAAAAAATCTATACTTATATTATAAACCTGAAGAGAAGTCTGTTTGTTTGATTGAACGCGCTAATGTCAGGAACCGGGTCCGATTACAAAAATATATTATCTATATATTATCACGCTAAGACTAATAGCACCGAAGTAACAGAGGAACATGTGGAAAAAACGGGAAAAAATATAGAAAAGGGTTTAATCTCACGAACTACTGGAGCAATTTTTATGTTATTTGGCACAGATATAGAGTAGAATACGTGAAGGGACATAAGCTACTTTTTTGCGGGAAAATGAACGGTTTCCGTAAAATTCGTAATTTACGCGGGCGAAGCCGCGCGGAACATCTAGTTTAAATATCTATTTTAGTTGACTTTGATAGTAACATGTTATTGAACTGTCGCAGTCATTAATTTAAGTTCAAAACGTTTATTTCAGACAACACATCCACACTAACAATAAATGCAAAGTATGTCTGTATATCATCTTTTCATGCCCAAACCGCTGAACCGATTTGGCTGAATTTAAATGGTTATGTACTTTGAGCCCCGGGAAGGGACATAAGATACTTTTTATAACGGAAAAAGGTACAGTTCCCGCACGATAAACGAATTTTGGCGCAGCGGTGTTGCGGACGTCATCTAGTATTCCATATAAAATGAAATTAGAATAGGATACAGACTGGATACTAAATGATTAGGTAATTAATCTACTCAGCCCAAACTAGATCTTTCTTTAAACCCGTTTTAGTTTCTAGGCACATAACTGAATATAAAAGATGTCTGAAAATGCACAAGATCTTAGAAATTAATAAAAGAGGATTTAATTTTGCGCAATAAGCGAGCTAACACTCTCCACAGGAGTCTCATATGAAAGACCGCCCGGGTCGAAATGACCGGCTGGAAAAGTGGTGATGGCCGCCAAGTGGTCAATTTGATAGACGACAGCAATGCAAACAATATCTCTGTAGACTTAGCTCTTGATATTTATTACCGCATCTGAAGATTTATTGGGTTTCGACGCCAAAAAGTATTCAAAGAGTTTAAAATCCGGATATAGGTTTATTTCATAAAGAACTATTAATAATAGAATCGTCATATTTTTTATATGAAAATATTTTCAGATATCATTTTTACCTGGATATGCCAATATGTCTTCTTATGACGATGTCTTTAACTTTTTCATTTTAAATGTCTTTAACATCTGTCTCACTCATAGTATGGTGAGAACAGACTAGGAGTCTTATGGGATTGACTTACTGCATATAATTTTCATCGTAGCTCTTAAAAGGATAGAAAAAATGTTTATTCTACAAAACTTTACTTGGCTTATTTTTTTATACATGTACCCAAAGGGGTTTGTTCTATAACTTGTTATACTAATATGTATTATAATTATTATTCTACTCTACCAACAATTATATGCCTAATTGTTTGGAATATTGCACAGCGCCCAATGCACTAATTTCATTAAACTAGAGATCGCCCAATTGTCGAAATTCGCCCTCGAATAAAAAATTAAAATATTTTAAATTTCAACGCTTTTCTATTGATATTCTTTTTTTTTTCTTATTATGGCACTTCGGCTATTTAACCATGGCCAGTGTCGAGTATAAATATGGCGGGAAAACAATATTCTTTAATACAATTTTCAGCATTGTTTTTCTATATTGTCAGGTCTAAAGTCTAGTCAAAGTCTAAGTAAAAGTCAAAACAGTCAAGAAGTCAAGTCGGTCGATTCAGTAAAGTGGTAGAAGCTTTACTGAAACTTTCGATGGCGTTTTGGAGGGACCACAAAATAGCACGTTTCTGGATATTGCATCACTTTCCTACACTTGTGCACGATAACGAATATCAAATGGTTAATATCCTACCAATATTACACATTAAAAACCCAGTTAACACAATTTTAGGAAAATAATACAAAAACACAACATCACTGTTTCACATTCCCGGCAAAACTCCCTATTGATATTCTATTGTCAAAATATTGACTTTATTATTTTTTAGACATAATTCCTGCGACAGTCTCAGATTATTAAAGTCAAATTATGACAGACTGACCGTGTAGTAATTGTCTAACAGTAGGTATAATATTTAAGATTCAATAAAAAAACAAATCTATTTTTTTTTCTTATTATGGCACTTCGGCTATTTAACCATGGCCAGGGTCGAGTATAAATATGGCGGGAAAACAATATTCTTAATACAATTTTCAGCTTTGTTTTTCTATATTATTGTCAGGTCGAAAGTCTAGTCAAAGCTAAGTATCAGTCAATACAGTCAAGGAGTCAAGTCGGTCGATTCAGTAAAGTGGTACACGCTTTACTGAAACTTTCGATGGAGTTTTGGAGGGAACACAAAATAGCACGTTTCTGGATATTGCATCACTTTCTTACACTTGTGCATATAAACGAATATCTAATGGTTAATATCCTACTAATATAACACATTAAAAACCCAGTTAACACAATTTTAGGAAAATAATACAAAAACACAACATCACTCTTTCACATTCCCGGAAAAACTCCGAACAAATCTATTTTCAATTTGACAACAGCTGACAATAGACTTCAACCATAAATAAAAGAGTACAATTCGTGCGAATAGGCCAAGTATAGGCTGATCCTAGTGTGTGTTGTAGTGTGTGTAACGTTGTATTTGTTAAAAAAAATGTATGATAAAAGCATAATTTCAAAATAATATTAGCTCGATGCACTCCTTCACCATATAAACTATCTGTGCAAAATTTCATTCACCTACGTTCCTGCATTTTTCGTCAAAAGGGATACTACAAAGTTTTTCGCTCGCGTATTAATATATAGATACGTAGATAGATACGCATGATTCGTCATACCGATCATTTTTGCTTTGTGTTAATTTAAACCTACATATATTGCTAATTTTGCTGTTCATTGTTGCGAATAAATTGCAAAATTACTAGAGTACTTGGGCGATTGGGTCCAAGGTTCTTGGGCCCAGTGGGCCCAATGACTAGATATGAATTTTTAACATTTTTTCATCTAGCGATTTTTCCCACTTTTATGATCCATTGTTTTCTGACAAGAAATTTTGAAGTAATCAGTTCTAACCATAATATTGTTTTGTAGATTTAAAACATAGAACACTCTCATTCAGATTTAATGAATGTTACTGCACTAAAAACTGATTTCAGGCATTTAATACTTGATTTATAATTAGATATTATTATATAAAAATAAATGTAAAAACTATATATTTTTGTATTAATAACCACAGAAATTACTTAATGTAATATATGATTATTTTTATGAAAAAATTGTAATATTATTGATAATAAGAAAAAATAATGTATGAAAACTAATATTACTTACTAGATGACGCCCGCAACTCCGTTGCGCTAAAATTAGTTTATCGCGCGGGAACCGTACATTTTCCGGGATAAAAAGTATCCTATGTCCTTTCCCGGGACTCAAAGTATCTTCATGCCCAGCAAAATCGGTTCAGCGGTTTGGGCTTGAAGAGGTAACAGACAGACAGACAGACAGATAGACAGAGAGACAGACGGACAGATAGACAGACACACTTTCACAATTATAATATTAGTATGGATACTTCAATAATTTTATATTACTACATAATTAATAATATTGTGTGACCTACTGGCAATTCTAATATTTTTAAACTTAGTAAATTGTATTATTAACAATAAGTTCACAATTACAAGGTACATCTAAGATGTTATTTCATAATAAAATCTGTGATTTTAGTTGATAATATAAGATAATTACCTACTTTAAGTTTTATTTCAAAGTTTTCAAACAAAAGAAGTACTAAGAATCTTATGTTATTAGTTTTTAAAGTACTTTATTTTATTATTGGCCAAGTATTGATTTATTTCCTATTATTTTTACTAATTGTTTGAAGTTTTAATTTGTCTTGAGCCGTGACCGATGTCAATAAATGTTTTCATTCAAAGTAATTATTTTGTTTTTTATTCAAATCTACAACTATTTTGCTAGCCCTACGGACATGAACCCGACAGTCATAAAAAATAATTACTTGGGACCAATCGCTAGATGCAAAAATGTTAAAAATTATATCTGGTCATTGGGCCCACTGGGCCCAAAAACCTTGGGCCCAATCGCCCAAGTACTCATACAAACGCACTAATAATATTACTATGGAAATTATAGGACGATACTTATATAATCATACTACGTTGGAATACCAGACAAACAGTTTTCAATTTGCATAGAGGCAAGCCATAGTCGAGTGGTTGTGTTATTGCCTTTTCAAAGTAGCGCAGCATCAAACCGGCTAACCCAGGGGCTCCCAATCTTTTTTAGCCCACGGCACAGTTTCAGTATTTTGTCACGGCGCGGCGCCCTACCCTGGCTAGGTATTCAAAAATATACAGTCAAAATAAATAGACAATGTTATTTGTAGTTTCTGTTTGTCTGTGAAAAAGGGGTAGAGGAAGACCAAGAAAAAACTATGTCTATCAACTTTTAGAGATTGCTAATTTCATGTCATATAAAGAACTGAAAGTGCTGGCGGAGGACAGGGAGAAGTAGCGGCAGCTTCGACAAGGGCCTTGCCCTTAAAATTAAATAGGAAGAGAGAGATTTTTTTTGTTTCTGATAATGATGGAGGATCGACTCACAGGCCACGGCCCCCTTTTTCTTTACTTTCTACCACAATGGACAGAACGAACCAGTTGGCCGACTTAGAAGTGTTCTCGTATACGTTTGACCCGATTCGTCAGTTTGTTTTGAAGTCAGCCTACTGGTTTGTTCTGTCTATTGTGTTTCTACGGTGCACCAGCGCAGCGCACACTTTGGGAAACCCTGGGCTAACCTGTACACCGCTCTTTCATTTACCTTTCATTACTCGCTTTGTCAGAAATATACATTTATTAGCATTCAAATGTGCAAAGTTATGAATTAATAGTCAGATTTGAATATACATTAAATAAGGTGGAAAAGGTAAAGTTTTAGGAGTTAAATTATTTATATATGGAGTTCTGAAGGTTCCAAGGTTTGTTTAATTCAAAAAATTCTGAAGTATGTAATAGATTTTACGAAGGTTTACAAAAAAATAATTGCCTGAAACTTATTTTATTCACGATTTGCAATTTTATCTAAAAAGTACATTAAAGACCCACCCTGTACCCTGAATCGTAGGTACTCTATTCTGAAGCTCTTAGCCAAATTTTGTTAAAATAAATTCAATATCATGCTATGAATGTTTATTGCAAAACATAACATAATATTATATATCCCTATATAAAATGATCTCGATATCACTATTTTTTTATATTATCAGAATCAAAAAGTCCTCAAATAACTCCGACTGTAACAAATATTTCCCATGCAAAGATTTATCATGACTGATTTCGCATTTACAAATGGGGTGTGATTATCAAAGAGTACAGAGTAGACGAGACAGACAGACCCTATCATGCCTAACGCTTATATCATATTGTATGGTCACTATTGTAAAAAAATGTGCGCAGTATTTATTCAAGATGTATTTGAGATACAAACAATAATATGCCTATCCTACTAATATTATAAAGGCGAAAGTTTGGATGAATGTATGGATGTTTGTTACTCTTTCACGCAAAAACTACTGAACGGATTTTAATGAAACTTTACAATAATATTGGTTATACATCAGAATAATACATAGGCTACAATTTTAACCGACTTTCAAAATGGAGGAGGTGTTATGTTCGTTTTTTTATGTTCAACGATTACTCCGCCGTTTGTGAACCGATTTTCAAAATTTTTCTTTTGGTGTATCATCATCCCAATTTGGTACCATATTCATAAAAGTGGTATTAGGTCACCACTTTTATCCCTTCATCCATAAGAAATCGAAGGAACTCCTCAAAATTTATATGGAAACATGTGGTGACTTCAGTTTTGTGAGCAGTATTCTAAGCATATGCTACCAACAAGTAATATTTTGCACCAAGGTATACCATGGTTCGGAAGGTGCTGAGAGAACTCCTGACTCTTTATAGATACAAGTTTGTGAGTTTCGACGATGTTTTAAGAACGGAAAGCATATGCTACTATGCAAATTACATTCATCATCATCATCATCATCACTACCATAAACCATTATATAACCATGTATTTTAACCGTTTTGACCCTATTATTGGTACTTTTCATAGTAGTTTATTATAATATATCACTAAAACCGCGGGTAACACCGCGGGGCACAGCTAGTACAAAATAAACGTTTTAGAATTTCCAATTTTCCTATACCCAGTCAGATTATTAGATTTCGTATTGCAGAAAATTGTACGACTCTAGTCTTTACAGACATCGATTTAGGGCGCAAAAACACTGTTTGATTGCAAAGAGCAGGAAAAGTACACAAAATGGAAAAAGAAAGTGCAATTGCAGTCAGCAATATCAAAGATGCCTTTGAGCGAACTTCGCTTTGTACGTCATGTCATCGATTTGTATTCCCAATTACCTAAAGCTTCGAAAAGCGATAGACTTTAAGAGCCTACTGTCAAAACGCTAGCCCCGCCTACACTCACTGCTATCCTCCAATCGTGATACAATGATTCCATGAATCGTGCTCCCGGGCAATGTGCTTTACGTTGCAGCTAATAGTGAACAATATCGCGTAACAACGGTTCCCGCATTATAGCACGAAAGTAAAGGTCGTAAGTCCTAAAAATGTTTTTGATGATTACTTAAAAATTAAATACAATACTAATATTTCCTTTAGCTATTATTTCATTAAGTTTGTGATTGTAGTAGTGTAAGTTACTTAATGATAGTAACTTAATAAGTGTAACAGGTATTTGTTGAAAAGCCCAGAAAGATTAATAATTTCAAAAAATAAAACTATCGAGTCAAAATAAGTGAATCGTGTTATTTGTTAGCCAAATATCAGATAAATATACAATGATTAAATAAATCTCAATTCCATTTGAGTCAATCGTCTTCCGGGATCGTAATACTTATTAGAAAACACAGCAAAATTTGACAGCCCGCTCTTAATTAGAAGAGTCCTAGTCAACAACGCCTTTAAAATATGTATAGTTCTACGATATAACAACAGAAAAGCGGTAAATTAAATATTCATAATATGATAATCACAAGTTTTTTGAGATAAGTTTATTTTTACAAATTTGAGGTCGATTGGTTGTCAATCGCACTATTAAATAAAAAAAACTTCCGAAAAAAACCCAGATACCAGGTTTTATTAAATCCAGTCAAAACTTTGTAATTTAAAACTGAATGAAACATTATAAGTACAAACAGGTATAAAACCAAGCTTCTATTCACCCCACTACTCTACGCAGGTACTTGGGGCGAGCACGCGTGGGAACGTGCGCCCGCGCAGATAACATCTATATTGGCACTTGTTTTGAGCTTTTGACTGTTTTGTGTCACCCTGTTGACTATATTGTGACACAAGCTTTTGACACACTTTGCTGGACATTCACCCTTTTGATGATAATTGGATGAGATGTTTGATTAATTACGATGAAAAAAGTGCTTAGTTCTTTTTGTAAAAAACTAATGGGAAGGTAAGTATTTTTTTAATACCTCGATCGTGGGAATCGCAGACACAATAGTATTTTAATTTTTATGCGGCACCCGGGTGCCGCATGTAGGGAATGCAATCTCGTTCTCGCGAGATCTCTCTTTTTTAGCGAGTATTGATCTCGGACGAAAAAAATGCGAGATCTCGCGAGTTTGACGAGATTGCACTTGAGCATAAAAACGTCTTATTCGAAGCGCGGACTGACACGGACTGAGTTGCGATTAAGGAGTAAAAACAAAGAGGAGCTGGCCTAAGCAACTGTGCACTGTGATTTTCAAGTAGGTCCTGAATTTTGATTTCTCGTTGTTTGGTTAGTTATAAAAGAATTGTTTTATTACTAAAAGATTTGCGATTGATAATATTGTGCGCTTTTATAATTCTGGGCGTCACGTTATCGTGGACGCCGGCTTTCACGATAAAACGTTGGGTACGTTAAATGCCCTTTTGATTTTACGCACTGCGGACGTTTTGTGCGGTTCAGAAGTGTAGACGTCGTGATGTCCTCTAACGTGCACGTTAAAAAGTTATCGTCGACGGAAATTTAAAAGCGTCTCCATGTATTTCCATACATTTTACTTCCCTGTGTTATCGTTTTACCGCGAACGTCCACGATATTACCGCCACGTCCAAAATTATAAAAGCGCACATTAGAAGAGAAGACTGGTTGTTTCTTTCATTTGTTATTTGATAGTAGATACGTATGTTAAAGTTTACTACTTAAAAATTATAGACAGATACGTTAAACAATGTTTGATGCATAAAATTCTATTGAAAAAATTCGTGAAAATAAATGTTTTTTTTTTTTATGAAATAAGGGGGAAAACGAGCAAACGGGTCATCTGATGGAAAGCAACTTCCGTCGCTCATGGACACTCGCAGCATCAGAAGAGCTGCAGGTGCGTTGCCGGCCTTTAAAGAGGGAATAGGGTAATAGGGGAGGGTAGGGATGGGAAGAGAAGGGAATAGGGGAGGGAAAGGAAGGGAATATGGTAGGGGATTGGGCCTCCGGTATTTTATAATACTTATAATACTTATAATATTTATTACTTTTTTTTCGTAATTTATTCAAATATTGTGATTATTTGAGCGTCTGTGGCCCAATGGGTAGACCTTTGGTTCGCACTCGTCGAGGGTGCAGGTTCGATCCCGTTTGGAGGCGTGTACCAATGAGACATTTTCTGATCTCAAGTACATAATACGGACACTCATACGGTGAAGGAAAACATCGTGAGGAAACCCGCACATAGTTGGTCCCAGACGTATTGACTAGTTCATTCCTCTGGACTAGGCCGACTATGTTGCGAGAATGCCGTATAATAATAATAATAATAATAATATCTATGGACGCTTCACACCACGTCAGTCTGGCCCCGTGCTAAGTACCTGAAGGACTTGTGTTACGGGTACCAGACAACGGAAATATATTTAATACTTTTATACTATACAGATTTTTATATATAATAAAATGGATGGGTCATGGATGTGTATTAAATACACATATTTAATACATATCCATGACCCTGGAACTTTTGAAAACTTTTTGTTCCGTCGGCGGGATTCGAACCCGCGACCCCCGGCTTGAGCTACCAACAGCCCACCAACTGAGCCACAGAGGTCGTCATATGTGCTTGGGCAACCATACGGACATTTAAATCTTGTCCCAGGCACTACAGTATTTGAGGAGTGGTTACTTCGCTCTGAAAATACTGTATAAATCATTCACAACGGATGTAAAGGCCTAGTTTTTTTTTTGTGATTATTTGCAAAAAAACCCACCAAACTGCTAATCTCGCGAGATCTCGAAATTGGCGAGATCTCGCGCTATTGTATTCATAAACTCGCGGGATCTCGCTTGAGTCCCAATCTCGCGAGATTTGCATTCCCTAGCCGCATGGGAGTTGGTGAGTTAAATATAGGACGGCTTACTCTTTTACGATTGATCGTTTTGTATATAACGCAAATATTTTGGGGTTCATAAATCTAAAGTCTATCATTATCTATTTAATTTCATTATTTTATAAAATCATCGAAAAATCTCTCTGGGTCGCAATAGATTATATTTATAATCATAAATATATTACAGTCATCCACTACGAACTGGCTAACATCACCATTAACGTTTCAATACCAATAAAAGTCAACTACGGAACCCTAAAAGATCATGACGTCACTAGGAACAAAACATTTGGCGATATAGTCCAAGTACTATTGTTATCATTGTGTGCGAGCGAAATAACCTTCCCTGTTTACCTTAGGGACAGATAACGATTACGCAGTCCGATTGAAATTGTTTACAGGATTATAGATATTATTAATTGAGATAATAACGCCGATAATCCTATGATTACGAATATTTATTTATACAGGTGGAAATTGGATTTGGTTTCCAAACTTGAACTTTCTGGAAAGTTGTACTAATGTTTGAAGTCCCCAAAGTGGAAAGTTGAAATACTTTCGTATATATTATTTCAGATTATATTAAGAAGTACATATTTTGCCTTAACCACCAAACTCTATAAAAGTATGTAGTAGCCTGGTAACTGGTTAAAATAGCTGAAACGAATGAACTAAATTTCTAAAATATTAACTGTAGTAAAGTTTATGAAAATAGTTTTTATGAAATTATGAGCTTAAAAAAGTATCAAAAATTAAATTCTCTTTCGTCGATAGGGCGATATTTTGTTGTATGACTAGCCAGACTACTCCCACGAAAATCTGAAATAATTGGTATTCGCCGATCGCTTCGTCAACAAAAGTTATTGACTAACAAAAACAGATTTTATTTCTCTAGGTGAGAAAATGTAGAGCGAACCCCGAAAACAAATAAATCGGTCATTGTATCGGCACTTTGTAAATAGTTTCCAATCAGCGCGCAAACATCGCGGATTGGGGAAAAATATTGTTTTCCACAATGATGTTTATTGTGAAGCCGGGCACAGGGAACATCCCACGGGCAATAAGGCCGGGCGCAAACATCGGGCTTATCATTCGCCTGGGTGACGTTTAGTGGCGCGCGGCGTATGCGCGGGCTTAAAGACGCGTGACAGCGCGACACGCGTCAGTAGGTTGCAAATAATGTATGTTTTTCGTGGAATTTAAAGTTTCGTAATGATGCAGCTTGTACGAATTCGTTTGGTCGATTCTGATGATTGATAAAGATGCTGTTCCGATAAAACCAGAAAATTGTTCGTTTACAATAATATATTTTACACGGAAAATATCAAATCAAAAATATCCAAAAAAAAAAAATATAGCAAGACAATTCGTATTTCATTCGAAATTTTGAAGTATCATTTAACTTCTCTCTTTCAGTTAAACTTTTACTGTTCTCTTTCAGTTAAAAAAAATATTAAATTTACAAATGGTTTAACAATTCCTTTTTTCGCATAAAGTCGTCGAAATCGCTACATGAATTATTGCTGGTTTTTGGCTTTGTCGCTGGCACACTTCAGCTTTCGCAATCAGGCCGTTGCAGAGCTTTTTCACAAAAACGTTAGAAACAAAATTATTTTGTTTTGATAGTAAAATTTTTGTAGCTCTCTATTGAAGTGGTTGAACTTCTACAAAATCTGGAATTGGAAATTAATAACGAAAACATTTCATTTCCAGACCCTGATATACCTACATTAGTGCTTTAAAGAATATGTAAGAATAAAAACTAAATAGCCTACCATTAAAATTCCCCCAATACATTGCGATGGCAATATTGAATGCATAATTTTTCAGTTTTCATATTGCGTACGAACGAAAACATTAATTAAAATTCACATTTCGATTCCGAATTGGAAACGTAAGAGACAAAAGAAACGCTATTAATATTTTCATTAAATACGAAGCTTCAATTAATACCAGAGGTACTACTGAAAATATTTTTTCTGTTATAAAATTTTACTAAAAATTTATCGGAGAAATTTTATTGCAACACGAGTTCAGTTCAGTTTGCAATTAAAAATCGCATGTGAATATGGTCACCCTAATATAGCAGCATTTAACAGGGCATTAGACAATGGTTGTAGACGATCAACAAAAGACTTTACGGCATTGAATTAAAGTGCATTGTGGCGGGGCCGAGTGTATTATTAAATTGTTTATAATTGAGATACAACAGAGCTCAAAATGGCAAAGCGTTATTGAGAAATTTAGAGCGGGGCGTCAAAAAGCTTAGTAGGTCGCCTGCACTGACTTTTCTCTTTATTACGTGGATTTATAATATGACTTTATGGTGGTCGGGATCAACATTGACATCTTTGGCTTACCAGTCACGAGTCGTATGAATTATTTATTTCGTTATCGTGGGACTGAAACGTGACGTAGTTGTATACGGTTTTGTTTGTCGTTAGCGGGTTAAGCAGCGCATTAGTAAACGCGCAGGATGGGTGACCGTTTGAGCAATATTATTAATAGAATATAATATTATGTTATAAAGTATAATACGTTTACAAAGTTAGTAGGCTCGTGTAATGCCTAATTTATATAATATACTGTACTCTTTGTCAAACCTTTGTTTATTCATAGCTCTAATCAACACTTAAAATTAAAATAAGTTCCAAATAATTCAGAGTTATATACAGCACAGTGCACACAAGCATCTGGGTGCCTTTTATAAACCATTTAAGTCGGTTCTTTAGAAATTAAAAAATTCTCTTTCAAACCTGGAGCATTTAAAGCTAATAAAAGCGTTCTAGGTTCTATTTAGAGCGAAGCCATGATTCTTCGGTGCGTTGCGGCGCGTTTTATCGTCGGAACGGAATATTGAATCGTTACGGGCTACGGCGACTCGCGACAACAATGAAAGAACACTAATAAAACACAATTTACGTCCACTATTTACACTATATTGCGAGTGGAGAGGCTTCTGATATCGCGAGAGTCCATGAGCGACGGTAGATGATTTCCATCGGACCCTCGAGAGTGAAAAAGGAGGACAGGTTGCTTCGCCTTATCATAAACTTCTTACGGACTCCAATGACAAAATGTGTAAGTGTGTGTTGGATTCCAATTTTTGGCTCCAACAAAATTTGTTTATTTAAATTCATGAGTACAGTTTTTTCTCTTAAAAATTTGGATACTGCTTTATGAAAAAAGCGGTATCCATACTAATATTATAAATGCGAAATTGTGTATGTCTGTCTATTACCTTTTCATGCCCAAACCACAGAACCGATTTGCTGGAATTTGGTTTGGAGATACTTTTAGTCCCGGGAAAGGACATCGGATACTTTTTATCCCATAAAAATGTACGGTTCCCGCGCGATATAGGAATTTTGGCACAACGGAGTTGCGGGCGTCATCTAGTATTTTCTACGAATAATAAAAACTATTTATTATTCGTAGAGTATTTTATAAAACTTCGTCCCATTGCGACAACGCAACGCAACGTAGCAACGTGGCCAGGCTCTTAACTCATGCTTATAAATGAGATATAAAAAGTTCATCACCGCTTTCTTATATATATTATATATTACAATAAAACGTTTATAATGAAATGGTAATGAAATTGGTCGTTGCATTTGAAATATCTAATTATCACCTTCGAAATGATTATGAAAGCATTTGCGGTAGGTACTGTATAAATTAAAATGTGTAAAATCTTAGCGATCTCTGTAGTTTTTAATCACAGAAATTTTTATTTTAATTGAGCAATAAAATTTTTAATATTTTAGTGAACTCTCTGATTTTAAATCTTAAGTTTTTCTTATTTATTCGCTAATATATAAAATTATGTATGAATAAAATGACGGTAAGAAAATTTTAATCTAAAAAGGATTTTTTTTCAGTCATCTAAAAAGTATTTTTTTGAGTAAAGCTTTAAAGTCGTTTTACATATTGTATAACAATATTAACTTCTTAGGTTTTTTTTAAATCAAAACTTCAAGATTTATTAATTGTTAATGTTCTTGTTAAATTCTGAATGTCTAAAATATATAAATATCTTAAGACTAAAGAGGTAACAGACAGACAGAGAAACATACATACACCTCTGCATTTATATGGATTATATCACAGACATAGATCAAGATAGATACCACATGTGTATATACTTCGCGTGCCATATCGCGTTCCCAAACGACGAGCAACGCTCGTCTTTCGAAAGTCTTTTCTTTAGTCTACTATCGGAATCAGACGTCAATCGGAATTTTAAAAATGCCTGAATGTCTAAAAGTGCCGTATTGAGCTGTAGAAATTCAAATAGAAACGTTGGCCTTGATAATGGACACGTTTCTTATCATCGGTACGTCACAGTAGGTAGTAAAAAAGTGGCACGCTCGTTTTCATACAAATGGAGCGACATGCGGTATCTGTCTTGATCTATGTCTGTGGATTATATTATATTCTTTGACGCTACATAATCTCTGTAGCTGGCTACGGTGCTACGAAGCCTTAGCGTAGCTCGTAGCCGCATTTACCTTTGAGAAGATGAGAATATTAGCTGCATAAAATCTAGCTTAATTAAAAAGACAGCTCTTCCTTTTTGTATTTTAATAATTTATTACCTAAACCGACAAACGCTATTTTGTCATATTATTGTATACCTACGTTATTTCGCGTATGAAAAATATGTGGATGTTGGCCGAATCTCAGACCTATCCGATAAGCACATTTTCATCTAAATTGATCCGACCATTTCGGAGAACTTTATAGGAACTAACACTAACTGCTATGTACACCGTAGCTGTCGTGTACATCAGATATTTAATACCAATTGTTATTTTAGTTGTAAGTAAAAAATGTATACGATGTGGTTGTACTTTATAAATAAACAAATAAAAATATTAAGATAAACTGTTGCACTCAGAGACATATACACTAATATTATAAAGATTTGATTTTTTGTTTGTTTGTTTGAATTGAATAGGCTCCGAAACTACTGGACCGATTTGAAAAATTATTTCACCATTCGAAAGCTAAATTATCCACAAGTAAGATAGGCTAAATTTTATTTTGCAAAAAATAGGGTTCCGTAACATATTTGGGTTTTTCGGACACAAGGTGTAAAAAATCAACCAGAAAAGTTACTTATTTTGCGTACGCTGCCTAAACTATAAAAGATAGAACCATAAAATGTTCTTATTAATTGTAGATCTTGTAATTAATATCTACAAAAAAGTCCGCGACTTACTATACCTATCTATGTCGAGGGAGGTACAGCAACCATTTTTTTATTTAAAAATCTTGATTTTTTTTTTGGACTACATTTAAACGCGTTTATTTTACTCATGCTATTAATCCTTATCAAAATAAATTATTTCATCACTAAGTACAGTTTATGTAGATAATATTTGGTCTTCGAATTATTAAAATTGGACGTTTGGTTTTGAAATAAAAATATTACGATTTCTGCTGCACGGCCCGTTGCGAAGTGGGCGTCACCAAGGCGGGGGTGCGCGTACGGGAGCCGGGAGGGGAGTTTAGATCTAGGACTTATGAGTAAGGTGTCCGCGCGGCTCAGACGCGAGGTCGGCTCCTTTAACATCCGCAGAAAGACAATCTGTGCAATCTGCGGATAGTGACTGCATCTTCGGTGTTTGTGAATTGACCTGGGAATCATTTTGCTGACCGTGTCTTTCTTGGGTAGGCTTTTTGCAGCGGTAACCGACATCCACGCGGGCGGAGCCGTGGGCGACCGCTAGTTAAATAATAATTATGATTAACCTTCAATTTAATGAAGAGAGACAGATAATGTATGAGGCTTGTCAAAATTTTTAATAAGTAATTAATGTTCGACTCTGAGTGCGGCAGTAAGACACGAGACTATTATAAAATATATAATTATAAAATGATATTAATTTGGCGTCTGTGCGTCGTAAGCCGACGTAACAGCATGTGGCAAAGCCGGTGGAGCGATCACTCGGCACGCCGCCCGTAATCTGATTACTCACATCTGCTAACAACAGATAGTTTTGACAGTCAAGGAAATTATAATAGCGGGCTTACATCATTCCAATTCAGTGATCCAATCCAGCGCTGGATTGCTACTGGAATAATGTAAACGGGCACTGGAATGCATTAATGCAATGACAGATCATCAATTTTATTCAGAAATAAAACAATTTATTTTTTTTATTTCAAAAATGAAAATATTATTTGTTTTATTCTGTAATAAAACATTTTTTAAATCAGTAATACCATTCCAGTACATTCCAATGACCATGATTCCAGTAGCAATCCAGCGCTGGATTGGATCAGTGGATTGGAATAATGTAAACGGGCCATAATGGTTTCGTCATAAACGTTATGGGGATATACTTGAGCCCGCTGCTATAATTTCATGGAGACGTTTTTTGGCTGGCGGCATACACACGTTTTCCGTATACGATTTCAGAATTCGTTTTTCGTATTCGGAAATCCGTGAAACTAGCGCAAACGTTCGTTTTATTCAAGCGCGAACGCACCGGCTTGCACTTGAAACGCACGTGCGGAATTCGTTCCGTACGGAAAAAAGCAAACGTGTTCGCCAGTTAATGTATTTTCTACTGATTTTATGCATTCGAATTTCCGAACATGGAAAACTAATTTGGAAATCGTATGTGGAAAACGCGTGGATGCGGCTAGCCCAGTGGCGGATTTACCAATAGGCTAAGTAGGCTGGCCTAGGGCGGCAGATTTAGATTTTAGAGGGGCGGCAAATTTAGCCCAATTTTTTTCATCTTACAGAAATAAAAAAAAACTTATAATTATATGTATACACATTACGTCCGTAATCCGTATATAAAATATTACTAAACCATTACTTAACGCACTGTAGTCTGTAAGATATAGGTACTTATGCGATCATGAATTTTAAAAATATTCCAATAGCGTTTCAATATTATTTTCAATTAGTAACTTTTACACTCATTATAAAAATGATATTTAAAGTGTAATATATTTCAACATTTAAATATTTATTTTCTACGGAAGTGAAGTGAAATCTTATTTACTGAGTATTCTTTTTTTTTTAAACTACCCCTTGTAATCCATAATAATGTTTTTTTTTTATTAGCTTTAATTAGTTCCAATACTTTTATACTTAATTAAGATAAATTTTATTAATACATTATATTTCAAAATTTATTAATATAATTCAATTCATATTTTTCAAACTACCACTACTCAAAGTACCTTCACACCCAGAAAAATCGGTTGAGCGGTTTGGTTGTTAAGAGGTATCAGACAGACAGGCAGACGCACACACATGGGCGTACCCAGGTAGGAGCAGGGGGGGGGGGGGCAGCTGACATGTATTTTTGTCATGAAAAAACATAATTCTTGATCTTTACTAACTCTGAAAGTATTGATTTATTCCATATAACAAATAATTAAAATTTGTGTATCAATTCCTGGAGTAAGTACTTTTATTTAAAAAAATTCACCCCCCGAGAAGGGGTGGCATCCACCCCCAGGGAAAAAGCGCAAGTTGGCACTATGTCACTTTTGTTTCTTAAATTTTCATGAAAATCGATGGAGGTTCAACGAAATCGGAGTTGAAAACCTTCACTGACTGCCCTACTGGTTCACAATCATACTAATAAAGGGAAAAAGCCGATGTAATGAGGACGATAAAACACAAATCATAAAGTTGCAATTTCAGAATAAATGTAAGTAATTAATATGATTGTGAACTAAACTAACGTATTGAATTACAAAGGTCGGTAGGGGCAGCAAAAATTGAATAGCCTACTGGCGGCAAATTTGTAAATCCGCCACTGGGCTAGCCTTTATGTCACGCCGTTTTCAGAAAATACGATGCGCGCGATTCAGTTGTGCACTGTTTGGTGGGCTACAACATATTTTATCTTATAGTAAGCAGATTGGAAAGGTGTAATTTATTGATTCTTAGCAACATTATTGCTTATGCCGTTTAGCCCAACATATCCGTAATTATTTTTTCCATTATTGTGTAATTTATATAATAAAATAAAAATAACTACTGCAGCGCACAGTCACAAGTCACAAGTCATAACCACTATGTTAAAGCTTTTTATTAATTTCATTCTTCTCTGGTGTCGCAGGTGTCCAAAGGCGGTGGTGATCCGTCTGTCCCCTAATAAAATGTTGATCATCGCTTACTCTACATTAGGAACAACCCTGTAGTTTTTTTACAGTCATTAATACCATTGACGTTACATACGCAAGGACATTGCACACTACGCAGTCACTGAAAGTGGGAAGGATGACCGCACTACAAAGAGCAATGATCTATGTAATATTATTTAGTACGAACTATAAATATAGTTTAATCGTTTTCTAATATAAATGAAAAAAATATTATACTTACTACTAATTAGTACACATTTCCAGCGTAAAACTTCTTTCTGTTATTTTAATTTAGATCTACAGTAGATTTTTCTAAGAATTCCGATATATTTGGAGCGAGTAAAATTTTCATACGTGTATTTCGATAAGTATTATTATTATATTATGTTTCATTCAGTTATTTGAATTTTACAGTTTGTAAACAATCAGATAAAGCATCTACAAGTTTGATGCTCCTACATTGATTTTAATCTGCGGACGTTAGCACCAATAGATACGGCGCTGGTTTATTCAGAGTTTTCATATATCTAGCGCTTTAAACCAGTGATGCTCTTACCCGCTACTATACCAATATAAATGCATCTTCTATCGCACCTGCAATGCAACATCCCTCGGTGTTACGTCCATGGCGAGGGTAATGGTGACAATACCACCAGTGACGCTGTAGGCACGCTCCGCGCACTTGTTGGCTAGTGATTAATGATCCAGCCGACAGATCCCGGCCAAAGGGTTATAGATCGTGACTAGATTTTAATATAGGTTAAAAACATGTGTGCTATAACTTACAAGGGAAATAAAAATGTTATGGTCAATTCTATTGTTTGGTATCGGAGAAATTTTCGGAAAGATTTGGCGGACCTAGTACGTTATTAAATCGGGCTATATCTAGAAATGTCATACGACATGAATTTGGTTGGAATATAAAAGTCCAGCCGATCACAAAGGCTTGAACTTTTATATCCCAACCAAGGTCTACCAGATGCCTACATATGAATCAATTTCTCTGAATTTAGTAACTATGTTTATGTTTTTTTTT
Organism: Cyaniris semiargus; assembly: GCA_905187585.1. NCBI lineage: Eukaryota > Metazoa > Arthropoda > Insecta > Lepidoptera > Lycaenidae > Cyaniris > Cyaniris semiargus. Next base: position 19,789,875 of record LR994547.1, on the reverse strand, counting down.
TTCAATATTTTATTTTATAACTAGCTGACCCGGTGAACGTTGTTTTGCCATATAAGTTATTTCTAGTATCAATATAAAAAGTAGATAAAAAACCTATTCTCAGGCCTAACGAATACGTACATGTATATACAAAGTTTCATTAAAATCGGTTGAGTCGTTTTGGAGGAGTTCGCGCACAAACACTGTGACACGAGAATTTTATAATATAGATTTTAGAATACACTAAAAAATTGTTATTGTCATTATAAGCTGAACCACACCAAGCCTATTGCGTTATCTCAATAGAGTTTTGACTCTATAGTCTATCGTTCTTTGCCGAATTCATTCATATAAATATTCTAAAGGTCCGTGTCCGGACGGACAATCGATCCAGGATCGACATCATCCAGGATCCAGGACGACAGGCCGACATGACGGGACGGTGACGGGAATGTACTATCAGAGGAGTACTGTATTATTTCCTCTATGATCAGAGGTCTTAATTCATAGGCAGATGGCGAACCTACAAAAGGTCGCGTTATGTCAAACCCATCCGACAGATCACAGCTAACATTCAATTGACACAATCCACTGACCTCCATTATACAAGTACGCTGGACCTATGATACCCACTTTTTTTTGTGCCTATTTGAAGCGGAATCAGCGTCCCCAGTGAGAGGGAAGAGAACTAAATTTGACGTAACTTGCAAATGGCCGCTTAATTGTTATTGGTTGTCATCTCTAGTATTAGTTCCAAATACTCCCACTACTGCTATCAGCGCCAATATGGCGACTTTCAAACGTCATTTTTACGTCCGTGAGTAATTTGTATTCTGTGATTTACTAAATTTGACGTATCAAATTTAGTTCCTATCACTCACATTGGGGGAGCTGATTCCGATTCAAATAGGCACAAAAAATAGCTGTCATTTCAAAGGGTATCATTAGTCCAGCGTACTTGTATAATGGAGGTCAGTGACACAATCCGACCAAATGACGTAGGTCTGTCGACAGCTAGTCCGGTCAGGTCAGTCATCAGTCAGACGCTATTCGATCGGCCTCCCCGCAGCTCGCAGGAGCCTTAAAGCAATGTCACTCTTTAAATCCAATAAAAATTGTTTAAAACTTACAAATCATTACCACACCTGTTATAGATTTGGAATAACCCTCACAAACACGACCCCCTGTTAATATGGCGTAATTTATGGTAGTAATAAGATTGTTTACAAAGAGGATTATACCGAAATGATTGAACAAAATACGATTAGCCGTGTTCAAATAAAATAACAAACAGCTCATAGGTGTTTGGGGGCTGATGATATTGATTTTTCATTTCGGGAATTCTTGAACATACAAAAAGCAATATTATAGTCACATTTGTTTAATTGACAACATTTCATTTAATTAATCATCAAAAATAAAAAATACCATTTCTTTGTTTTTATTTCCGAAGTCCTAAAAAAATTACAGATTTTTTTAATCATTAATTTCTGAGAAAAAAAATTAAAACGAAAAATCCACTTGTGACGTCATTGGTACGGCAGAATACGATACACACCTTTGCTTGTAGGATAAAACCTGAAAAACGTAACGTAACGTATTCAATAACCTCAAAGTAAAGTACCACAAAGTCAGTGACAGTACCATTTTTTTTAAGAAATCAGATATGACGTGCAAAGGTATTTTGTTGTTCAACCGTACCAATGACGTCATTTGGCGCTTAAGTCATTTTAGAATGATCAGAATTAAAAACCAAGTTTTATAAATGAAAATGACCACATTTTCAAAAATAAAAAAATATGGGTCCCCTAATTTAATCCCTACTTTTATATTTCGTCATAAAACAAGTACAAAAAATATTTAAAATGTTGTCAATTAATTACAATTCCGTAGTAACCACAAGGAAACCTTATTCTATCGCTCTATCCGTCCGTCTGTTCGTTTGTCCGTCCACCCTTGATAGCTTCGATAGTAATTATGTTTTCGTACCTACTTCTCAATAACATAATAATATTATTAAGCTACTGTAAGTAGTCCTAATTCCTTGAAATAGAATTTCCTAAAAAGGACGTTCAAAGAAATTTAAGGACACCCACTCGCAAATAGTATCTCGTAGAATGAAATGAATGTAGCCTATTTATTAAAAATAAAACTATCGAGTCAAAATAAGTGAATCGTGTTTTTGGTTAGCCAAATATCAGATAAATATACAATTATTAAATAAATCTCAATTTCATTTGAGTCAATCGTCTTCCGGGATCGTAATACTTATTAGAAAACACAGCAAAATTTGACAGCCCGCTCATAAAAAGGTCAGGTCAATGAAACGATCTTATTGGTTCTCAAAAACAGTACAGCGCAGCTCCGACCAGTTGTTTTTTGGAGACCTAAAAAATTGATCAATCGTACAAACGTAATTCATATTCCGTATTTGAAACGAGAACTTTGAAACAAAATCAAAACGTATCACAATAGCTCTGAGCCTTCCCTAGAACTTTATCAGTTCATCACAGAGCTTTTTGTTTTAATTTCTACTATCAGTGAAATTGATTTATTTATAGGCAGATTGTTGAGCTGTTTTTAACCGGTTTATTTATTGACTTTCTTTGAATTTTCTCTATTAAACTTTTGAATTATACTGATCACGAATATTTAATTTATCGAGAATTCAATTAGATACAAGGTTAAGAGCTAAAAGATAAAAGGAAAAAACTGAAGAAAAACGGGCCAAAGCGTCCAAAACAAATAACTACAAAGTTACTGAATGTAAGAATCATACAATATTATCTAGATTTATATTTTAATTTAGCTTAAAGTTTTAAACTAAAAGGTAGAAATCTCTCCATCTAGATAGAGATTATTATACACAAGATTATGGCCCTCAACTCTGTTGCGCCAAAATACCTTTATCGCGTATGAACCATAGATTTAACTCGATATAAAAAGTATCAAAATCAAAATTCTTTTATTTCTGAATTAATTTAAAATAAATATTTTAAGAATGTCCTACATGGTGCCTACCACCGGTATATATCCGATATCCTTTCCCGGGACTCAGTGTCTCCGTGCCAAACTTCAGTAAAATCGATTCAGCAATTTGGGCGTGAAGAGGTAACAGACAGACGCACTTTCCCATTTATAATATTAGTATGGATTGGCCTCTGCCAAATTCGGATGTTTGTGCGGAGTCTTGGCACCAAAATCCAGGTCAGTCACACACGCACACAGACACACTCGCCTGTGTTAGTGTATCTTGCACGTGACGCCGTGTCGTCGCTGCGATATTAAACCGGGGGACTGGGGTTCTCAAACTGTGCGGGAACACCCCTGGGGTCCACTGAAATCCGATAAAAAGTCATAGTAGTTGTGTTTATCCTTTTATTACAATAATGATTAACAATAAAGGAACAAATTAAAGTGAAAATAATTATAACAACAAAAAACAACTATAACAACAAGACAAACCTTTGTCTTGTTGTATTTCTATTTACATTGCATGTCACTTATTTATAGTTACTACCTAGTAACCATAAATAAGTGACATGCAATAGAAATAAAACGTCCAATAGTGCAAAAATATTAGAGTGAAACATTTTATTTGGCCAACGTTATTTTGCTAATTTTCGAAAAACTTTTGTTTACGTTATAGCTACGAAAATTCTATTGTCCGCTATAAAACTATCCCGCACATACAGCTTACAAATTAATCTAAGTAACTACTTTTCTTGCAATTCAACATATGAATGACTTATAATATATTAATTATGATTTTTTTATTGGAACGAAGTTCCTTATGGCGCGTTTGGTGTTGCGAAAGGAGGCTAGATGGAACGACACTTGACCTCGACACTTTTTTATTAGTACCTGCATAATAGGGGCAGAGGGCGTTGATAGTACTCCTATGCGTCAACTAGATGGCGTTTTTGAGAATAAACAGCGACATCTACCGGACGTATAAATAAATTTTATTACAATTCCACAAGTGTCGTTGTTAGTATTCCTGGGCGTCAATAGGTGGCGTTTTTTTATAACTTCGTTCCATCATGCATCCGGGTGTCCCTTGACACCTCTCAAGTTTTAATTTTCTTACTTCGTTATAAAACTTTAATAAAAACTTGTCAGTAATAGCTAAAACATTGAAACGGCAAAACATTTATAGGACGCTATAAAGTTCCGTGCACTACAGATTTGAATTCATAACATCTACAAGGTGTAACAAAACAAAGTGACAATACTTTTGGGTTTGTATTTGTACCTTATTTAGAGTTCATCGTGAAAGTAGCAACGCTGAAAGAGCATTTTTTTGTGATTTGTATGGGCAAGTGGCCGGGCGTCCGCGTCATGGAAATTTCCATAGAAAAGTAAAAAAAAAACTCTCTCAGCGCTGCTACTTTCACAGCAAACTCTATTTAGGGGACATACACAACCAAAATTGTTTTAACTTACTTTTGTTACACCCAGTATAAAAAATATAACGACAGTTTGGGAACCTCTCGCCTCCACCCCAACGCGCGGGTGCGTAACTCAGCGTACAGCGAGATCACGCCAGAAAAATTTAATTGTGAAATACGAACCCCACCCTCCACGCACAATGAACGCGTTCTCGGAGAGATCATAACTTATCACACCTTGTATTGGAGGTAGACCGATTGTTTTATTTATTTAGATCTTAAGACGCTGATAACTGCGAATGACCTTGAGGATTCGCATGTCTTGCATCACTCTCGCATCACTGTCGATTTTCATGCGAGAGAGAGAGAGATGTGAAATGTTCATTCGGTAGCGTGGATACATTTTTCGTTTGTTAGATGAAATCTAGATGTCAGAACCGAAAATTAAATCTTACAAGCTTTGGTTTTTTGTAAAAGGTATCAAATAAACATATTTTTAAAACATAGCTTGTATATTATTTTAGTTAGAACTGTTTAAAGTTCCTGGAAGATGTGACTTTGGTATTTTTTTTCATCCAGTAGGAATACATTATGTTATTATTTAAAATAAAAAAGCTTTTCCAAATATAATCAAAAATCACATATTTTTTTTTGTGCCAATCCATGAAATACAACTACAGATTTGAATTCATAACATCTACAAAGTGTAACAAAACAAAGTGACAATACTTTTGGGTTTGTATTTGTACCTTATTTAGAGTTCATCGTGAAAGTAGCAACGCTGAAAAAGCATTTTTTTCTGTGATTTGTATCTGTCTATAAAACTGCACAAAGATTTCGAATTGGCAGCCGTCTTCGCCTTAAGAAGATTATAATAATTATTTTCACGTTCAAAATCTGAACAAATATCACAGCTATATAGTTTAGATGATCAAATAATTTTCCGTGGCAAATTATAAAAGCACGGCATGGTAATTTTTTTTCGTATCAGTTAGATAGGAAAGCTGAATGTAGGAAATCGTATGCAGACGCTTCCAAATTTTAAGTCCACGATAACAGTAAGCCGTGAGTTGTGACACATGGACATTGAAATAATTGAAGACGTAAGTGGATGAAGAGACTAACATTTTATAACATAAGAGCAATTACTTATTTTTTCCTTATAATTTGAACAAATCTTGTAACTTACATATACTTTATCATCTAGCTATACATAAAATCAACATTTTTTGTTTATTTTAAATCTTTTTCTTAGTCCTAAAGCCTTCATTTACTTAACCACTTCATCCACTTATGTCTTCAAATTGTATATGAATAGTATTTTTACTTAATTTTCAATGAGGTATGGAATTTCCATATATCGTATCACTACGTTGGCTGCCAACATTGATGCCATTATATTTTTTCATAAAACTCAGTCTGCAACTGTTACTAACAGCCGCGGCATTTGATTGTATTTTTTATATAAAAAAAGTAAACCTACAATAATGATTGGAAACCCAAACGCCATTCTCATATAATATAATATTGTTATGGTCAAAAATGTAAATAAATTATATATTTTTCGAATGATAATTTAGTGCAGGTACTAGACCTACTAGAATATGGGTTACTTGAGCTACTATGTACTAGATAGATACTATTAATTATTAAAACTTTCCCTGTGCGCAAAACAACTGTTGAAAATGTACTACTTCTAGGATACACGATACCAAAATATCGTATAGTTGCAGTAAACGGTACTCTCTAGATTACTCTGCACGAATGACCTAGGTCCAGAAATAAGTGACATATCAAACATAATTTATGCCAATAGCGATTAATTATGCGCTACTACCCCCATACTGCACGTGTTCTGGCCTTCTGGGGGACACGATCAGGGTGCATAACAATACCCTATTGAAGACATATTGCCATATAATAATACCATTTGCGGGGAGAAACATAATTAATTAAGACCATATCAATGACAATAAAAATGTCGTTTATTAAGTGTTTTAAGTTGTTAACGAGTGTCATTTTTACTCGATGATGGAAAAGAGGTTATTGTTTATAACCTATACCCTACCCCATAGGGTATCAAGTGGACACGTTGAGACCTGAAACTATCCATACTAATATTATAAATACGAAAGTGTGTCTGTCTGTCTGTTACCTCCTCACGCCACGCCACGGCAAGCTGAACCGATTTTGCTGAAATTTGGTATGAAGATACTTTGAGTCCCGGGAAAGGACATAGGATACTTTTTATCCCCCAAAAATATGCGGTTCCCGCGCGATAAACGAAGGGAGTTACGGGCGTCATCTAGCTAGTACTATGATACTCAAGTCATTCAGGATTTTAAGTGTTTAGCTACGTTAAAATTAGCATCATATTTCCTCTAACATGAAGAACATATTTAGTACTTTTCGGGTCTTAAAATATTATGCCTCTTCCTCATTTCATCAATGCTCAGCTCATGACTCATGAGGTTACAAGCGTGAAGAGGTTTTTTTTTAATGTTGTTTATGGTAAGTAAAATAATAGACTTGATAGACTCAAGTTACCTGAAATACTAAACTAAACAAGTAAAGATCAAAAGATTTTCTAATTTCCTTACTAATAAGTAATAACAAGATCTAAGGTTTAACAAAGGTATAGCTTTACAAAAGGTATTACTACTAGGTGACACGATTCTCTCTCTAAAGAAGAAATAAGACTCTTCCATTTAAATAGAAATATCGCATTTAAATTCAAAGAAAATGAATTGTTTTCTTGAATCTTGGATTTCATGGATACGGTGTTGACTGTTGGTGTACCATCGAAAAAAGTGATTCAAAGGCATTTGGTAGACCGCAAACATAACATATTATTATTTGGTCGAGTTATATCAAGTCAAAGTAGATTGTTAGTCGTGTTCTGTGTGTAGGCTAAGCTTGACCTAAACTGACCAAATTACATACGACCGCTATATATCTGATTAAATTTCTCCGATTCCACTGTACCTACTATCAGTAGAATAATCGTGTACATGTTACAAAAAGGTCACAATAATATTAATTACCATTTACCTGCCTACCTTTACGCATTAAAAAAAAAACAAAATTCGTAATTCGAATTTCGAAGCTTCGGAATTCATAGTTTTAATCCTGTTTGTCCAAATGCACGGATATCATTGATTTCACAGTCCAAAACAGAGTCGAGTGTCGGATATTGTATTGTGTATTTTCACGCCGCCTCTGAATTGGGCAACCCGTCACGCTGGCGGGGGCGGGAGGGGACGAATAACGAAGGGGACGTAGGGGGCGAAGGGACGAGGGGGCGAAGGGCGCTAACAAGGCGAAACGCGTTATACGCAATGTCACGGGTTGACAGGCGATTAGAAACGCGCACGCGCTTGGCTGCAGTTGCGGCTAAGTACTGCAAGAAACCGATATGTCACGCTCGAGCTAACGCTACGCTTTGGCCCACTTGCGCCAATTCTCAGCTTGACTATCTAGTACAGTGTTCCGCAAATTTTTGTGTTCAAGGTACAGCTAGAAAATATGAAAAATTTTGGTAGTATACTGTGGTGTACTACCAAAATTTTTCATTTTTTCATTAATTTGTGAATTAATCAGCGTGTACGAGGGTGCTCTGTTTCCAATTCTTATTCCTTTCGTCGATCGTCCTGAGATGTTGCCTTTTTTGGTTCTTATATACTAGGAATATGAAGGCAAAATCTATTTTTTTGTGGCACACCAACACCTGCCACGGTACTTACACCAGTGTGCCGCGGCACACCTTTTGCGGAACACTGATCTAGTACATGTTAGCTCTAGTAACTATATTATACTAAGTTAAGTACCTGCACCAAAATGTAAATGTATTTAAGCCTACTTGACTTAAATACGAAAATCAGGTGTTCAATAAAAGCTTAAAATGCCATCACATTAGTTCAGTGTTCCATTTTAAAATAAAGATTCCTAACATTCTTATTGTTTTTTTAAACAACTATAACAATAGGCTCTTTTCTAAAAGAAAGTGACTAAAAGACTATAAAAAATATTTTTAGCTTAAGATAAGCGTGCTATACCGATCCTGACTTTTTGTGTTGTCTGTAGGTACTTTGACTTACTCTTTTGTATTGAAAAATGCTCAATACTTTTTAAAACTTAAGTCTCATGGGACTTACATTTACTATAAGTTCAACAAAAGAATCCCACGCGGAAGCATGACATGAAGCCACATTCAAGGCAAGAGAACTAGCGAGAAACCCACAGATACACATTATATTAAGGTAAGGTGGGGTAAGACAATCACGCGGGAAAGACTATCACAGTGTAGGTAACTCGTTATACGCAGCTTCATTATCTAGTTTGTCACGCTCGTAGGGTGGTAAACACTCAAAAAGTTCTCGGCTCAAAACACGGATGTCGCTACTTTACGTACAAAAGGTGAAAATGATAATGTGATAGTCTTCCCCGCGTGATTGTCTTACCCCACCTTACCACATACGATACATTTAAAACTGTGTTTGTTAGGGTTCCGTACCCAAAGGGTAAAAACATTAGGGACCCTATTACTGAGACTTCGATGTCTGTCCGTCTGTCCGTCTGTCTCCAGGCTGTATCTCAATAACCGCTATAGCTAGACTTATGAAATTTTAACAGATTGTGTATATCTGTTGCCGCTATAACAACAAATACTAAAAACAAAACATTATTAATATTTAAGGGGGGCTCCCATACAACAAACGTAATTTTTTTGGCCTTTTTTGCTCGATATCAATAATGGTAACAGCTAGGCTCTTCAAATTTTCACAAAGTCCTTGATTATATTTGTTACTTATTAATTAATAAAAATAATAAAATAAAATTAAAAATTAAGGGGGGCTCCCATACAAAAAACACGATTTTTTGCCTATTTTTGCTCTATAACGGTACGGAACCCTTCGTGAGCGAGTCCAACTCGCACTTGGCCGATTATTCCTCTCTTAACAAAACTATTTACTTTAAAGTTACGTCTTGCCTTACCTTAGGTGCTCTTCTATTTAAAGTACGAAATCTACCCAAAATAGAAGTCAGGCTCTTGATAGATGCTAGCAGTTAGCACCAACTGATTGACCATTTTTTCTTTCACCTCAAAAAACTTCATCTTAGATTGAACTTGGCTCTTCCCACAGACATAGATCGAGATAAATACCGCATATCCCTCCATTTGTATGAAAACGACCGTGCCACTTTTTTCCTTCCTACTGTGACGTACCGATGATAAGAAACGTGTCCATTATCAAGGCCAACGTTTCTATTCGAATTTCTACAGCTCAATACGGCAAAATTAGGCATTTAGGCATTTTTTAAATTCCGATTGACGTCCGATTCCAATAACAGACTTAAGAACAGACTTTCGAAAGACGAGCATTGCTCGTCGTTTGGGAATGCGATATGGCACGCGAAGTACATACACATGCGGTATCTATCTTGATCTATGTCTGTGGTTCTTCCTTTTCATGCGATGCGAATGCGATTTAAAGATATAATATAACCTTATATTTCAAAATTTCAAACTGAACGAGGGAATTATTTAACTCTTATACTAGTAGAGCAGGTTTGATACACAATGGTTCCCTGGTAAGATAGCAAAGATTAGCATTTCTTTTCTTTTTGCTAAATTTTAGCAATGAAACATTGGCTTGTGTTAGGGGTGTGTCACTAAATATTGGCTGTTCGCTCTTCCAACTGTGAGCCTGTCTATTACAACTATATGGTTAGTATAGGCAGTTGAAGTTTGTACAGATGGTTTATATTAATTACTAGACGTTCCGCGAGGATTCACCCGCGTAAATTAGATATTTCACAGAAATCAGTCTACAAAAAATAGCCTATGATCCTTCACGTGGTCTACTTCTTATCTGACCCAAATAACAGAAAAATTGCTCTAGTAGTTCGTGAGATAAGCCCTTTCAAATAATTTCCCCCGTTTTTTCCACATTTTCTTCTATTTCTTCGCTCCTATTAGTCTTAGCGTGATAAAATATAGCCTATAGCCTTCCTCGATAAATGGACTATCTAAAATTGAAATAATTTTTCAAATCGGACCAGTAGTTCCTGAGATTAGCGTGTTCAAATAAGCCCTTTCAAATAATTTCTCCCCGTTTTTTCCACATTTTCCTCTATTTCTTCGCTCCTATAAGTCTTAGCGTGATAAAATATAGCCTAGAGCCTTCCTCGATAAATGGACTATCTAATACTGAAATAATTTTTCAAATCGGACCAGTAGTTCTTGAGATTAGCGCGTTCAAACAAACAAACAAACAAACTAACAAACTTTTCCGCTTTATAATATTAGTATAGATTATGTGAATTTACGTACTTCTAGGGTGCAGGTTCCCTAGAATAACTTTTTTTTTATTCCTATCAAACTAATTTTTCGTGAGTAGCTTCATTTTGATAAGACGAACAACAATTTCCTCTGCGAAAATTACTTAGACTTAATATTTAGATTAGGTCTTAAAATATGGATTGTTACTATTTGTAGGACAATGTTACTCTTAAATTATATATCAAATATATGCAAAAAATCAGCTGGTTAGGGTTCCGTTTTAGGGTTCCGTAGTCAACGAAGACTTGTCGATTACAGAAAGCTACTCACGAAAAATTTGCTTTATAGTAATAAAAAAAATGTTCTAAGAAACCTGTACTAAATAAAATAGATATATTAAAATCGAAATGAAATACCTAAATATCGTAATGTAACCGCCAAATCTTTACTACGAGTATACCTACATTATTCCCAAGATTATAAAATTATTTAAAAAATAGCTAAAATAATTCATAAACAAGCTATATTATTATGCTTTTGAGGAATCTCTATTATTGGCGACAGGTGGACTGAACTAGAGTGTCTGCAATTTATGCGGTATCCAGGACAATCTAAAACTTACACCCATTTCCAATTTCCTAGGACTCGCAGCACAAGTATTTCTCATTTTAATATCTCAGAACTCTCCAATGTAACTATGTGAGTATAAAACTATGTATCTCGATATTTAATATTCTACATAATTATATAACAATTTCTAATATAAATGTACGTCTAATAAATAAGAAAGTATCAGAGAATTTTTGAGAAGGAACTTTGTTAAGTCTGAAGCAACAAATTCTAGAGTCCAAAACCACGACACTAGTTAAGGCACAAAAGTTGATATTTGATGTACATAATATTTTTATATGTATAAAACTTTGTTATTCAGCTCTCTTTTGCGGCAAATTTTGTTAACAACTAACATTTAATATTTTTTTTCAATACTTGATCCCTAACAATGTAGTGTATGCCATGATTTTTTACGCAGGTGAAGCCGCGTTCAAATCCAGTCTCATATTATTTACCAACCATTTCCAAATCTGCCCATCATCCCAACTACAACTGAAACTTTTGTCTTCTTTACGACATGCCCAAGAACGACTGCTAATCTTTAGCCCATCAATAGATCACGACATACTTCTGTCATTTTCGGGACATGTCCGACTATAATCTCCAGTCATGGTGGCCTTAATCAATAGCACGTGCGGCCGCGGCACCCCTAGACACATAAATTCCGGGTAGGTATTGTGACGTCACGGCTCCCGGCGACATATTGCCGCCAAATATTAGGGCATCCCCATCAACGCGAGGGAGAAAGAGGAATTTTTTAAATGAATATCCTCCGCGTGAATAATAATGGCACAGAATGAAAGTGCATAAATCCAAAGTGTACATTTTTTGTTAAGTTTTTTAATGTGATAAAAATTGTTATTTGTATTAAAGATAGTATATAAATATTTGAGGACGGAGTATTGGTTTTTACCAATCCAAAAGGGTGAGTAATAAATGATAATTTGTCAAAGGCTTGGGTCCCGAAGTTTCTAGGACTTCTTTAATGAAAGTTGCCAAATATATTATGAAGACGTAGTTTTTCTTTGGCGATATCGATATGAAACAGATTTTTAAAATTTTACTAGTTTTCTCTTTTATTTATTTAACTAGCTAAAAGCCGAGCTTTGTAAAGGGCTTGCTTTGTAAATCGTTATTTTTGTTAAATATTTTTGTTTTTTAAGCTGAAGTCAATTTTTTTTTATTTTTTATATGTATAAGAACTTTTAATAATGTAGTAATATGTATAATAATTGAATATTTTATGGTGTATACTTGAATTTAAAAGATGACAACAAGCCCTGACACTGTTAGGGGGACAAGAAATAATAATTAAAAAAAAAAAGGGCTTGCGTCGTTTTTCTGCGTGGTAATAATCTTTAAGGCAGTTTTTTTATATATTTTAATAGTAACCAAACCTTGACTCACCGATAACACATCTACACATTAATAAAAATTACAATGTTAAATAAAGCACAAATCAATAGGCGGTTAATTTTTTTTCCGTAAAGTGTACCACATAAGTGCTCAGGTTGTGGGATTTAATATATAATATAATTATTTATTTTAAAAACTTTATGCACATAAAATAACAAAGGTGAACTTAATGCCTTAATAGGTTACTGTTAGATAATGCCATAATCGATAATATGACATTATCTACCAGTTAACCTTTGGGCGATACAGGAACAAAATTGTATATGTGCCATTTATAATATTAGTATGGATAAACTTTATTCGACATAACAACAGACACTCCACTCATCCACTTTAGGAGAAATATAGATGTGCACGCATATGCAATTATGCATACGCAACGCATATCTTACGCACAGCCCCAATATTCATGCTATCTCATGTGAATTATGGACGGGACCCCTAAACTTTTAATATTTTTTATTGTCTTCCAAGCCTTTTTCCAAGCATTCATAAGCCAAAAGTTAGCATGATATTTCGGCCAGAGTTAGCTTTAAAATAATCTGGGAATCTGGAAGTGAGCCTGGATATTGTATGTGATTCGGAACAATAACATTATAATTATTATATGATACTAGCTGTCCCGACTCCCGGCAAACGTTGTTTTGCTATATAAATTATTTCGCCCGTATTGAAGTGACTAAATAAGTATGGCACCGTGGCAACGTCCATCGCTATCCCGTCGCACAAACAATATGGTCGCCGTCAGTCTCGAGTTGTAATAATTTACTATTATTTATTCAACAAATGCACTTATCAATATAAAAAGTATCCAGTAGCCGATTCTTAGACCTACTGAATATGCATATTATAAAATTTGGCAAAAATCAGTAAAGCCGTTTCAGTTCGGAGGAGTACGGTAACAATAAACTAACATTGTGTCACGAAAATTTTATATAATATATAAGAAGATTAGATACACATTAATAATAACGCATTTAAAACTTTTGAAAAAACCCAAGACCCATGAAAAGACAAAAATAAATTTTAAAGATGATCATCATAATTATTATTCAAGTTGATAGTGCCATAAATAAAGCTCGGGTAAAATCAATTGTACCGATTTTATCTCGATCAGTTCGATAACGATAACGATTATCGTTATCTAGTCGCTGTATCAAAGGTTTAGTGTAGGCCTAACTTTAGTATCTTGATTGCGATCACACCTGCGACTTTGGCTTAATTTTTATATAAGTACTATCAGAGAAGTTAATTCCTAGGCAGATGGGGGACCTACGTAGTTTGGTCGCGTTATGTCAAACCCAGCCGACAGATCACAATTAACATTGAATTGACATGATCCGATCGAATGACGTTGGTCTGACGACTGCCTAGGAATCAATTTCCTCGATAGTACTTACTAGATGACGCCCGCAACAGTAGCGCCAAAATTCGTTTATCGCAATTCGCGCGGGAACCGCACCTTTTTCCGGGACAAAAAGTGTCGTAACTTGTATGTCCCTTCCCGGTACTCAAAGTATCTCTATACCAAAATTCAGTGAAATCGTTTCACGTTTTGGATAAGAAGAGGTAACACACAGACAGACTCTACGACTCCAGGGATTTGTTTTAAGGAATACAAAGGATTTCAAAATGCCTAGTCGTGCCTTATACTTTTTTTTCGCTCTTGTAAGAACCACGTTAGAATATAAAAGGCCTCTATGGTTACCAAATTACAAAATAGTAATACATATTATAGAGGACATTGAACGTGTCCAGAGAAAATTTCTTAAAATCATTTGCTATCGTCACTTTCCCGGTCGATCAAATTTAAATTACCAGAACGGGCTTACGCATTTTATTTCAAAATAGAGACTCTTGAAAACCTAGACGCATATTTTTTTGACTTAGAGCCTGTCCACACGGGCGTTGCGTCAGCGTTGCGTCGACGCAGCGCTGCCGTTTGATGCATAGCCGGCCACACGGGCGCGGCGCTGCGTCAACACCCCCTCCCGCTTCGTCTCGAGGGCTGCTGTCCGTCATGTGTGCGTTGCGCGCTGCTGTCACGACGCAGCGCGCCGTGTGAACACCTTGGTTATTTGTATGTAAAACAACGCAAAGGCAGGAGGGATCCTTATACTATGGCTGCGTCGACGCAACGCTGACGCATCGCGCCGTGTGGACTGGCTCTTACTGTTCTTTTATAAAATGGTGAATCACATTGTCTATCTGAAATTAGTTTTAACACCAAGTTTAGTGCACGTAGAGCTCATTACAAATTTATTTACTTTTACGGGCTTAGAAGAATAATATTTCTTACTTTAACCCTTTGACACGTATGGCTAGACAATATAATGAATTAGCTAAAGACAGATTAAAGTTAGACATTTTTGAACACAAAATAATATTATATTAAAATCGTAATTAAGACATCCTCCATATCATATTTACCTCTGCAACATAATAATATTTGATTTATGAGTGAAATAAGTAACGTCCAAGTTTATGTTTAGTTAAAAACCATTCAAAAAACGGGCCAAGTGCGTATCAGGCCACGCGCAATATAGGGTTCCGTAGTAGCCGATAATTTTTGTATGTACAAGGAATGTACCATCTAGGAAATTGAATCCTAGGCAGTTGACAGACCAACGTCGTCATTCGGTCGGATCATGTCAATTCAATGTTAATTGTGATCTGTCGGCTGGGTTTGACGTAACGCGACCAAACTACGTAGGTCCCCATCTGCCTAGGAATCAACTTCTCCAATAGTCTACGAATAATAAAAACTACAATAGTTTATAGTACATTAATATACTACTTACAACATCATCTCAGTTACGTTCAAAGGAATTTGAACGAAAAGTTCCTTTATACTTCTCCGGAAACATTTTTTTAGTTGATCGACTATCTTCTTAGCCGTGATAGTTTTCCTTTTAAATTGTGCATGTTCCCTACTCCCGTGAATTTTTTCACATTTTCAGAAGCAACCGTTTAGCTGGTAGAAGGGGGGACACTGGAATCTATAGATTTTTTTCACTTCAAAACTTCATACTTCACAAATAGACCCTTAGAGCTATAACTCACCGGGACGCCATCGCGACGTAGCCAGTGACATTACCATATCACCTCTACGTCGCTGCAAAGCGCTGTTTTTAAACAGCGCGCCGCGACAGCGCGTCCAGATGCCTACGCGCGTTTTCTTACTAGCGCGTAATACGCTTGCAATGAGCGGGACTCTCGAATCGCCCGTAAAACGCGAGAGCGACGCGTGAGTCGTGAATCGTGATACTTGGGTGCCATAATTGCAGCGTCCAGTACAACGCGCGAGTCCGTTGCGAATGGACGTATTTGATTGGAGCGCGATAACTTCGAGTCCATGTTTGTAGCGTAAAAACGCGCGTAAAACGCGGTATCTGGATGCAATAGAAATTGAAACGCGCGTATGGACTTCGCGCGTAAAACGCCTCATCTGGACAGGCACTTAGTAATAGGGTCCCGTTTTTATCCTTTGAATAAGGAACTCGAAATAACCTCAGAAACCAGCGTGATCAAATGTATCAAACTATACCGGAGCACAAAGAGATTCGAAAATGTTTCCTTCCATAAAATTAGGTAAACTTTAAACGTCATCCCATATAAAGTTTTCGGCGAGGATGTTAGGGTAATACGGCCGAGGAGAGAGTAATAGCTTGTCGAATAACCCGCTCCTGGACAAATAGTGGGACCGATTAAAATGTCGTCAGTTTTCAATCGCTACCCTCGCATCTGGGTGCCATTTATTTTTGGACGAGTTTTTTGCTGCTTTGAGACGGTGCCTACTTATTCCTTTCTATGTATACTAATACTATAGAGTTTTGGCGATTCTAAATTGATGCATACATAACTATGGTTTACTAATAAGTTATAAATTATTATAGCTACAAAATGCTGTGTAAATCTGGTTATAATAGATTGACACACAAATTGAAATCAGATTGAAATTATTGTGGGTACTTCTCTACGTCGAATAATGCTCTCTCAAAGACTGTAGGTACCATCGAGGAAATTTATTCTTAGGCAGTTGACGGACCTACGTATTGTCAGATAGAAACAAGAGCCAGAAATAAGTTTTTTACTAGCCTTAGTGACAATAGCGTCAAGTAAAAAGTTGGTTTTGAAGGGATTATAATAATTAATGGAATTATGATAATTTGAAAGATAATAGTTTAACAGAATATAGATTTAATGAATATTATTAATTATGATTACTATAGGTCTACCAGAATCTGATGGCAAAAAGTGAGAAAATAAATTGACTAGAAATACCGGAGTAATTGGAATAAAACATTTTGATCCTTTTTTTTTTCTTATAGCGGCTGATTCTGTGTGTTAAACATGCAAATATAAAAATTTATCCAATGATCGAGGATATTTTTTGAAAACCTGCTGTCAAAAATTTGCTATCAGATTCTGGTAGACCTATAATATTACTCAATACTATTAATGAATACTATTCTTAAATCGCTAAATTCTGTCCGTAGCGGTCATTGATCCCCTGTCAAAAAACTTTCATCGTTTTCTATACAAACCGCGATTGATAATGAAGTGACAGATGTTTCTTATAGTCTAACATGGTGTCGCATTTTGCATACTCGATGTGGACTGAGTACGAAGTACTTATATCACTTCAACCTCATAAATAATTTAAGGTTATCATTCTTACCAAGAGGTTTTCCGACGAATCTATACGTCTTTATAAGAGTTCAATTTTTTCTTAAGTTAACAGAATACAGTAAGAGCATTTTTCATATAGCTCCTAGATAAAACCAGATCCAAATGCTAACTTCACTAGCTGTTGCCTGCGACTCCGTCCGCGTGGATTTCAGTTTATAGCGCGCGTTGGATTCCCACGGAAACCGCGATAAAATGTAGCCAACATTACTGCAAAGTTTTCTTAAAATCCATCTAATAAACAAAATTGGTGTCAAATTTTAAAGCTTCGTAAAACCACTTACAACAAAAGTTTTGGCCCATAAAAATAGTCTTGCATTACATGATACTACTTCAGAATAATATTCTACAAATTATATATAAATATTAGCCACGAACCTAAGGTTTCATCCATGTGAGAGTAAGTTATGTCTGATCCTTCTGGGATTTGGTCTAAGACTAAAAAGGTCAATGACCGCTGGTGTCACCTTAAAATATTTAACTATAAAAATATATACAAACGAAATGTGGAAGGAAGATACACAGCGAAGATTTCAATTAAAGACAACATAAATTACAGATATAATATTTTGGTGTGTCTATAGTCAGGACAATTTAAGGTGGCACCAGCGATCATTGACCATTCTAGTCTAGGAGCTATATGAAAAATACTCGCACTGCATTCTGTTAATTTAAGAATAAAATTTCATTCTTGTAAAGAAACAGACTATTGTAGTTTCATCGGAAAACGTCTTCGTAACCCTTCGTACAGCGTTGCCGGAAGTCCCGATTTTGGCGAGACGTCCCGATTTTTAAATAAATCAAAATTAAATGTCCCGCACGGGACAAACTTAGTCCAGCTTTCGAGTTATCCCCTAAAAGCGGGACTGAGCCTGAACGTGGGTGCAGCGTGCTGAGAAAGAAAGGTGCGTAATTAAGATAAGAGTGTGGGAGATAGAGGTGTGAATTTTCTATGGCTTCACGTAAACGTAATTTTAAGTCAAATAAAAAGAAAAAAAATCGATAACTTTAAATTTTATATGTTTTCTTACAATGTCCCGGTCCCGCTTTTATCGGAAGAATTCCGCAATTTTCACTCAAAAGGTTCCATAGTCCCGACTTGGCACAAAAAAATCTGGCAGAGCTGTCTTCGTATGATAATCTTCAACTATTTATGAGTTTGAAGTGACATAATTCATACTCTGTTCACATCGTGTATGCAAAATACGATTGTCAATCGCGGTTTGTATAGAATAATTAGTTTCTTTCTTACTATTAAATTCTAGTAAAACTAAATGTATAAAGTTTACTTTGCCCAATGTTAGGCAAGTCCAAACCAATGTACTATTAAATGATGAGAAGATGAATTTGGTAGATAACACTGTATTCCTAGGTATTACACTTGACAGTAAATTACAGTGGGGTCCTCACATTGCTAATCTTGCAGGTAGGCTCAGTTCTGCAGCATATGCAGTCAGAAAAATTAGAGAAGTTTCTGACGAAGACATGGCACGATTAGTATATTTTAGTTATTTTCATAGTAGGATGTCATATGGAATCCTTTTATGCGGAAACGCTGCCGACATTAATACAATATAAATTATTGTGCTGCAGAAGCGAGCCATACGTTCTATTTATAAAATGTCTGCTTTAGAATCTCTGAGAGATAAATTTAAAGAAATTGGTATTCTAACTGTTGCTTCTCAATACATTTTGGATAATGTAATATATGTTAGAAAAAATATAAGTAAATTTAAAGTTAAAAGTGACATTCACTGTAGAAATACTAGAAATAAGCACAAGCTAGATATGCCGGTGATCAGACTTAGTAAAGTCAGTAAATCCTTTAAAGGTCAATGTATACGCCTTTACAATAAAATGCCAGAAAACGTTCAAAATCTTTCCATTAATAAATTTGAAAAAGTAGTCAAAGAGCGTTTGTGTGCCAAAGCCTATTATAAGGTCAATGATTTCATAAACGATGGCACATCTTGGGAGTAGGATGGCTTCTTGCAAGGCTACTTCTACATTAGTGTTACATGACTTACAATTATGTTGACATTGTATAATTTTAAGTTACAACATTGTAAATTTTATTTAAAAAGATTAATTTTTTTCTCACTTTTTTTTGGTAAAAAGTGGGCCCCGTGCGAGTTTCTTACGCCGGTTCTTCTCGCCGGGTTAGTTCCCGAACCGGTGGTAGGCACCATGTAGTATCAACATTCTGAAAGCATTTTTTTTTAAATCTATTCAGAAATAAATATTTTTATTTTATTTTATTATATTTTAACATAAAATAGTTTTGAGATTTTCTTTTATTTATATAAAAAAAAAAATGCTGTGTTATGTTGTTATTAGTTCTATAAGTTATTATTAAATTAGCTTTACGTTACCACAAACGTCACTGTTGTGTTTGTAAGAACTTTGTCAAATGCTTTAGTGTTTAATATATTTTTAATTATATTTTAATGGCGCACCAGATGATGACAAACAAAAACCAACAGATGCTGAGTAAGTGCCAATTTGGTAAGATGTATATTAAAATGTTCTTGATTATTTTAATGTTCATCTATTGTTTTACCAAAGAAAGTTTCTTTCTTTCTTTATTTCTTTCCAAATAACGTTGAAATATGAAGTTTTTTGACAGCGAGTCCATGACCGCTACTGACCAGGCGCTAAGGGCCATACCTCACCGGGACGCCATCGCGACGTCGCGTCACATCGCCAGTGACGTTACCATGGCAACGTCTGGTGTCTTTACGTCGCCGCAAAGAGGTGTTTTTAAACTTAACTTTAACCCTTCGCATGCCTGGTGGGTCTGTCAGACCCAGAGCTTCAGAATAACGGCGATATTTTTTAAAATGTTTGTTGTAACGCACCGCGCGACCTTATAAGTAGGGAAGTATTGGGCATTCTGTCCCACTTGTCCAACCAAAAGTTGGATAGAATTGTCTGTCCTGCAAAGAATCACTTAAATTAGAATGTGTTCTGTCCTGCAGTTGAAATGATTGGGCATTCTGTCCCACTTTTGTTCGCTCGCGGTGCATAAACGAACAGGAGGGCATCCTGTTCCGACACACCGAACCTCCGTTCGCTCGCGCTCACTTCGGTGTACTCGGTGTGTCAGGATGCCCAATAGCTCCTGTTCGTTTATGCACCGCGAGCGAACAAAAGTGGGACAGAATGCCCAATCATTTCAACTGCAGGACAGAACACATTCTAATTTAAGTGATTCTTTGCAGGACAGACAATTCTATCCAACTTTTGGTTGGACAAGTGGGACAGAATGTCCAATACTTCCTGTTCGTTTATGCATCAACTGATGGTAAATGAAAGGACATGCTCATGACATGCACCTCTGTTCGCTCACTTCGGTGTGTCAGTGTGCCACTTACCGTAGGTAAGATCATGCACCGATCATACTACTGACTCGTAATCGGTTACGGTCAATGGTAAGATCACCTACTTTTTTACCAAAAAACATACCTCGGCTTAAATATACCAACACACTATGATGTTTAGTATGTTTAAGCTTACATTTCAGGGGATAGGAATTTAGGATCTTATCAATAAATAAACACCAGTTTTTATGCATTTATAAAAATAAACAAAATAATGTCTTCGTTTGTGTAATGTAGAATTCTTCATCATTGATCATCCGATCTGAAAAAAAAGAATGTTATGTACATCCACACTTACATAATAATCACCATTTAGAGTCACGAGTACTTTAAAACTACGACGACGATTAAGGATGTTTGAGTAATGTTTGATCTAAAAAAATTATGGATTAATTATGTTTCTAGTGATAACTTCGACTTTTTGGCATTCAAATAATCTCGAAAATATTAACGTTATATTATGCAATAACAGTTTTTCTAGTTTTTATTATTCGTAGGTTTTATAGGAAATATAATATTATGAATTTTTATATTTAAATTTGTTATTATTAAAATATTGGATATTAATTATTATTCTGATTAAATAATTACCTCTAATATGTATCTACTACATAAACCTCATTCAATAAACTAGATACATTTAGATTCAAATTTACTTACAATTAAAATAGAATGCCAGGTATCCTTTTTCTGCGTTCCGCTGTAATTTTTGATGAACTTCTCTAATTTTCAAGCATCTGAAAAAAAAATGTATTTTTTTTTTTTCATCAAACAACACACGTAAAAGTATAATAGTGTTTTATGAATAAGGTAGATATTTATACCATGGTACGCCTGGTCTAATTATTGCATTAACTTTTCTTTGTAAATCATGAAGCTAATATAGGAAAATACTAAATAAAATATATTTTTTTCCATCAAACAACACACGTAAAAGTATAATAGTGTTTTATGAATAAGGTAGATTTTAATATTATATTACATTATTCAATTAAATTTATTATAACATGGTACGACTGGTCTAATTGCATTAACTTTTCTTTGTAAATCATGAAGCTAATATAGAAAAATACTAATCAATAAGAGTAACACAATAGATTAAAATATTTGATGGGTAACGAATGAATATATTGGTAATTATTTAATTTTAAAATGTATCAATGTAATAAATAATGAATCGTTTTCAAAAACTAAAATATTATCAATTTAAATCAAAACTTAAATAATTGTGTAATGAATTAAATCTATAATGAATACAATAACTACTACACTTACTTTTAACTGTTCCTTTATCTTCCCATACACTTTTGTTGTACTGGGCTGAAACTACGATGATACTCACCGCGCAGGCGCGCACAGCGTTGTAAATGAACGAGCTAAGACGGGAAATCATAGGAACAGACCGACCGAGTCGATAGGGTTATCAAACCTACTATATATTATAGTATCCAACTATTAATTTTATCCAACTATTAATTAAGGGATCAAATACTTTACTTCTAAAAAAATTTGTAGGCGAAACTACTATATTTTGCGTAAAGCACATAGTGTTGCGATAACTCAAATTAATAGTTATACAAATAATCAGTAAGACATAAATAAATTCGATAAGATTTATCCATTACAAATTAAACCATGCGTCAAATTCATAACTTAGTAAAATAAGGAATTATAAACATCGATAGCATTTAAAGAATGATAATTTTCATAATTTGACTAGAGGTAATATAATCGTGTTTAATATACACAATATTCATTTATAATTTATTGGATTTATAGGGTAAAAACTTATCGCCTCTTAAATTATCTCTTTAATCGAGTTTTCGCTTCTAGTTCACATCCCTGATATGGAAAAAGCTGCAAGCTGTTAAACAAGAATATAATATTGCACATACGTATTGTTAAACCGACACTCGCTTTTATAGTAGGGAGCCAAAGCGGTGATTTCTGCAGTGATTTGAGCGCGTCAGATTAAGCTTGTGTATGCTTCCCACATGTCTATAGTTAACGTGGTATAGAAATCAGATTATCTGAGTGGTGCGTTAAAAAATATACTATTAAGTAGATTTCAAATTGTCAGATTAAAATAGAGAACGTTGTGTAGACCCCAAAGAAGCTTTTATTTAAAGCACTGATGGCTTAAAGTAAAGGGAAAGATACAATAATAATATAATACCATGATTTATATTATATTTTGCCTCCCCTACTATGAACAGCAGCAGAGATACAATTACAAAGCATTTCAATGAAACGCCGCAGCGAGCGCGCGACTTAGATTCTTGTTTATTCAATTTTATTTCATATTCAGCTACATTGATCAATAATAAGGTCGAAAATTGTAGTAAGGCATCATTAGTTTAAAAAACGTTTATATTTCATATTATTTACCACAATATCATCACAATTATTCACATACACATTAAATATTCGGATTTACTTGCTTATTTAAACAATTATAATTTATTTAATTTTAATCTCTTCTTGGAAATTAGGTATTGGTTCAAGATTAAATTCGCTATAAAAGTATGCAACATTTAACATGCTTAAAAAATACACAGATGTATAAAGATACCTAGATTTTGAGGATGCATGATCAGTCAAATCAAATCAAACCATTTATTTCAGAAAATTTACATTCCATATTATTAATTATTATTTAAAATCAAGCAAAATTATATAACATTAAATTTATGTCAAAATCGATGGAAATTACATATATATCTATTAAAGAAACGTATAATATAATTATCTTATTTAATTCTTTTACAATTATATATTTCATATGTTTTACATAGTAATGATCAATGATGATGTAATTGATAACATTAAAACGGACAAACATACGCACATATCAACTCGCGCTTGACAACTATTACACATTTTTGATGACAAAGACCGTTTTCCAACAATAAAAGTCGACGCATGTTGGAACAAGTCACAACTTTTCAAGTGGCTTCGCACCAGTCTTCAACTTCAACTAAAATGTTAGTGAGTATTGAATTAATATTATTACTCTTTTTTTGTGACTAATTCATCAAGATGGTAAAATAATTTATATTAATTTCTTCTTTAATTATTAAAAAAATAATTTAAATTCTTTTTATTTTTATTATTTTATAAAAACAATAATTTTAACTTTACAATTTTTATTAAATTTTTATTGTTTAATAAAATATAAATGTATTGTAGTTTTAATGTAATGACTAATTTTAATGATAATATTATAACGAAATTTTTAAATGTAAATATTGTAATGTTATGGGTCTTAGAAACCCGAAATAAATGATTTTATTTTTTTAATAGGTCCGATTCAGAGTTTGAGGCCCCATCTGTGGTGTCGGCAGCACCGAAAAAGAAGTCAAAGGCGTCAACCAGCAAACGCAAGGCTGGCTTGGAAAAGCAACTCGACTCATCTCCTCCGCTGGAGTTGACCCGCACCTCATCAGACAAAAGTGCTCGACGAAAGCGAAAATACTCGTCCCCGCACGAATTTAACACTACACGGTATGTTCGATTATTATTACCTACTTTACGTTTGCTGAAATTCTATTTCTGTTTCTGCTGGATTTTAACTGTCTTTGTAATAGCCAACTGTCAACACAGTCCCAACCACGATAATTCAGTTTGCATAGTTACAATGATTTCCTACTTTTTATTTATCAAAACTTAGTTCAGTATCCTGTTGAAGTCTGATAAAACTAGGCACCTAATTGTTTACAGTCAAAAGTGAATGTGCAATACACTTATTCCTATTTTGTTTGTTTTCTTACTAATATTTATTCTCGATTATTGTATTTTAATGATAATAATATGTTAATTTTGTGTTTTTACAGAACAAGGAGACCGGACTTATTCAATATCTTGCGGGCTGAGGAAGCTAGTTGCAGTGAACCCAAATCTCGTTGCGGGGAAATAATATCAAGCTTCGCCAGCCGAGTTTCTACGGGAACGTCTCGTCGGACTGCGAAGACCGGTGGCGAATATTTTGTGGACCTCAAGATCTACAAAAAATCGGACTACGTGTCTCACGCTGCCAATGTGCGATACAAGACGGCGCTGGTAAGTGTAAAGCTCCAGTGTGACGAGTCATCATCGTCTTGGGGGGCACTGCAAGACTTCTTAGGACAAGCTTTTACTGAGTTTGAGGAGTCGGAGCCCATCCATTACAGTGACAAAAAATAAATTTTATTAAGTAGGTTTACAGTTAATCAATTTATAGTAGATATTAATTTTCTTTTTTAATATACTAGAATAGATTTATAACCTTTTTAATTTTTTTACATTAGTATCGGTTACTGTATTATTGTTTTGATAGCATTGTCTTTTTTAATAGAATAAAATGCCTTTCTGTTCGACGTGTAACATATCTGTACATAGTAAATCATGGGTAGGTCATTTGCGAAGTAATTCACATAGAAAAAGTAGACAGACAATAGAATACAGTGATGGTGTAGAAATCGTCAGCTCTGCATTTCGTAATCGTATTATAACTTATAAGATATTACCTCTTGATCAACTTCAGTTAGCTTCAGTAGATATATTTTTTTCCGAAATTCGTAACAAGTTAAAATCTCTTTTAGATGAAAACCTTATTAAACATTCATGTGTTAAGGTTAATTTCGAACTATTTGGGACGTTTTTGAAGTTCAATGATAATTCACAAGAAATAAAATCTTTTGGAACCAAAAATAAAATATTACATAGTAATTATGATTTTGAAAAAATATATTTGGAAACAGTTAGTTATTTAAAAACTAGTATAGAGGAATTTGAGGATCGTGACAGTGGGTGGACATTTTTAAATAATTTATACATTGAGATTAATATCAATAAATATCAACCACTTAGCGGTTCGAGTTTTATCAGTTTACCCAAATCAATTCAGGCTAAAAAGGCGTGTTTAAATATTATGAATAAAGATCAGCATTGCTTTCTATGGTGTGTGACAGCAGCCTTATATCCAGCTAAAAATCATCCTGAAAGAATTTCGTCATATCCTAATTTTCGTGAATTATTTAATATAAATGGAATGTTTTTTCCTGTATCTTTCCATGACATTAAAATTTTTGAAAAAAATAATCCTAATATTAAGTTCATAATTTATGGTTTAAAAAAAAGTAAAACTATTGTTGGGCCGTTGTATAAATCAGACATTAATAAAACATGCAACGAGAAAATTATACATTTGTTGTATTTAGAAAATAATAACACTTCTCATTATTGTTTGATCAAAGAACCTTCTAGACTGTTTAGAAGCCAAGTTACATCTCATCACAGCAAATTGTACTTTTGTGATTTGTGCTTGATATTTTTCAGTACTTCTAAAGAAGTTGAAAACCATTTATGTGGAGGCGTTGTAACTGTCCTCCCAAATAAGGGCTCAGTAATTAAATTTAAAAACTATGCTCGAAAACAAAACATGCCATTTTGTATTTACGCAGATTTTGAATCGATGCTACAAACCCATACTGAAGCTAACTGTTCTTCTAGCAAAAATACGACTACGTTACACCAACATTTACCTATAGCTTTTGGTTATTATATTGTTTGTCGTGATGACCCTAGTTACAATCGGTACGTATCATATCGAGGACCTGGTTGTGATAAGCAGTTTGTAGATTCGATTCTTAAAGACGTACAAAAAATATTTGATATACTTAGTACACCTGTCCCTATGATATTTTCTATGGCGGATAAGTCTGACTTTGATAATGCCACACGTTGTCATATTTGTGAAAATTTTATTTTTTCGGACAAAGTCCGTGACCATTGTCACGTTACTGGTCGTTACCGCGGAGCTGCGCATCCGTTTTGTAATTTACAGTATAAACGCCCTTCATTCGTCCCCATTTTTTTTCATAACTTAGCTGGTTATGATTGTCATCTTTTTATAAAAGCATTAGGTGAGGTTCCTGGTAATATTAAAATAATACCTAAAACCAAAGAAAACTACATCTCATTTACCAAATTTGTACCAGTTACGAATAATCAGTTTTTTCAACTTCGATTCGTTGATTCATTTAAGTTTTTGGGAACAAGCTTAAGCAAATTGTCAGAGACATTAAAACCGGAAATGTTTAAAAACTTACAAAATCATTTCCCCGATGAAGATGAATTTCAGTTACTCACTCGTAAAGGCATTTATCCATACGAATATATGAACTCGTGGAAGCGGTATGACGAAAAAAGTCTACCCCCAAAAGAATGCTTTTATAGTTCCCTAACTGATCATGATATTTCTGATGAGGATTACCAGCACGCGTGCTTAATTTGGTCAACATTTCAAATCAAAGATTTAGGTAGTTATACGGATTTATATCTAAAAACTGATGTGCTTTTACTGGCAGATATCTTTGAAAATTTTAGACAGACTTGCAAGCAACACTATCAATTAGACCCAGCTTTTTACTTAACAGCACCCAGTTTATCTTTTGATGCGATGTTATTAAAAACAGGAATACAATTGGAACTTATCGATGACTTGTCGATGTTGCGCATGTTACAGAGTGGTATCAGGGGAGGAGTATGTCTGTGCTCTCATAGACATGCAAAAGCAAATAATCCTTACTTAGAAAATTACAAACCATCAGAATCTCCATCCTACGTCACTTATATTGATTGTAATAATTTATATGGATATAGTATGTGTCAATATTTACCATTATCAGATTTCAGATTTCTTAATGAACAAGAAATCAACAAATTAAATATAACCGAAATACCGATCGATGCAGAGTGTGGTTATATTCTAGAAGTGGATTTACAATATCCTAAACATTTACATAACTTACATAATGATTTACCATTTTGTTCTGAAAAATGCATTCCACCCGGGGGGAAAACTTTCAAACTAGTTCCAAATTTATATGATAAATTTAAGTATGTTATACATTACATTCACTTGCAAACATGTTTAAAACATGGTTTAATATTAAAGAAAATTCATCGAGTGATTAGTTTTCGACAAAGCGCATATTTAAAACAATATATTGATTTGAATACTGCTCTGAGGCAAAAAAGTTCCTCAACATTTGAACAAGACTTTTTCAAACTCTTGAATAACAGTGTGTTTGGAAAAACTTTAGAAAATAATGAGAAGAGGGTCAATGTGCATTTAGTTAATCAGTGGGTTGATAATAATAATGTGACTAAGAAAAGGCATTGTGCACAAAAGCTTATCGCTCGTCCAAATTTCCATAGCGCGACGATTTTTACTGAAAATCTAGTTGCGGTACAATTAAACCCTGATCAAATAATTTTGGATAAACCAATATACATTGGTTTTACCGTACTAGAATTGTCAAAAAGTCATATGTATAACTTTCATTACTCTGTTATTAAACCTTTTTATAAAAATAATGTACAAATGTGTTACACGGACACTGATAGTTTTGTATATCATATACGGACCCATGATTTTTATGATGACATAAAAAGACATTTTTTGCCTTACTTTGATACTAGTAATTTTTGTAATAGTAATCAATATGATTTACCCATTCAAAATAAAAAAGTTCCTGGTTTGTTCAAGGATGAAATGGCGGGTAAAATCATAAGTGAATTTGTAGGCCTTCGTTCAAAGTTATATTGTATTAAAACCATAAATAGCACAATCAAAAAAGCGAAAGGAATTAAGAAAAATATTGTCAGCAATTTCAATGTTACTGATTACCAAAAAACTCTGTACGAAGGCAACATTGTTCACAAAACAAATGTTTTATTTAAGTCAATAAAACATGAGTTGTATACATGTGCTGTGAAGAAAGTTGCTCTGTCTGGTGATGATGACAAGAGAGTCATATCTAAAGATAAAATTTCAACTAGAGCATGGGGTCACAGTAGTATATTTAACTTTTAACTAGATTTAATAAGCTGTACCTAATTAAGAAATTCTTTGTATTGTTTACTTTCGTAGCATAACCTGTGTATTTAGTATGTATATAATAATTATTATGTAGATTTAGAAATAAAATATCAATTATTAAATACATTAATTGTTTTATTTATTACTTCACGACTACATAGATTTTGCAAGCAAACCTGCAGGCTGATGCTAAATTCAAGTAACGTAAGGTTTTATCAAGTTGAAACATGCTTTACTTGAGTAATGTCGGCACTACATATTATAGGCGAACGCCTTGGCCAGCGCGCTGGCCCAATGTGTAGAACGGGCGTTCGCGCGTTGGCGGTAGGTATCTATATACCATCTTGTGGGGAGGCGGCACTGGGCCAGCGCGTCGGCCAACGCATTCGCCTATATGTAGTGCCGACATAATCCTAATCCACACGTGCCGCGCGCGCATGCCTGGTAGTACAACCTACGACGTATATGAACGCGCGGTACAGTTTGTAACATGAGTCCTCATTTATGATAATACCACATACATGTTGCAATCACTATTATAATAATGTGAAGACTTTGTTTTAGTATTCATTCTTGCGTCGACAAGCACTGTAATTAGTTAATCACGTCTACATAATTTACAAAACAAACCTTAACTTATATTATAGTTACTCACGTGTACATAATTTACGTATTTTTGGTAATACAGTCTTGGACCTGACTACACAACGGTAAGTTGATTTATTATTGATTTAAGTCATTAAAATACATAAAATAATCGTTAATTGTAAAGATTTCTGATTTGGTGTTAAATATTTTCTTTTTTTTACAGATAATGGAACGCGTAAAAGATATGACTGCTACATCCGAAGACAATGTCTACCTACATGAATATGGGGATACTTTCCAGTATGCTCAAGATCCTTTGGAAGGATTTACGGAAGAGTTTTTAAAAATGAAAGCTCAGCAAAAGCCGAACGCTAAGATTCGGGAACGTCGTCCAGCAAAATTAAGAAAAAAATGTGTTTCTAAAAGTGCATTAAGTAAACTGCATATTCCAGTTCATTCGTTTGTGGTAAACAGCGTTCCCAAAAAAGGTTTCCGTCTGATAAAGATCTCAGTGTTTGATTTAGATGGATCCCAGCAACATTGTGACAGTATAGACGATGATAATTTTTTGTTATCCGCACAATATGTTGTAAATGAAAACGGTGATGAAATAATGGACCAAACCGAGAAGTTAGTCAGTAATATATCAAAAAAAATATGTAATTACAGTTATACGAATTGGTTTTAGTTTACTTTGGTATAAAGTATTTGTTTTAGCTGTAGGGTCGCAATAGACTTTAGAATGAATAAGTCGATAAAATTGTAAGATATACTTGTATGAAAATAATATAAGTTAGGGTTTGTTTTGTAAATTAATGTGTACGTAATTATTGCTTAAATAAATGTATGATGTGAATATATTTGTTTTATTTCTATTTCATTCAACTTTAATTATTTAAATAAAAAGCAATAAATATAAGGTATTTTTTATTGAAAGTGTACATTATTTTCTAAACACCATTTTTTTAAACATAATACATTTTTTAATGCACAATACTTCTTATGAATAAAACAGTTATACGATTTGTCCTTACAATACAGATCGAACAGAATGTCAAATCTTGGAATGTCTTTGTAACTTATATCTACAACATTATTATGATCACACAGTTCTTTCACCCATTTCACTTTCTCTTCACCTTTTACGATAATGTTTCGGTCTTTTAAGTAAGGCTTAATAATTCTTCTGAATTCTCTATAATCGATATAGCCTTCGCTCCATCGAAACCCTCTATTTCTTTCTAACCACCGAACATTCTTTTTTTCATCATCGGTTAGCGCTGAGAATGGGTATGGTGGTTTAACATAAAATGTATGTGTATGCTGTCGAGTGGCTATACATAATTCTTTTACTAAAAAGTCGTTATTATTATTTTTAAATCCTTGTAAGTCAACGATTATTGTATTACTATTCATGATATTTTCTTAACGATATTACTCAAAGGCTTATACTCAAATATGCAGTCGTTTAATATCAGACAATATGCAGCTGTCTGATCGGGTATTTCTTGGTCTGTTTCGATTTCTACTCTCACGTCGATTGACCCTTTTAATGTTTCGTGCTGTCGCGAACAGTCGATAACGAATAAGGGAGCAACGTCTCTGAATTCTTTCAAACTCATCAACGGCTCTGACCGACGTCCGTGATACGACTGTTGAAATCTAGCATACTGTTCGTATAATAAAGTAAATTTGTCTTCTGTAAAACTGACGTTTAATCCCTCATATGGATAGTATGACGAATTTAAAAACACTCTTACATCACGTACGTGACAGTGATCAAACTCCGCCATCGACAATTCACTGTTCTGTTTGCGGTTGGTTTGTAAAGCTAATACAACAAATCGTGGTTTTTCTATTTGAGATGAAGTTTTAATGGACCAAGTATGTTTACGAGTTTTGGGTAGTAATGGATACTCGTATAAATCCCAGTTACGATATGCTAATGGAATAGCTCGATCTTTTTCTAATTGTTTTAGTAAATTTATTCTTTCGCGATCAGATACTTTAATATGAGGAACTCTCCAGATAATTTTACTTATAACAATATCTTCCAAAACTTCTCCTGTTTTCAACTTGATTGCATTAAGGTTAGTGTTACATCTAAGCAACACTAACTCATGTTTGCAGTTAATGATAATTTTTTCATAATCTTCCGCAAATCCTAAAATCTTGTTTAGAGGAATGGATACAGAAAATTCACCACTTGTATTATTTATACCTTCTGGCGACCACCCCCAAACTCGAGCATATTTTGATTCGTTTTGATTTAAGGACAGATAAGACTTTATGGTCGTAGTAACACCAGCGTTTTTTATTTTATCTATTTCTACTCCATTTAATTCATATCTTATGTCTTGAAATAGAAATAATGCTGGATTATTAACGAAATGTATATTTGAAACCTTTTCTTTAGTTGTCCTGTTATAGACAATTACTTTGCCTTCGATATACAAACTGCTGAGCGAAGGCAGCACATATAGGTCTTGTTGATTGATGGGGATTCGTATTTCATCATTCTTGTTGAAACTTGTTACGTACGGTTTGTATGAATGATACTCAAAACTTTCGATGCTGTTGTCGTATGAGGTTTGCTGAGATATGTTTAAAATATTCATTTTATTAAACCAATTAGTTTGAGGTATTCTTTATTGCTTTTAGTAAGCTTCTTTTTTAACTGCTGTCGTGTGTCTTTGCGAGAAGATCTTTTAGGACTGACTTGGACATTTGATATGTCAGGGGTTTTATGGAAATTTATCATTTTTTTCTAAAATGTAAATACAATTGTACCTCTTCACCTCGTAAATTTACTTCTTTGTTATCAGCGTCTAACAGTCTTATATTGATGGAACTAATAGAAGTTTGATTGACTGGAAAATAAATTAAATTTTTTGGTATTTCTATTATTCGATATCCAGGAGGTACATTAGGAACAAATTCGTAAATAATATGGCTTGCTTTTCCGTTCACAAATGAACCACTAACTACATCACATTCAATCCTCACGATAGTTGTTGATAGAATGCTGACAGGATACTGTGAATCAGTGCTTATATTAGCTTTTATTGTTTCCATTCCAAAGCCTAGTATGTTCCCAATTGAATCATCTTTATTAAAATGAACGTCTTTAGAACAAAATATATTTGTTTTCAATGTGTTATTATTGCATCTCAGTTTTAGCAATGTATTTTTTATGTTAGTTTTCAAATAATCACAAATATCTTGAAGCTCGTAGGACCCTTCAGGAATTTCGATCATTTCATTGTCACCGTAATAAAACTTGTTGTTTCGTCCATCAATATTAGGTATAGAGTTAAAAGTTGAAAAGTACAAAAGACCACATTCATAGTCTCCAAGAAGTTCCAACGTCGGAGAATAGTTTGTCGTCAAAGAGGCTCCGCTCCCGGTTATAGATACAGTGAAAGACATTTTGATACTGACACGTTTATTTATTTTTAATATTATTTAAATGTTTCTTCCAATATTTTTTAAAAAATTTAATACATAGATGACCACAGTTTGTTGTTCCAAATGCTTGATGTCTGTTATAATTATAGTTTATGGGCAAATTATTCATATATTTCATCAGTTCTAATGGTGGTTTTAAATTACCAAAGCTATCATAGTATTCTACGTAGCTGTTTTGTTTTACATAGGCTACCCAATGTGTGCCAGGATTCACATTACTATCTAAATTTACAATTCCACATTCTATTTTTCTAGGTTTTAAAGGCAACGTATCTCTCATGTAAACGCCGCGAAAGTATGGAATTTCACCAGCATACTCCAATATGTCTAAATTCGTAAGCGCACGCCTGGGCAGCCGCCTAATTAGTTTTTTGATGGGTTCAAATATAACCCTGCTCCTTTTTTATGAGGTTTAATATATAATCCTTTTCCAAGAGCGACCGCTTCCATCATTCTGTTGTGTCTTTCAGATTCTTGGAGACTCTTTTGTGCTGCTTTAGAATCGTTAACGGCTTTGGCTATACCTGCTGCACCTCCTGCTAATGAACCTAACGCCGACAATCCCGCAAAAATAGGAATAAGCGGTAAAAGTCCACCACATTTTGGAAGTGGAATTATACGTGGTAAACATATTCCTTTCTTTTTACTGAACAGTTTTTTCGCAGCTGCATACGCATATTTTATAGCAGAGTGATGATCCTTGGATTTAAGTTTTTTTAAATGAGCATGTATTTTTTTAATACCCTTCTTAAATGATTTAATACCACTTCCAGCTCTGATTTTTGTTTTCATAGCATTTTTTACTATCCACGAGGCAATCTTTTCTCCCTTACCAGCATCTTTTGATTTCAACCTCTTCTTTGCCATACTCAAAAGTTCTAAATCAGCTTTACGTCGAGCACTAGGATCTTTATTTATATAAGCAATATCGTGATGCATGCAAGCTTCATCCAATTTGTTAACTCCTCGATCGCCTTGTAGTATTCGTTTTTGAAGTTTCGTCCCAGGACCGCAAAATTGATATCCAGGTAAATGCAACTCAAACGGTAAATGGTCTATCAAGTTATTGATTACACCACTGCCTTCCTTCATTGATAAGTATGTATTGTGATATAGCACTGATTATGTGCTTTATATATCTAAATAACTAATTCACTTTTATCTATCCAACTATTTTCTTCGGCACCCAATCCTAACCACTTCACAAAAAGTTTGTTGCCTCTTTTCTTTAGAACTTTTTCGATAAGATAAATATCAGGAAATTTAGTTTTTTGTAATTCTTTTCCATAAAAACAACCAACAATGTTTTGTTTATGTTTGTCTTGTAATTGATACGTTTGAGGACTAGTTTCGTTGACTTTTATGATGCGAAATATTTCCGTTGACCAATTAGGGGTGTAGCCTTTATAAAAATCGCCTTTGTATTTACTTATACGAACAAAATCGCCAACTCGAAAAGACGATTCTTTGCGTACTTTTTTTGGCTGTTGGCTTTTGATAATATTCAATCGAACTGTATTTTGATTTGAACTGTTAACGTCTATTGGTTTATGTTTTGTAATGCGGTGCACAGTATTGTTATAATTCTGCACAACGGACCTTAAATTATTTTTATACCATTCATATTTTCCACATAAACTAAATAATTTGTAAAGACGTGATTTTATAGTTCTTATTACTCGTTCGACGATAGAAGCTTTTTTTACAGAAAATGTGGAATAATGATTTATGTTATAAGTTTTCATTAAATGCTTAAAAGAATCGTTATAAAACTCTGTACCTAGATCTGTTTGTAAGTTTTTAGGTTTTCGTGTGGATTCTGTTAATATACTGCACATAGCACTTGATACAATTTTTTTAGATTTTGATTTTAACGGTCTAGCCCACACGTATTTTGATAAAACATCAATCACTATGAGAACATATTTAAATCCTTTATTAATCGACGAATATTTTTGTAAGTCCACTAGGTCAGCTTGCCATAAATCATCCAGACCTTTAATGACCGTATGTCGACGAACGAAGTTTCGTCTCGCTCCTCTGTGTAGTTCATTTACTATATCTTGTT
Organism: Cyaniris semiargus; assembly: GCA_905187585.1. Taxonomy (NCBI): domain Eukaryota; kingdom Metazoa; phylum Arthropoda; class Insecta; order Lepidoptera; family Lycaenidae; genus Cyaniris; species Cyaniris semiargus. The sequence goes on along the minus strand of LR994547.1, from coordinate 19,755,137 downwards.
TACTCATTCTGAACAGATTTTGCTGCAATCATGTTATCGATTTCTTGTTTTGTGTAGTACATTTTACTTAAATTTGTAGTAGTAATTTTTTCTAAACTATGGAGAAAGTTTCTGACATTACTTTGGATTTTCATCATTTCATTTTTAAGGGCTTGGACACTTTTATCTACGTATTCTTTATTCACAGCCTCGTCGTCTTTTTCTGGAATTTGCACCCCTTTTAATTTCGATGACTTTAAATCGAATTCCCCTGTATCGGACCTTACCAATGTATCGCTAAGAATTTCAGAAAATTCAGATAATCGTAAACGCTTATGAACGTGATGACCAAATTTGTCTATATTCATCGCCGTCTTGCTAGGTTCTATAGTGTAATAGAACTGCTAAATTTTCCTGATGGCAGCCTTTTATATTTCATTTTTTTAATGATACCAGCTTCTTTCATTTCTTCAAGTATGGCATTAATTTCATTATCTAATCCCGTATTACCAGCCGCCTGAGATGCACATAATATTTTCAGTCTCTCAACTAACTCATTAGGATCATTCCAGTATACTAAATCAGTGTCTTTCTTAACTTCTTTCAAAATGTCGATTCCTTCACCTCGCTGAAGACTTTCTACGCTACTGGTATTATTTCTAGCGAATTTAAATAGTGGCTTTATCACGTGAGTATATTTGAACCCTTTATTACCATTTATTTGGTTCGATGGTTTCCAGTTACGTTTATGTGCATTAGTGTCGATGAGTAGCAATTTATAATTTTGTAAGTCTTCCTCTGTAATAATATCTAAATTAGGTTTTTTTTTGTACAACAATTCTGCCAGACCAGAAGTTTTTTTTAAAGAGCGGCTTCCAATTTTCAGAACTTTTCCATCATCGTGTAAACGGGTTTTGCCTAGCCAAAGTTTTCCTCGTTCACTTCTTACTCCATATGGTATATCTTCTTTCAGCGCTTCAGGCGATGCAGACCAAGACAAGGAATCGTTTGCGATACTTGGTGAGGATTGAATAGATTTAAATGAGTTCTCATGGATATCATAATCCTCAGAAGATGATGTAGTAAGCGTTTTGTCAGGTGTTTTAGAATTAAAGTCGTCATTATCTGAATTTTCTTCATCATCAAGATCCGTCTCAGATTCTTCTTTTTCATGTGAACCATATTTTGAAGATTCTTTTTCGTCTTCGTCATGACGTTTTTTTTCAGTTTTGCTTGCTAATAATTTTAGCGGACTGACGATCGGTTGAAATATCGTCTCCAGTACCATGTCATTTGTGTTTTTAGTATTTTTTATCATTTCTACCTTTCTTTTCACTGCAGACGCTGATTTCACAATTTGTTCCTTAAGATTCCGCTCCATGTTAAGAATTCTACTCTGATTGATGTCTCAAGTTGTACTACTACATAGTGGGGTACGTATAAGCTTTATAGAATAAATTAATCCACTATTATAAATGTATCAAATTTCATTCTGTAACAACCATTATTTCGTTCACAATCCTTATTGATTACCACATAACTGTACGGTTTACTCCACACAGTTGAACACATTTCACGAAATTGCGACCACGTCATATCAGACCCTACATGTTCATCGTAGATGTGTCTTAGATTAATCTCGTCTTGTTTAAACAATATGATGAGATTGGCATTATCTCTTACTAGTTGTTTGGGTATTTTAGTATAAGTTTGGTTAAGATAAAAGCAATCAATATTTTTGTGACGACCCATAGCAAAATAATCACGTATATTATTTTGATTTTCGCATGCAACATCGTCAAATATGATGATAGAATTAGGTAAGGCTTCTTCTGGACTTAAAATTTCACTGTTATGATTATACTTGTGATACGATGTATCCACAACTTTTTCCAATACTTTTTCTAAAAAGACGTACTTAGGTTGATACAAAGACTTTGAATACACATAAAGGTTTCTGAATCGTGGACCATTCGGGTGTAGTAACAAACTGATTACTAAGTTTGTTTTCCCACAGTTTGAGGGACCACAAACAATACTGCGAATGGTATTTGGTAGTAAATTTCCGTGTCGCTTAACTTCATTTTTAATTGCAGGACAGACACATTCTAATTTAAGTGATTCTTTTTGTTTCAGAAATTTCATAACTGTTTAATCCAATCGACCACTGTGATTAGTGGATTATGACAAAATGATAATCATGCAGTGTGTTGACTCATATAAACAGATAACTTCAAACATACGAAATTAAATGTTCCTATAATAGCTAGCTAGATCTTTCAACCATCCAATCATCGATGAGAAGCTATTTTTTATCACTTGATGCATAAACGAACAGGAATGATTGGGCATTCTGTCCCACTTGTCCAACCAAAAGTTGGATAGAATTGTCTGTCCTGCAAAGAATCACTTAAATTAGAATGTGTCTGTCCTGCAGTTGAAATGATTGGGCATTCTGTCCCACTTTTGTTCGCTCGCGGTGCATAAACGAACAGGAGCTATTGGGCATCCTGACACACCGAGTACACCGAAGTGAGCGCGAGCGAACGGAGGTTCGGTGTGTCGGAACAGGATGCCCTCCTGTTTTGCTTTCTGATATAGGTTTGCCCTAACAGACAAAATTCCGCGATTTGAGAATAGAACATATTTAACAACGAGAAACATAATCATGACTAGAATAAGAATTTAAAGTAGGATATGGTAAACATGAGCAGCGGCGCGAAGTGCTGTATCTTCTGCGAGATAAGCAGCCGGGCTTGACCCACCGCACCGAGGACTGTCTTCTTCACTGCTTCAGGCAATGGGACCAGCTGGAATAATTTGTTCCATATGCACATCTCAGTCGTACGTTTAATCTCCGAGTCCAACTGTTGTTCGCAATGATCCAGGGCGTCCATCTCGTGTACACCATCATCGAGTAAGCCTACAGAACACAAAAAAATTTGTTGGAGATCTAAGAGAAATTTATAACTGTTCTAGTAGTGAAATAAAATTAATTAGAAGTATTTTTAATGCATGAAACACAAGTACAATTTAAACAAGTAATGTTGACGAAAGAATGAGTATCTTAAGGCGAGGACTTATCTCAATTCCAAAACGATAACCTTGCACACAACCAAAGACCAAGCGTGTAAGCATCGCAATAAGATTCATTTTAGCTTAGCATAAAATTGTAGTTTCTAGGGGCGGATCTTCTCGATTTTTCATGTGTTTTTTAAATATCTTTCGAAATAAATATTAAGAAAAAAGATTGTTCGGTTCAGACCTTTTTAAAATAAATTCATTAACAATTTATTAAAATAAAATGTAAGTTATTCTTGTTAATACTTATATTTCGATGACAAAGAGTTTTGTCGCAGGTGAGTTTGTAAATTAATTACAGCGAAAGTATTATTTTTTATTAAAATGTTTTTGATTTAAGCCCTTTTAAATATTATGCTCTATATCTCATATTTTTTTACATTTCGTTATTATATTAGAACTAGGTAAATCGGGTATCAAGAAATAACAAAATGGGGTTTCAGCCCGCCTTAATGGATTGTACTTTTTTTATGAAAGTAATGGACATAATCATGACATAATATGAACAATTTCGGATTCCGATAAATTATGTTACCTTCATCATTTTTCTTATTTATTTCCTTTCTGGCATTATCCTTACCCCTGGCCATGGTAACACAGGGGCATGGTAGCTTTTGAATCACCTCAACAATCGGCTCAGGAGTCTTGACATACTTTTCGATATGTTTTTTTTTTTTTTGTATGGTTTGAAATTTGTGTTCTTCCTGGAAGAATTTGGTAGTGATTATTCGAGGAGTATTTTGTTTGCTATCGGCCTCATCACTATAAGAGTGGGCTGGTGATTTTATTGTAGTACGAGTATTTATTTGCTCATGAGCATCATCACTACTACTAGATTCAGGAGTACAATTGAATCGGTCATTTAAAAAACCTCTTAAACTCACTCAAATCTGGGGGCACGGGAGTGTCCCCGCCAAGATGAGCCAAGCGAAGCGCGCAAGTGCACTACCTACCTTTTCTCGAAACGTTTCGTCGTAGTTTTGGACCATCGTAACTTTGGTTTGGATAATGCCAGATACTTGAAATTTTTAAGATATAATGACATGAGTATAATATTTAAATGTGCAAAGGTTTAATATTGTTACTATTATACTTTAGATTTTAGAGGTGTCCAAAAACCCACAATTTTGGCACTGACTCACCGATCATCAAAATTGTTAGGGTACTTCCTGAAGTCTTAGAAAGCTGAAATTTGGTATGTAACCTACTATTAGTACAGAAACAACAAACAATTATAAAACCCAACCTAACCTATCCCATCTCCTTGATATAGAGGGTGTATGTTAGTATGGGATACCCCCGTTTCTTGTGCTAGATACAAAATTAAAAATAGAGTATAAAATACTTCTTGTGCCAAATAAAAAAACACGTGTTAGCTATGAGAGACCACAGACTCACAGAAAACCGGCGTGAAACAGCGCTTGCGCTGTGTTTCGTCTAGTGAGTGAGTTTAGCTGCGGCCGGAGGCCCAACTGCACTATACCTTAGTCCCTATCTCTATTCTCTTCTGCTAATTCCCTTAGCCTATTTCTTCATAAAAAGGCCGAAAACGTACTTGCAACTCTTCTGATGTTACAGTGTCCATGTGCTTATATTAATAAGTACTTTACTTTGTAGACTCTAGAGTCTAGACCTATTCTATTTTGTTATTCGTCATGCTATGGGCTTCGAACTTAATATATTACTTTTCTGTTGTACTTAATAACTTTTATATTTACCGTAACTAATAAAAAATGGCCAGGCTACCGATTTTGACTAATGTGTAGAGTTTTTATATTCTTCTCGTGTGGCTGACACATTATATTATCATTTATTTATTTAAAACACTTTATGCAAATATTTACATGGGCGGGCTTAATGCCTTGTGGCATTCTCTACCAGCCAACCTTAGGGTGATGATGAAAGTGTAAAATAGGCATATTATCATCAAGTATTTTGCCGCGCTTTAGAGTAAAATTAAGGTTTTTAGATTTAGGTCGGAGTATGTAAGGTTAGAAACTTGGCTCTACATGAGATCTCACTACTTTTTGACACCACGAACTATATGTTATCATCTTGGCAACATTTTTACATTAAAATGTTTTTGGTGGGATTAAATTTTTCAGGAATCAACAAAAACTGTTTTATGATCAAACAAATGAGTTTTAAACAACTTTTAATTCTGAATGTAGTATTTGGGAGGTAAGTAATTAAAATAGAGAATATACTTTATAGTTTATTAATGAAAATAATTATTTAAAAAACCCGAAAAACTGTTTCTGACTTATGTTGTTTTAGCAAGAAATAGGGCGAGTTGCATATAATTATGCCAAAATAATCGTAGTAATAAACTATTATTATTTAACATTACTCTTAAAAATAGCCTTATTAACATTTAATACCTATGTATCACTTTTCAATAACTTTAAGGTACGCAGTCAAATTCCTCATTACATTTTCTTTCTGATTATTTTCAACATTTGCAGTTGGCCAGCTAAAAATGTTGATGACTTCCAAAAGGTTGTTTTGATCGCGGTAGCGAACGGTCGCAATCCGCTCAACAATACACGCAGCAAACATTAATAAAATTAATTAATATTTTGCGAGTAGCGCGGCTCACAGCCGCTGCACCGACACCATGGCGCTCGTATCAACAACACGTCGTCAACACCATGGACGAAGATTGCATCGTGGAGCTGAGCAGGTCCACCTACACCGGCGAGAAGGTCTGCAAGGGCAGGCCGATGCTGTACGAAGCGTTCGGCAAGACCGCGCAGATGACGTCCCAGAGGAGAGACGGAAGCAAACGAAGCTTGTAGGACATCATCTCCCTGCTCAAGCAGACTAGTCCAGCGGAAGTGCCGGTGTTTGTGGCCAAGCAGCTCTACAAACTGCCGGCGGTATCGACGGACCACGTCAACGTCTCCATCCTGCTCTACAAGTTCAACATCATGAGAGCGGAGCTGGACAAGATGCGAGGTAGATTGGATGCCTCGGAATCAACCATCAGTGGGTTACGTAGTGAATTATTACAATTAAAAAGTAATAATTCATTATGTAGGTCACCCGGGCATCCGATCGACTCGATAAATATGCGTCGCGGAGCTCAGCGCGACTCGCCGTTTTGCACGTCAGCGAAATCGAGTGGGTCAGCAACAACCGCCGCCGCCGTCAACTCGCCGCCACCGCGTGACGTCGATACGAAATTGAGGCCATCGACTCAACGGAAAAAATATGCAAACGTCGCTGCTTGTCCCGCACCGCCCCCGCGGGCAAAGGCGAGGGGTGCAAAGGAGGGCCGCAAGGCTGAACATCTTCGGCTCGACAGGGACGAGAGCAGGAGGTGCAATGAGGAGGGCTTCGTTCTGGTGGAGAGGAGGAAGAAGAGGAAGCCCACTGTCCGCAACCACCGCGGCACCGCACCTTATGTGCCGAAGCTGCGACTGTGCAGCGAAGTGCCCGCGATGCCGCTCTACGTGTCGCGCCTGCACTGGTCCATGACGATCGAAGACGTCGTAACTCGTAAACTACATATGCGAGAAGATCACCTACATCTTGAGGGTGAAGCGTCTGCACTCTCGCCACAAAGTTAATTGTTCCTTTGTGGTGAGAGTGCCGACCCAACTTTTATCCATCTTCAAGGTGGAGGAGTTCTGGCCCGCCGATGTAGTTCCGGGGGAGGCTCCCGAACGAAGCGCGCATCACGTCGCCGAAAGAGGCTTAACGTGATAAAGTGTAGTGTGATTGTGTGTGTGAATTTGTTAATAATATATTTTAGGATAAAATTGTTCGGCGTGCATCCGTTGTCTGATTGCCATAACACAAGTTTTTACTTAGCATGGGATTAGACGACGTGATGTATGCTACCTAGTTTATACTATTGTATATTATTGTGTGCATTAGGGTGAAGCCAAACGAGCGTAATTTGTGAGTTGTGAGTCGCAGAATTTCTGCCGCGTAAATATCTTTTCATAGAAATCATGACTCACAAAATTACGCTCGTGTGAATCAAACAGGACTTTTGTATGAAACTGAATGCAGCAGAATTCTGCCGAACCGAAATTCTGCGACTCACAACTCACAAATTACGCTCGTTTGGCTTCTACTTTAAATCATCAATTTAAAGTAAGCAATTTTATCGTTTTTGCAATGAACGTCTTTTTCGTGGTATTATTTAAATAGGAAGGAATGTTTTAATGTGCGTGGTATTTACCAAAAATGTGCATCTACCTATAAGGAACCATTTTCAGTAATAAAAGCATCTTGGAAAAAACGTGACTACTGACTAACGAGGTTTTTGAAATGACCGATTCAATTTTGATCTTCTGAAGTGGTTTAAAAATTTCGATTTATTTTTCTTGTTGGTCTTGTAGTTTTTTCTAGCGATGATGAACCAAGGCTACCTGAAGATTCTGATGTTAATGATATCTTTTTTGACAGAACAGTCTCAGTACGTTTCCTAAGAACTCTCTTCTTCACAATTGGTAGTGACGAGTCGACAATGCTAGACGATTCAGAAGCTTTACTTTGAGCATTGTTTTTTATTGTTTTTACCAAAGCCCGATTTTAAAGGCTTAGAATATTTTGTTTATTGTCAGTGTTTAAACCTAAACTTACTTTGGATGTGCCTTTTTTGGCATTAGTGCTGCGTGTATGTAGAGGAAGTTTGACCACATTCAGAGTTGAGTTAAGTGTAGCATTTTTTGGAGCAAATGTTAATATTTTTGGGTTCTGTACCACTCCAACTAAAAAAGGTTTCTTCTTATTTAGAGCAGCCTCCATCTTCTTCCTCTCTTTCTCCTGTTTCCATAACTGCAATTGTTCCATTCTATGTTCTAGTTTAGTTTTTTTGTCCGTTTTAGGTGGAACTAGACTCTCACATTTTGGAATATTTCTTATATTGTCAAGACAAGTAAGACGGCTGGTTCTTCTCTTGTTGTTTTGTGTATCCAAACTCAATTTTACCCCAACTGCTACGCTGTTGAACTGGACAGGTTGACTTTTATGGTTCTTCTCGTGCAACTGCAAGAATTCACCGAAGTCGAAACTCTTATCCATTTTGACCTGAAAAAAAATTTGTAAACGATAAAACTTTAACAAAACTTGACATTTCAACATAACTGTCTTACTATATCGTAATCTACAGGGTGTCACAAAACTAAGTGATAATTCATAATACTTTACAGTTAACTGTAAAAGTAGCAGCGCTGAAAGAACAATTTTTTTACACTTTTGTATGGAGAAACTTGTGACGCTGGGGCGCTTGCCCATACAAATCACACAAAAAATTTGGTCTTTCAGCGCTGCTACTTCCACAGTGAACTCTTTACAAGGAACACGTAGTATTATCACTTAGTTTTAGCATTTTAAATAATATTATCATACTGTTGCTAACTGTATCCGGCATTTTTTGTACCACCGAAGAAATTGATTCCTAGGCAGTTGACGAACCTACATCATTTGGTCGAATTATGTCAATTCAACGTTAATCGTGATCTGTCGACTGGGTTGACGTAAAACGATTACTTGGGTCCACTATGAATCAACTTCTCTGATAGTACCATCGAGGAAATTGATTCCTAGGCAGTTGACAGACCAACCTCATTTGGTTGGATCATGTCAATTCAATGTTTATTGTGATCTGTCGGCTGGGTTTCACGTAACGCGACCAAACTACGTAGGTCCCCCATCTGCCTAGGAATCAACTTCTCTGATAGTACATTAAAAAAAGTATAATATTATGTAATCGTATTTTTTATTTATAAGTACCTAGTTAAGTAAAGTATTTTATATGTATAATATATAAAATGTGTTTAAAAGTCCTAAGCCGTGATGGACTTCAAGTACAGAAATTGTAAACTTAGTACGTGAACAAATTATATAAAACCGCCCGAGTGCGTATCGGGCAACGCGCAATATAGGGTTCCGTAGTACCGCTAGTTTTTGATAATTTATGTATGGCCTATGAATCGACTTCCATGCTAGTATATTTATTTTAACGTGTTTTACACTACTAACAACATCATCTCAGTTACGTTCAAAGGAATTTTAACGAAAAGTTCCTTTATACTTCTGCGAATACATTTTTTTTAGTTGATCGACTATTACTCAATAACTTATGAAGTCTTCTTAGCCGTGATAGTTTTCCTTTTAAATTCAGCATATTTCGTACTCCCGTGAATTTTTTTACATTTCCAGAAGCAACCGTTTATCTGGTAGAGGGGGTACACTGGACTCTAACGATTTTTTCCACTTAAAAACTTCATAATATTTCACAAATATAATACAGGTAAATCGGAAAATGATCTTTGAATACTTGTAATATTTAAAGAAAACCTATCCAACGGTGGGGTGGACGCGATATAAAAAAATCATTCCCGATGTGTGGCGTAGGTACCATTTTTTTTTGAGGTTTTATATACCATTTAGTCGACATCATTAATATTATGTGCATTCATGCCCAATTACAGCTTTGTAGGCCCTATAGTCTCTGAGCAAAACCGCGGACAAGCCGAACAGGAGGACAGACAGACAGACGGACAGACCGAAACAATAAGGGTAAGGGACGCGATATAAAAAAATCATTCCCGATGTGTGGCGTAGGTAGGCGTAGGCCCTCACAAAGCTCGGTTTTCGCTAGTTTGTAATAAACAAGTAATAATAATAAATATAATATTAATTGCATTTTAAATAACTCTAAAGTCACATAATGGTTTTAAAATATATACATTTTGTAAGCACTGCTAGCTACCAATTTCGCATCAAAATTTATGAACAAGAAATAAAAGTAAACAACGTCATTTCATTCATTTAAAACGATACTCTAAACTTCCTTCTTTTAAAAAGATCAGTAATTTTGTCGCATTTTGCCTGAACGTTTCCCGCCAATACCCATTATATTTGATGTTGGCAACATTATGCAGAGTCGTATCTGATGGACTTCAAACAAAAAGGGTGGTAAAAACGTTGACATCGTTTGATCGATACACGGGAACTCAACAGGTGTTACATCCAAGTACGGATGTTAAAGATAACGTGTAGGCCTATGAATTTCAGAGAAGTGACTTTTAAAGGCAGCTAAAGAACAACCTTACTCTCGAAACTAATATATACGATTTCGAGTTACGAGTGATTCGATGTCCATTTTGATTTGGTTTCAATCGTAATTTGGACTCTGAAAAAACTCGAATCTTTCGATCTTTCTTTGACCAAACGTCAAACTTCTCGAACCTAAACCTTTTATCTACATACATTACTCGAATATTACAGGAAAGCTTTAGCAGAAAAAAACGTGTAGGTAGGGACAATAAAATACATAAAATACAGGTTGTAGACAAAGACACATTTTAATAAGAAAAAGTTTGTCGTTAACATAACCAACTCTAAATAAAGTTTTCTAACTCTTCGTTCCCCTTCTCTACACCGGTGGCAATTCCAAAAATTTTCAGATCACAGATGTCATGTTAAACTCTTTGTTATTTCCGAAGTAGGACCTTTTTATTTGGATTTAAATGTTTAATCAATTCTTAAGTTATGATATTATAAACAAACAAAAAATATTGAGTTTTTAGTAAATTAATCCCAGATAATAATTATTATAATCTAATAATTGTAAAAATTTTAAGGGGCTGTTTCACCACTACCTGACAAAGTGCCGGATAGGCTATCCACAACATATTTGACAGATTCTCCATACTCTATCTGTCAAGTTAAGTTGTGAATAGCCTATCCGGCACTTATCAGGAAGTGGTGAAACAGCCCCTAAGTCTTATTATCTAAAAAACTATAATTACCTGTTACATGCCTCATTAATAATTGTATTAGTATCTTTCATTACTTTCATATTTTAATGTGTTTAAGTCAAATCAACGAAGAAAAAAAGGTTACGGTAATTAGGCAAAGAATGGCAAATCGGATAATGACCGAGATATATTTAATGATTAAGTACTTAAGTTTAATTTAATGAAAACTTTTTCAGAAAATGTGCCATGTTGCATGTATATTTTCTGACAAACTCTGTTTCTCTTTGACAAAAACTTCATTCATTAAACTAAAATTAAAATAATCATTAAATCCCTCTGAGTGCCACCGTTAGTCTTCAAAGTATTTCAAACATTATGTAACACTAGACGTTCCGCGCGGCATCGCCCGCGTAAATTAGACAAATCAGTCTACAAAAAATAGCCTATGATCCTTCACGTGGTCTACTTTTTATCTGACCCAAATAACAGAAAAATTGCTCTAGTAGTTCGTGAGTTGGTGCCCTTTCAAATAATTTCCACCATTTTTTTCCACATTTTCTTCTATTTCTTCGCTCCTATTAGTCTTAGCGTGATAAAGTATAGCCTATAGCCTTTCTCGATAAATGGGCTATCTAACACTGAAAGAATTTTTCAAATCGGACCACTAGTTCCTGAGATTAGCGCGTTCAATTAAGCCCATTCAAATAATTTCCCCCCGTTTTTTCCACATTTTCCTCTATTTCTTCGCTCCTATTAATCTTAGCGTGATAAAATATAGCCTATAGCCTTCCTCGATAAATGGACTATCTAACTCTGAAAGAATTTTTCAAATCGGACCAGTAGTTCCTGAGATTAGCGCGTTCAAACAAACAAACTAACAAACTCTTCCGCTTTATAATATTAGTATAGATTAAAAGCCACCTGGATTCAATAAATGTTGAAAGTGTCATGGGACATAGCTTACACTATGTAGGGAATTTTTATAAAAAATTCTAAGCGAGCCAAGTCTTTTAAATTCAAAGTTTCCGTACAATATTATAGGATAGGAACGCAAGAACTTCCAGACATTTTTGTATAATCTAGAATACAGATTAAGCTTTGGATAAGAGATTTTCTAACACAATTTTGTAACGGTAGATTTCAAGTGGAAACGTAACGTTTGGGAATTTATCACTAGAAAGTAGTTTTGATCTCAGGAATGAGTTAAATTATGATTATTCGACTTGTGAATGTGTGCAATTAAATTATGAATCATTTTCACTTGTATACCTACGCTACTTTCATCGTTCCAATGAGGTATGTAAATGTGCTATGTTATATTATTTGGTCCTGTTTCTACTACAGTAGACCCGCGTTAATCCGACAAACGTTTAGCACGGCTGTGTCGGATTTGCGAATTTGTCGGATTATAGAGTACTGCCTACATTTTTACACATTACAATACCTTAAAATCATAATGATAAGGTTTTATCTTTACTACAAATCATTTTTCTAAAGCTAGGCACTTATCAGCGTGCGGTAATAATAACCACTGCATGCATTGTAACAAAAAAAAATGTACGTGCCTAAATGAAGATTGGAAAAAATTATGTTTATGTACTTACCTAAATTCACGGCCTACAACTATGGGGCTCAGCAAGTGCCTCAAATATAAGCACAAACCAAAGAGCTCAAAATTGTATACTTAAACAGACGTGCAACTCCCCATGGTTCATTAAAAACTCAGAAGTACACGAATTCTTGGGCCTTCAGACAGTCAAAGAGGAAATACTTCGGCTAAAAAACCACCCAAATCAGCTGGCTCAAGTGCTCCTACACAGAGACACTACTATACAGAGACAGTACGATTATAATCGCCTTAAAAGGCGAAATATCCTGAATTTAGACACACTGGATTAAGATCCAAAGTAATCAATATAGAGATGTGCCCAATGGAACAATCTCCGCCTGCCACAATTCGTTAAACTCATCTGCCCATAGTCTGAAAGACTGATCGCATGATTTTGGAAAAAGAAGAAAAATGTACCTAAATTAACCAGTGATATGCTGTCGGATTACAAGGGGCGCCGGATTAGCCAGGGGCCGGATTAGCGAGGGTCTGCTGTACTTATATTACAGTATTGCTAGTTGCTACATGGTGAGGGCATCCCAGCCAGGCTGAAGCGACTAAAATGGAAGACCCTAGGAGGGGGCCTATGCCTAGCATATTTAGGACATTATATATATTTAATGTATATATAACTTATTTGTTTATAGTTAATGTATCGGAGTGACTATACTAAATGCTGAATTAAAATTATTATAGGTCTACCAGAATCTGATGGCAAAAAGTGAGAAAATAAATTGACTCTAGCAATACCGGGGTAATTGGAATAAAACATTTTGATCCTTTTTTTTTTCTTATAGCGGCTGATTCTGTGTGTAAAACATGCAAATATAAAAATTTATCCAATGATCAAGGATATTTTATGAAAATCTGCTGTCAAAAATTGCCATAAGATTCTGGTAGACCTATAATAATTTTAATTCAGCATTTAGTATAGTCATACAATATTTTATTGCATTGCTAAAAATAGAGCTGTCATCGAGTCGACAGGTTCAAACAAAGGGACGACTTCAAACAAGCTTATCAGCCTTGCTCATATCAATATTAGGCGCGTGTCTGACACGTGCTCAGCAAAATTATATGTAACATATTAAATAGTAATATATTCTAGTGTAGCCCCTACCACACGGTTATTAGGTATACAATGCCTCGTAGGCTTCGTATATAACACCCATATTGTGGTTCGAACAAACGATCCACTATTTATCGCCAAAGGCTACAACTTTATTGCTACGGAGCTTTTCTCACAGAAATTATTGGCTTCATACTTTCAGAAGGATTTATGTCTCTATAATAAGAAAAAGTATTGTCAGGAATATTGTTGTATGCAAACATATTTAAATTTCATTACACACTTGACAAAACGTTTGTGCACAATAGTAAAAATGTATGCTAAAAATTTAAAAGCTAGTCTTATGTAGGTATACATAGATGCGTCTAGACTCTAGGTTTATAATGTAATGTAATGTAATTAGGGTTCCGTACCCAAAGGGTAAAAACGGGACCCTATTACTGAGATTTCGATGTCTGTCCGTCTGTCTGTCTCTAGGCTGTATCTCAAGAACCGCTATAGCTATATTTTGAAATACAACTCTATGCAATGATCAAGGATATTTTTTGAAAATTTGCTGTCAAAATTTGCCATCAGATTCTGGTAGACCTATACGTAGTTTGAATAAAAAATTAAACTGACGATCAATTATTGACGTAATTTTGTTTTGTCTCCAAAATGTCAATAAGTATAAACAATTAGCGAACAAAACCAAATAAAAATTCCAAATAAAATGCTAAAATTGTTGTGATTTCAACCATATTTGCACCACCAAGATTCATTCACTAAGATGGCTAAGTAATACTTTAATTTTATTTACAACGTAGCTTTTCTGGAATGTATAATATTATATTAAATCCTATGAATACGAAAAAAAATTTTGCAATGATTTGTTCAACGAGGTTTCTTATTTTCACCTAAACCTTTCTGAATTATCAATTTTGGCTCTAGACTTAAAAAAAAACCTAGTTTGGGTGAAGGGAACCAATTCCATTTTTATTATATATTAATTATTATAGCCTACTATATTATAGGTATGAATTAGTATCCTCTTTACAAAAAAAATATCATAATCGGTTAACAAAATATGGTGAAGGTTTTCGTTAATAATAATAAAAACGTTATAGGTCGAGTTGAGAAACCTCCTGATTTTTGAAATTAGTTAATAAAATATTATCAGCTTTGAGCACAACGCAGTGCTCAAAGCTGATAATGTTGGCTCCTAATTCATGAATATCTTCCTGAGAGATCAAGAATATTTTCAAATAAGTTGAGTTCCATGCAGTGGCGGGGCAAAACCAAAATTTGATGTGGGCAAGATATATTTTGCGAGGCCCCCTGATGGATGACGCTAGAGGACGGATTTTGTTGAGAGAAAGAATTACTAAGTTATTTTTTTTTAAGAATAGAGATATATCTCTATGTATTATCACTTATCTTTCTAGATCCATACTAATATTATCAAATGCTGTCTGTCTGTTATCTCTTCAAACCGCTGACCGATTTTGCTGAAATTTGATATGGCGATACTTTGCGTCCCGGGAACCGTACATTTTTCCGGGACAAAAAGTATCCAATGTCCTTTAACATTGGATACTTTTTATCCCGGAAAAATGTACGCTTCCCGCGCGATAAACGAATTTTGGCGCAACGGAGTTGCGGGTGTCATCTAGTAGAAACATAAAAGTCAAAAGTAGATAACACTTTCAGATTACATAAAAAGCGTGTAGATAATAATATGTATAAACATACTAGGTTTGCCATCTGCCTATGTACCAATTTCTCTGATGGAATCTACTTTAAATTACTTTATTTTCAGATGTTGTCCGTGCGTTCATCATCAGATTGAAGAATCTAAGAAAACAGAAAATATAAATGCTCAACCAAAGGAAGATGATATTATGCTGGACGAAAACTTCATTATTGAACATTTCAAACTACCCCCACGGCCCTTATACCTTGACCCTTTCAGGTATTTTCCACTTTAATCTACACTAACCCCCTTATTTATAAAAATACTAGAAGTAGCGCGCGGTTTCGCTCGCTGCAATCAAAAGAATCCTACGTCTTGCCTAAAGTCTGCTCTATATCTATGTCCAGTTTTATCAAAATCAGCCCCATAGTTTAATTGCATAAATCATGGACAAAATAATATTAAATGCAAAGTGCAAACAAACAAACTTATCCTCTTACTATCTACTTATAAACAAACTTTTCCTCTGACAATGTAAGAAAATTGTGGTCGTGTTGTATGTGCTACTCTATCGTTCTGCTGTCAATGCTCTACATTATTCTATGGAAATGGGGAATATACGAAAAACGATACCGCTAAAGGCGGGTGCAGCTTACTCTATTCCTTGTTCATCATGTCTTTGTCTTTGAATTACCCATAGGCCATAGCATAACACGATTGGTCAACTTTTATAACACAGAATAATCAATCAAAAAGACCTCTGTGAAAAAAGGGATTCTAATTTTGCCAACAGAGGAGAGTGATTTAAGCTTCCAAAATTTTGTACATAGATTGGTTCAAGCATACACTATAATTTGCACATAGCTTTAAATATAAATTATATTTATGGTTTTTAAATTACGCGACAAAAACCATTTTGTCGCTTACGTTACGCCCTTTCCATTTCTTGTTTTCTATGAGAGGCCGGGCCGGCCTTTCATAGAAAACAAGCAATCTAAAACACATCCAACATGGTTTTTTACTTTAACGCGGCGTCACCTTAATTTGATAAAACGATTAAAATCACTTCAAAACCTAAAATAGAAACGAGAGGGTGAGCTAAATTACTGAAGAGTTATGAAAAGATATACCGTCGCATACGAGTAGAAGAGTATATAACAATGGTACAGGAAGCAGGTTTAATTTATCTGGGGCATGCAACTCAATCATCAGAATCTCCGAAGGCAGTTTTGGAAGCTATTATTTTCTATTTGGCGGAAATCGATTAAATTGGATTTGTTGAACGCAGCCGGCTGTGATTTTGCCTTATGTTTAAACTTCTTTTCTATAAGTTAATGGATTAAAAGTGTTTTTTTTTTTTTTTACTTTCTTTAATGTATAAACATAATATATTTATAACTGACTAGCTGTCCCGACAGATGTTGTCCTGTCTTAACGATGATTATTTAACTCGAATTGGTATAATTAAGAAAAAAATAGATTAAAATTAGTAGGTATCTCCATGCCAAATTTAATCAAAATAGATTGAATAGTTTAGGCGAAAATCATAAGAGTTAATTGTGCGGGAACCGTACATTTTCCGGGAAAAAAATATCCCTTGTTCTTTCCCGAGACTCAAAGTATCTCCATACCAAAATTCATCAAAATCAATTGAATAGTTTAGCCGAAAATCATAAAAGTTAATTGTGCGGGAACTACATTTTCCGGGACAAAAAGTCAGTCAAAGACAAATCCCTTGTCCTTTCCCGAGACTCAAAGTATCTCCATACCAAAATTCATCAAAATTGTTTGAATAGTTTACGCGCAAATCATAAAAATATATTGTGCAGTAACCGTACATTTTTCCAGGACAAAATGTATCCTATGTTCGTCTTCGGGACTGAAAGTATCTTTGTGCCAAATTTCAGCAAAATTGGTCCAGCCGTTTACGCGTGATGTCGTGACCACGCGAATATGGATTCATTTTTAGGGTTCCGTAGTCAAGAAGGAACCGTTATAGTTTCGGTCTGTTCGTCCGTCTGTCCGTCTGTCTGTCCGCGGTTTTACTCAGAGACTATAAGACCTACAAAGCTGTAATTCGGCATGAATGTACATATTAATGATGCCGACAAAATGGTTTATAAAATCTTATTTTTTTTTTAATGGTAAGTACCTGCCTTATAGTGCCTACACATCAAGCGGGGATGATTTTTTTTTCGCGTCCACCCCACCGTGTTGGGTGTCGTTGGATAGGTTTTTTTTTTTAATTTTTTTTTTTAATAATACGAGTATCAGGTCATTTTCCGATTTAGGCATCAATTTGTGAAAAAATGTTTTAAAGTAGAAAAAATAGTTAGAGTCCAGTGTCGCCCATACAACGTGAGTCGTGACACACCCTACTAACCAATGCCATTTTTATCAAGCGATCGGCGATCCGTTGCTCAATCACCAGTCTTTGAAACAAAAATTTACATGGAATATTTACATGCTGGCGTCGAAAAATGTTTACGCAACAATTTGCGGAAACGAGCATATTTTTCATAGCGCAATATGAAGTCGTATTTTTTTTTTTGCAGGCGGCCCTTAATAACATTTCCGATGGTGGAAAACTCACAACATTTTAGCATGGCGAGAAAATATAAAATAAACCAACAAATTCTGGACGGATACCTCGATCCAAGTGAGGCCATCACGGCTTCTCCTATATTTGTATGTATTACTATTTAGTATTTAAGATTATTAGTTTTTTGACTTTTTATTAGGGTTCCGTACCCAAAGGGTAAAAACGGGACCCTATTACTGAGACTTCGATCTGTCCGTCTGTCTCCAGGCTGTATCTCAAGAACCGCTATAGCTAGACTTATGAAATTTTAACAGATTGTGTATATATGTTGCCGCTATAACAACAAATACTAAAAACAAAACATTATTAATATTTAAGGGGGGCTCCCATACAACAAACGTAATTTATTTGGCCTTTTTTGCTCGATATCAATAATGATAACTGGTAGGCTCTTCAAATTTTCACAAAAACCTTGATTATATTTGTTCCTTATTAATTAATAAAAATAATAAAACAAAATTAAAAATTAAGGGGGGCACCCATACAAAAAACACAATTTTTTGCCTATTTTGCTCTATAACGGTACGGAACCCTTCGTGAGCGAGTTCAACTCGCACTTGGCCGATTATTATAATAGTACAGAGTACTAGTAACAATTACAGACTACAGATCGTTCTCTTCTCAGCATTTCCAAAAATACCGACCTAAAAGTAAATAAAGTATCTAAAGTTTATGGGTTCTTAAACGAAATCGAAACATAGAAGTTTGGTGCTTGATACAGTGTAACAATGAGTTATCGTTGTGACTTTCGTTGAGATCTAAGTTAGATCATAATAAAAATAGCTCAACATCGGAAAATTACGAGAAGGCTGCTTTACAAACTCCTGAATGCTATTTTGCAATTTGGAATAGAGCAGCGCCATCTATGAATTTTTAACTACTCGATACTACTCGATTCACAACAAATACCTGCTAGTGACATCTAGTTTATGTTTACGAAGTCTTTTAAATCGTAGTTATAGTTTTTCAACACAAGATGGCTCTGAAGATGTTGCATTTAATCATAGCATTTAACGTTAGATGGCTCTAGCGCCATTTAGAAAAATTAAAAATCAGTAATGCACACTCGGACAACATAATATATTTTTTAAATAATATATTATAATATTTTTTATAATATTATTATTAACAATATTTTGAGGACTATAAAATAAATTGTATGAATAATTTGATAATTTCCAGTTCTTTTTTTCAGCCTTACCCAAAAAAAGAAAATGACAAGATAGGCAAAAACGATGACGTGCAAATCGTTTTTGAGTTATCTGAAGGGTATTACAAATGTCCTGTGCATAATAAAACAGTTGGAACGCAGAGGTTTGTATTAATTAAGAGGATGTAGAAAGGAAAAGTAACGATTTTACAATTATTTCTTAAACTTGGAATTGTTTTTTTTTTTCAAATAGATAAATTATATACTACACTAGCTTTTGCGCAGCCCCCCCAAGTAGTGTCCAGGGGCAACGCCCATAATAATCAAACGACACTCGAAATCTGTATGTTTAGTTTAGGTTAAAATAATTTCGTTATGATATTTACTTTTAATAATTAATACCTTAGTTTGTTCCTAAAAAGGAGAATTACAACGCAACACTAACGCCGCGACACCGTTTTGTTATAAGCAACATTTCCAGGTGCGGGAGGAAGGAGGCGCAGTAAGTGGGGGGGGGCTCGGGGGGCGAAGTCGATCGATAGTAATTAAATTACGCTCAAAAAGTGTATGTATAGTATAGGTTAGAATAATTGAACTTTTAATTATTAACTTAGTTTGTTCCTAAAGAGGAGGATTAAAACTCAACACTAACGACGCAGCACCATTTTGATAAAAGCTACTTTTCCAGGAGGGGGGGGGGGGGAGTGTCGGGGGAGCGCAGCCCCCTCAAGTAGTGTCCGGGGGCAAAGCCCCCCAAATAACAATAACAATAGCATAATAATCAAACGACTGTAACAATCATAATAATAATTATCAACCACGCCATCTGGTGTAATTCAAAACCAGATTTGTAGGCGGGACTTGTCATCCCTACCAACCTCTACTTCCATAGAGGCTGGTAGGGGAACTCTATATAAGGTCGACATCGCATTCGGACGGGACTCTTCGTTCAGATCTTTTGGCTAGTGGAACCTATGCCGGGAAATTAAGTGAAGTGTTTGTGTATTATAAATCTATATTGTGGAATAAGAATAAAGTGGATTGGAAAACATAATATCTTGTTTTACTTGATTTTACATATCAGAAGTGGCATACGATAACAAGGTACGTAACGTATATTAATTTATTATTATTTCTCTTCTTTCTATTTAATTGTTATATCATACTTATTAAATGATATTATAGTGTCTATTTTGAACCCTTGGAATAAATATAGTGATCATATCTAATTATGTTCTGACAAGTACATCAAAAATATAGTAATAGTTATTTTAATATTACATTTACAGAGATAATTGAATAGATATATTTTTTTTTAATTATAATTTTCACTTCCGGTTAGCGATTAAAATAAATTGTCATATTTTAGATACTATTACGGCACTGCTAACGATTAATTTATTTATGTAATTTAAAATTATTATAAAAATTGTTTACCTTACTGTTATCGCACC
Organism: Cyaniris semiargus; assembly: GCA_905187585.1. NCBI lineage: Eukaryota > Metazoa > Arthropoda > Insecta > Lepidoptera > Lycaenidae > Cyaniris > Cyaniris semiargus. The sequence goes on along the minus strand of LR994547.1, from coordinate 19,734,800 downwards.
ACACCCACAATTGAAAATGATTCATTATTGATTATATTTTATATTGCATTCGAATCATAAATAACTGACCCATGTTAATGGTAATTCATATCTTAAAAAGAGAAATTGAGTCAATAATGAGAATTTTATGATATAGATAGATATTGAGATTTTTTTTTATTATTTGATTATTTTTTTTTTATATTTATTTTCATCATATTATTGGAATCGATTAAAATCTATTAATAACAATATTAATATTAATTTCTGTTTATTTTAAGTTTAAAAATTTTGAAATCATGGTCAATATTATATTATTTTTATATATCATACAAAAAAAAAAAAAACTTTGTTTGATTCGATTCTACTATTAGTCTCTATTTTATGTTTCTCCCTTTTGACGACTATTATGCTGTATAGTTGTATTTGTATGCATTATAATAATACAATAATTTGAGTTTCAGAAATAATAATTCGAAATGGATATGGATAAAAGTCAGGAACATTCAACTGGATCCAAAAGTCCAATTTTGCAAAGATTACCCATAGCTGATAGAGGTCGTACCCGATCAAGAAGTGTTGATCGGACAAGGAAACGTCGCACACGTAGCCGGAGTTTATCAAATGAAAGACTGCGAGAATTACTAATTTATAGACAGCAAATGTTTAATTTAGAAAAACAATTAAATAATGAACGCCGAGAGCGTGAGTTACAAGAATCAGAGCTGCGTGACTGGAGGCGACGATACCATGATCGCTATCGAAGCATTGATCGTGTGAGTTCTGAACGTGACAAGGCTCGTGAGAATCCTTATCGACGTATGTATTACAGTGTTGAAAAGGATAAGTACAGGAGCCCTCTAAGGGACAGGAGCCCTCTAAGGGACAGGAGCCCTCTAAGGGACAGGAGCCCTGGAAGGGACATGAGCCCTGGAAGGGACAGGAGCCCTGGAAGGGACAGGAGCCCTGGAAGGGACAGGAGCCCTGGAAGGGACAAGAGCCCTCGAAGGGACAGGAGCCCTGGAAGGGACAGGAGCCCTGGAAGGGACAGGAGCCCTGGAAGGGACAGGAGCCTTGGATGGGACAGGAGCCATAGAAGAGACAGAAGCTTAAGAAACAGGAGCCCTAGAAGATACAGGAGCATTGAGAGGGGCCAAAGTCGGAGCCTCGATAAGGACATGTTTCTGAGCCCTAGACGGAAAACGTATAGGGCTGTTGAGAAGGACGGGAGGAATTCTAAAAGAAACAGCTGCTGGCCTGGTGAGTCAACATCTTCATTCTTTAAAGACTTTTTAGATGTAATTAAAAATACAAATTGTAATGAGCGCACTAGTTTTCCTAATTTAAATAATGTCTTGCCAGAATTCGATCCAATGTGTAGAGAGCAACCGATTACTACTTGGCTTGGTAAGGTTGATGAATGTGCCGATATATATGGGTGGGATGACCGCCAGACCATTCATTATGCCTTGCCAAAGCTGAATGGTCACGCTAAGCTTTGGTATCAAGGATTACCTTCTCTTAAGAGATCATGGTATGAGTGGAAGATTTTGTTGGAGGAATCCTTTCCGGATACTGAAAATTATGCAGAGTTATTGACAGAGATGCTCGCCAAGAGAGCTCGATTTGGAGATTCACTTGAATTATATTATTATTCTAAAATTAATTTATTGAATCGCTGCAAAATTTTCGGTAAGGAAGCAATAGACTGTTTAGTTCACGGTATTGACGATAAAGGTGTAAGGGTTGGGGCTCAAGCTGCGAATTTTGTTAAACCAGAACAGGTATTAAATTTCTTTAAAACTTTTAAATTTCATATTAAAGACAATAGTGTAGATAACAAGAAAGAAAAGAGATTTAATAGTAATCATTTATTTCAAACTCGATTGACAAATAAACAAAACGATTTCTCTGTTAAACCAAAACAAAGCCAGCAGTCGGATTCTGTAATTTGTTTTAACTGCAAAGAGAAAGGCCATCCTTGCTCTAAATGTCCAAAGCCTATCGTCCAGTGTTCTTACTGTCGTTTGATTGGTCATGCTCTTCCAGATTGTCCAAAGAAAAGATTAATGAAGCCTGAATCTGAAAATAATAAAAATGTTTTAAAAATTAATATAAATGGAAGTCCATATGATGCAAATCCAATAAATTCTGAACACTTAAGTTTGTGTGATAACGATAAAATACTAGATAATTCTTCTCATAAATATAAAATAATAGTCAAGATAAATGGACAGCCTACGGCTTGCCAAGTAGATTTAGGTAGCGAAGCCACGTTAATACGTAAATCGGATGCAACAAAATTGGGTCTATCTTGGCTAACAGTTGACAGTCCATTATTACGTGGTCTAGGAAATGTACCTTACTTACCATTAGGAAAACTAAAATTGATGATCGAGGTTCAAGGTGTAATTGAAAAAGATGTAGATTCCTTAGTTGTGGATGACCATTTAATTAATAGCCCAGTTCTTTTAGGACATACCTTTACCGAGCGTCCGAGTATACGCATTGTGAAAACGGCTACAGACTTGCAATTCGAAAAAGTAAAATTCAACCGTAGAAAAGAATTAAAGTGTCAAAGTGATTTTAAAATAGGTGTCGGAGAAATGAAAACGATCAGAGTTTACACAGATGATGATGTTAGTGGTAATGTGTATGTCGGTGGCTCGGTAAGGGGATGCTTAGGAAGGGAATATTACCTGTTACCAGGAGAGTACGAGATTCACTCGGGTTCGTGTTTGTTGTTAGTACAAAATTTGGGTACAAAACCTCTTATTTTTTCGAAAAACTCATTAATTACACGAGCTAGGTATTTAGGTGAAATAAAACAAATTTACACTATAACCAAAGACATTCAAACGGTTACTGACGATTTAAATATTTCATGCGGGGAATTTTTAACTAACGATGAAAAACAAAAGTTAAATAACGTTTTGGAAAAGTTTAAAAGTTGCTTCTCTACTGGTGTTCATGATTTAGGTTACACTACAGAAGCTGAAATGGTGATTCAGCTTAAGGACACTGAACCAGTAGTATACCGGCCTTATAGAATGTCACATTCAGAAAGGGAACAAGTTAAAGAAATGGTGAATGATTTGGTTGAGAGCGGGATAGTTCGCGAGTCAAGTTCACCATATGCAAGTCCGATTGTTTTAGTAAATAAAAAGTCCGGTGAAAAACGACTCTGTGTGGACTATCGCGCTCTTAATCGGAAAACTAAAAGGGATCATTACCCTCTTCCCCGAATAGAGGACTTACTTGATCAATTGTCAGGACAGATGATTTTCACAACACTAGATTTGGCATCAGGTTATCATCAAATCCCGATTGCAGAAGAGTCCATAGAAAAGACCGCATTTGTCACGCCTGATGGGCAATACGAATATGTTCGTATGCCCTTTGGTTTGGCAAATGCGCCTGCAGTATTCCAACGTCTCATGCATAAGGTACTGTCTAGCGCTAAATATGTAGTTATATACATGGATGATGTACTGATTCCAGCGGCTTCTGTTGAGGAAGGTCTAGCTCGTTTAGAAGAAGTACTAACATTGCTACAAAAAAGTGGCTTGACTCTTAAAATGAGTAAATGTAATTTTTTTCAAAATCATATAGAGTTTTTAGGATACGAAATCGATAAAAATGGTATCAAACCCGGTTTTCAAAAAATACAGGCTGTATCCAAATTTCCGTCTCCAAATAATCAACATGATGTTAGAAGATTCTTAGGTTTGGCTAGCTTCTTTAGAAGATTTGTCAAAGATTTTGCGATTATAGCTCGACCTTTGACAAGTCTTTTAAAAAAGGATGCCGGTTGGAAATGGACATCAGCGCAACAAGATGCTTTTGAAACCTTAAAAAATAAATTGACAGAAAGACCAATTCTTACCTTGTATAATCATAAAGCCGAAACACAATTACACACGGACGCTAGTAAGGTTGGGGTAGCAGGTATATTAATGCAACGATTAGGTTCAGATCCTTGGAGAGTAGTAGCATATTACAGCAGACAGACTACGATTGACGAGCAAAAATTACACTCCTTTGAACTTGAGACCTTAGCTGTAGTTAGTTCATTGAGCAAATTTAGAGTGTATCTGGTCGGTATTAAGTTCACAATTGTTACAGACTGTAACGCCTTACGCTCTACTTTCACTAAGCGAGATTTAGTACCTCGCATTTCCCGATGGTGGATACAATTTTTGGAATACGATTGTGAAATTGAATACCGACCTGGCGAAAGAATGGCTCATGTAGACGCTCTCAGTAGAAATCCGGTACCCTCAAATGTAGAACATCCACACACATTAGACATTTTGTCGATTAATACAGAAGATTGGATTGCAACAGTTCAATCTGGGGATTCCGAAATTAAACTAATTAAAGAAGTTTTAGAAGATCCCTCTACTAGTAAAATTGCTAAAATATATAAAGAATATAAAATAAAGAATAATAAAGTTTTTCGCGTTATAGATGACAAAACAATAAGATGGGTTGTCCCAAGAAGTGTTCGTTGGACATTACTAAAAGCTAATCATGACGACGTAGGTCATTTTGGATTTGAAAAGACGCTACAACGCCTTCGTGCCTATTTCTGGTTCCCAAAAATGCGACGATTCACCAAGAAATACGTGTCTGCATGCCTAGAATGTGCGCATCATAAGCTTCCATCTGGAGCAAAAGAAGGGGAGCTTCATCCAACCCCTAAAGTAGAAGTCCCGTTTCATACGGTACATGCTGATCACTTAGGTCCTTTTGTACGCAGTAAACATAAAAACACTTATTTGCTGGTGATTGTTGATTCCTTTACTAAGTATGTAAATCTAACTCCAGTACGTAGCACAAAAACTAAAGCGACTATTAAAGTATTTAAGACCTTCTTTAACTATTTCGGAACCCCTACTCGCTTGATAACAGATCGAGGAACTAGTTTTACAAGTAAGAAATTTAAGTCATTTATGCAAAAATCGGGGATTAAACATATATTAAACTCGGTAGCTACACCACGAGCTAATGGGCAGGTAGAACGTTACAATCGAACGATTCTCTCGTCGCTTAGCACAATGTCTCATGGAAAAAGTCCTGATAGATGGGATGAATTTGTTCAGGATGTTCAAATAGGTATAAACTCTGCTGTACATGACGTCACAAAGAAATCACCAATTCTGATGGTGATTTCTTATTTTTTTATTATATGGCAAACGGATTAATAGTGCATCACAAGGCGTATTAAATGAAGTAGTAGAAGACATAGTAAATAGTTCGGTTGATGTCAATTTAAAAGATATTAGGGATCAAGCTGGGGAATTAATTAAAGAAAATCAAAAGCGTAATAAAGAAAGATATGATAAAAATAGGAAGAAAAATACTCAATACGAAGAAGGAGATCTTGTTAGGGTAATAAGAACTATAGTAAGTAATCCTGGGCAATCTAAGAAACTCGAACCCAAATGTCAAGGTCCCTTTAGGATTAAAAAGCTGTTGCCTAATGACCGATTTGTTATTGAAGATACGCCATTAACTAAGAAGAATGGTAAACGTTACGAAGGAATAGTCTCTATAGATAAAATATTTCCTTGGCTTAGTTTTGATAATAGTCCTGAAAGTGATTCCTCTAGTAATGATTCCTCAGATGAAAAGTAATTACTTTGTTTGAAGACTGGCGAGAGGTTATTTTGATAAAAAAATTATGTTGATTAGCAAAATTTATTATTAATGTTATTATAAGAATTTCAATTATTGTACATCAGAACTCAATCAAATGGATGTAATTATTAACTTGCTGATTGTTTACTATTTATTTATTTATTACTTTATTAGATAATAATTAAATTATAAGTAATAAAATTGGTGCTCACATTGATGATTTAGTATGAAATATGTAATAATTACGAATTATTATTATGTTATAATTTTTGTGAAGTTTAATTTTTTTTTATTTTTTATTTTGATTACTTTTTTTTATTATTGATATTTATTAGTTATTTAAGAACCATTGTAAACGAGAGGACTCGTTTGAATCGGATGGCCGACTGTAACAATCATAATAATAATTATCAACCACGCCATCTGGTGTAATTCAAAACCAGATTTGTAGGCGGGACTTGTCATCCCTACCAACCTCTACTTCCATAGAGGCTGGTAGGGGAACTCTATATAAGGTCGACATCGCATTCGGACGGGACTCTTCGTTCAGATCTTTTGGCTAGTGGAACCTATGCCGGGAAATTAAGTGAAGTGTTTGTGTATTATAAATCTATATTGTGGAATAAGAATAAAGTGGATTGGAAAACATAATATCTTGTTTTACTTGATTTTACACGACACTCGAAATCTGTATGTTTAGTTTAGGTTAGAATAATTTCGTTATGATATTCACTTTTAATTAATACCTCTGTTTGTTCTTAAAAAAGAAGAATTACCACGCAACACTAACGCCGCGACACCGTTTTGTTATAACCATCATTTTCAGGGAGGAAGAGGGCGCAGCCACTAAGTAGGGGGGCTGTTTAAATTACACTCGAATAGTGGATGTTTAGTTTAAGTTAGAATAATTTCATTTTTATTTATTGACTTAGTTTGTTCTTAAAGAGGAATCAAAACTCAACACTATCGACGCGACACCATTTTGATATAAGCTGCATTACCAGGAGTGAGGGGGGGAAAGTCTAAAAAAATTCATAAAAATTTTCATCTCCTATTTCATCCCCTTAGGGGTTGAATTTATTAAAATCCTTTCTTAGGGGATGCCTACGTCATAGTAGCTTTATGCATGCAAAGTCTCAGCCCGATCGGTTTAAAATTGACAAAGTTTCATACAAAGTTTCATATCCCATTTTATTCTCTTGGGGGTAGAATTAGGGGGGATTTTTTTTAAATCCTTTCTTAGGGGATGCTTACGTCATAGTAGCTTTATGCGTGCAAAGTCTCAGTCCGATCGGTTTAAAATTGAGAAAGTTTCATACAAAATTTCATCCCCTATTTTACCACCTTTAGGGGTTGAATTTATTTAAATCCTTTCTCAGGAGATGCCTACGTCGTAGTAGTTTTATGCATGCAATGTCTCAGCCCGATCGGTTTAAAATTGACAAAGTTTCATACAATAAAATAAACGTAAATTTTCCTGGCAAGTAGGAATTAAAAACGTGTTACCTACTCTGCGCAAAATAAAGTGTTAGAAACAAAATATATTTTCAGTCAGATTAATAAAAGATAATTGGACCCCCCCCCCCCCCCCCCTAGCAGAATAATTATTATTCTATCCTGATCAATAATATCATTAATTAATTTCTTATACTAAACTGACATTTTTCTGTTTCAGGATTTTTGGATGTTGCACTTGCCTTAAATCAGAAAGAAAAAGTGAAGTCAGGCAAAGAAAAAAAACAGCTGATAGACCATACAAAAGGCCCAAACCATGGTTACTCAGCAGACACACCGACTTTGATCTTATTTCGCAATGGTAAAGTGTTACAGACTGTACAATAATATTTTAGAAAATGTATTAAATGTATCTGATATTAAATAAATTTAATATGTAGGTAGCTAAATACATAAAAGCCCATGAACTCTGCAAGAAAACTGCAAAATACCTACTGTTTACCAAAATATACATTTTAATTGAAAGTGGTCAGATTTTTATTTAAATCTCTAGCCCAGAAAATTGATCTTTATATTATCGTACGTTAATATTTCATCACCACAAGCTAAAGAGCGACAACTGACAAGTCTTTAAATGAACGAAGGCGGGGGCGCTGCTGGTAAAGGAGAACTGAGTTTTGCCGGGAATGCGAAATAGTGCTGTTGTGTTTTTGTATTATTTTCCTAAAATTGTGTTATGTGGGTTTTTAATGTGTAATATTGGTAGGATATTAACCATTACATATTCGTTATCAATTATCATGCACAAGTGTAGAAAAGTGATGCAACATCCAGAAACGTGCTATTTTGTGTTCCCTCCAAAACTCCATCGAAAGTTTCAGTAAAGCGTCTACCACTTTACTGAATCGACCGACTTGACTCTTTAACTGTATTGACTTTTACTTAGACTTTGACTAGACTTTGGACCTGACAAAATAGAAAAACGATTCCGAAAATTAATACAAGAATATTGTTTTCCCGCCATTACTTGACACTGGCCATGGTTTTTATAGCCGAAGTGCCATAATAAGAAAAAAAAAAGAAAAAAAATAAAGGAGAACTGTCAAAAATGGCGTTTTTGTATGATTGCACCGTTAGTTCCTTTTTTCGCCACATTCATAAAAAGCCTTGTCGAGCTCTACTAGTGTAAGTTACTAATGCTGATATTTTATTAGTAACAGCATAATAATGTTATAATGACGTCAATTTAGAAAATACAAAATATTATGTTTAGGAAAATAATAGTTTCACGGAAATGTATTGGGCATTGGTATTGAACAATATAGAGTGTGTGGCTTGTATAGGTCTACCAAAATCTGATGGCAAAGAGTGAGAAAATAAAGTGACTCTAGCAATCAGGGTTGCCAATGCTAATTATCAGATTTCCCCAAAAATAATAGTCAAATTCCCCAAATTGGGGATAAAAATTTTGCTGACTCCCCACAAATTCCCCACACATGTTTTTTTTTTTAATGAATCAATATTCTACTACCTGAGTATAATTCACATTAGTATAATTATAATTAATAAAAATAAAAACTCAAACAGTTATCGTGATTCATGATCAATAAGTTTTATTTTATTTGTTTCACGCTACTTTCTTTATTTTTTCGTACAAGGACCTTCAGCTGAAAAAACACTACAAAAAAATAATAAGAAAAGTAGCAAAATTGGTCAAACCGTTCACACGTGTGACGTAATGCCGTGACAAATGGAAGTAGTGATACATTTTATTTAAATAGATTGTTGAAATAATACCTCTATAATAATATTTAAAATATTATTTTCTATATTTTGTGGAAGGCATTTTCTTTGAAGGGTTTAACTTGACACTGTCCCCTAGTTTTTAATTCCTTCTCTTTCAGCCAGAAATTGTAAAAAGCCAGCGCATTATATGTGAGCATCAGACATCAAACGTAATCCCTTTGATTATAAGCAATATTGTCAATCTACTACAATAAATCGTTTTTTAAAATGTTCGATGTGTCAATGTAGAATGATGAAATATTTGCTAATTATTGAAAAAGTTGTCAAAATGTTAAAATCCCCGCATTTTCCCCACATAATGCCAATCCCCAACCGCCAACGAATCCCCAATCAACTTGAAATTCCCCGCAGTTTGGGGAATTCCCCACAAATCGGCAACGCTGCTAGCAATACGGGGGTAATTGGAATAAAACATTTTGATTGGAATAAAACATTTTTCTTCTTATAGCGGCTGATTCTGTGTGTTAAACATGCAAATATAAAAATTTATCCAATGATCAAGGATATTTTTTAAAAATCTGCTGTCAAAAATTGCCATCAGATTCTGGTAGACCTATATATATATATAACAGCTCTCAAAAGTTACTAAAAGAATAAAGCATGAGTTCTATTATCTATATCGTTAAAGTCTATTTTTAATTTTTTTTTATTTTACATGGTACCATAGAGTACAAGATTTTATTTTTGCGTATGGCAACTATTTGACTTTCCTCTATACATTTTGGTTGATGGATGGCCGACCACGGTGCTGGTTGTGAACATAGATTTTTAGTCGTTGTATTTTTTATCATATTGCAAGATTTTGTTTAGATATTAAGTGCAATCCAAGAATTAATGATTTTTAACAATTTCATCTGCAATCCAGGTACGTTTCGTGTAATTATTTTGGCTCGGTGGCATATTCTCAATAAGGTTTACATTGCTATTGAAATGTTTTCACACCTTACCTACCCCTTGAAAATCCCAGATAGAGCTATTCAGCTGGCAATGCGTTTCTGCGCATCTATATATTTCTAGACATAGGCCTAGAACTAAACGTTTTATTGTAAAGGTCATTGAATTTCGCCACCTCCCCGTGGATAATTGACCATAGTTTTTTTGCCCATGGATGCATGTGATTCCTGCACAGCGTGAAAAAAAATATTCTCACGCTCGAATATCTTTGTCGGAGTTGTTTTTTTTGTGAGCTCAAACACACATGGTGTGATTTCCTGCATTCGCGTCATACGAAGGTGTGCTTTATGTGATATAAGGTAACTCATTTGTTAAATATACGCGCAAAAAACAATACATATTCCTGGAGAGAGACGTCGCATTGTCTTCTATAGAAAAAAGGCATGTTAGTTATTTTCACTTGTGTCCAATAATGAATTTGTGAACTTATGATTAATTTGGCCTTGATTCTGACAGTGCTTTAGGTAATAGACTATGTTGGCATTGCATTAGCTATACAATCAGTCTGTAATATTATGCTGATTGTATAGCTAATGTTTTGTTTCATTAGCTTTACCCCTAGGACACACTGTGTGTTTGAGTTAGGAGTTTTATAATGCAGCTCAACTCTACATTCATTCTCTGTAGAGCTATGTAGAGAAAATGCATTTAAATTCCCTTAGGTACAGCTGAGCTATTGTTGCATCACTTAGCAATTATATTCCATGTAGATGTGACACAGGACACTAAATTAATGTTTTCATTCAAAGATAATAGTTTAATTCATAAAAATTATTGTTCTGTACTGTAAAATCTATTATAACAAAACTAAACATAACTTACTCCTCAAAAGGTTTTAGTTAGTGTCCAGCTGTTACTGATGAAATTAAATTACGTTTTTTTAATGATGATTTAACTAAATAAGTTGTGCAAATACATAAATTATGAAAGCATTTGCTATTACAAAATTTAATTTATTATGATTTTAATAAAAAATAAAAGAAATAATCCCTAACAATTTACAAATTTTGTGAGTAATGTTTTAGCTTTTGTTTGGCTGCTATGCGAGTTGCTTGTAAAAATGTACGTAATCATAATTTTTGTCAACAAAGTACATCAATGCTTAAAATTTCCTGTTGTTTAGCAAAATAAAGGTTTCGTCAGAACTAATTCATACTATTTTCAGACTATTTACAGACATTCAGACTATTTATGCCTATAATATTATAAAATGTTATGTTTATGTGATATTCCGAGTCCTTTTTTGCTTTAAGAGTAACACAACCAAATAGATGTGCTATCTTCTGAATGTGTTTAGGTTTTTGGTATGAGAGATACATTCTTAGGTGTCTGTTTCAGGCTGAATATGCAGTTAGAAAAGCATAATATATTGCTGCAAATATAGAACTACAAGTTACTGAATAGTGTGAGTAGATTGATATAATTTGATGGTAGCATATTACTTAGGGCCGACTAACCAAACATTAAACATACAAATGCAATCTAAAATTTGATCTATTTTCAAAAGTTTAGTATTGAGTCTTTTGAGGGTCTTTAAAGTACAGTGTCTTTGAGGTTATCAGTTTTCTACCTGAACCATTTAAAATAGTATTTGTTTCAAACTTTCTTTTTTTCAAGGCTCATGTAACATTTTTTAACTTTCAAATGTTTTAAATGCAAAATGGATTATTTAAAACAAAAAAGTGTGGTTATAAAAAATGACCATGGAATCGGATTCTAAAAGTGTCAAAAAACTAATACAGAAAAATATTTTTCTTAAATCTTAATGCTAAATAGTTCCCTGGTAATGGACAAATTAAACACACATACCTTTTTCCTGAAAATCTCCTGAGATTTATTTTAAGAAATTTAGTTACTCTTTACACTTTTACAAGAAAGAACACCATTATTTTGCAATATTGAACTACCCACACTATATTGACTTAAAAAAAATAGGTGTCAAAAGTTATGTTACAAAATGAAAATATCAATACCCCACCATGAAATAACATACTTTATTATAAGGTACTATTTTAATTTCTGCATAATATTATACATTATATTTCTATTTTGTAGATATTATCTTTTTTGTAATACAATTTGAAATTAATTTAATACAACCTTTTAAGATTAAGAATTAACCTTTGATGATTTTCTGAAAAAATTTGTTTTTTAATCTGGCAAAATTGGTTTAATTTGAAATGATTATGTTAAAATGTTGGTTTTGTATATTTTTACACCCAACAATCTACATGTATACAAGTGTACTAGGTGTAACAAATACTAGGCAAACAGTTTGTACAGGGGTTCAAATATTATACTCTCCCATAATAACACAATTACTACAGCAGTTGTTTAGTAATATAGATGTCATCAGGCAGGATACATCGCTAGAATAGACTCATCATTCAAGGCTGTTAGCGTTCAGTAGGAAAAGGCAAATAAAATTATTGTTCATATAAAATTTTGTTAATAAAAATATTAATGTATGCTTGCTATATTTTTGGGATCAATTTTTGTAAGTATTTGATAATTAAACTTAATACTTATGTTCTATTCGTTTCTCTATTGTATATCTTCTGTATTTGATATATCAGTGTATTCTGTTACACGTTTTGTGTTTTCAACTCTGAAAATGTAATTGGTTCCTGTTGAGTTTGTTTTTGTAATTTCCATTGTCGTATCCATTGATTATTTAGGGATTATTATGTTTCCTGCCTGTTATTGTACCAGTTTAATACCAGACTCCTATTTGCACTATTTATGAATTTCTCTCAGTAAATAAATGTCACTAAGTCTGAAACGTCTAAGCCGAATCCTTGTAAAGTCCGTCTGATCTTTCTGTTCTCTCTTACCTGATGTTCATCCATGTTGCACGAATGAAATTCATGTTTGAATGTTGTAATTACACTCGACTGCAACTAAACCATTGTTCTCATTGCAGGTACTAGCCTTATGCAGTAATATAAGTAAAAAGTAAGTATATTATTTATTTTAAATTCTAAAATCTTAAATTGTATCTAATAATTGAAACGATTTCAGTTTAATCTAAGGATGGAACCATCAAATTCACATTCCAAGAGTGATATTTTCGGGAGAAGCGAAATCTTATATACGAGGAATGTCGAGAATAAGACTGATAGCGATACCAAAACGACAGATAAATCTAATAGCACTTGTGATGGTAGGCAAGTAATAGATACCCTCGAGAGAGAGGAGTTTGAAGAGGAGAATAGGTTACTAAAACAATGTTCTAATTTGATGGTCGACCGTCAGTTAGAAATGCAAGCTAACTATTCGGGTAATTTATCGAGTGCCAATTCCAGCCTAGCTTCCAGCTCAGAGACGATATCCACACTGTCAAACATTACCTCATACGATTATAGTTTACCCGGTTGTAGTAAGAATGACGATGCCGAGGGGAGTAACGTTACTATTAAGAACATGATACATTCAAGAACACCTATTTTCTCCATTGTAGAGGAGGTACCACCGAAGAAGGAAGATTTTATGCAGAAATTACTCAGTAGCAATACGGAAGAGAAAAAAGACTTCCCCAAAGGAAAGTTGTATAAGGGCGATTTGATGGAGCAATCTGGTGAGAATGAAGGGTGTGATGATGCTATAAGCGGCCCGTCTGGGAGGACCAGCTCTAACGCCTCAAGTATTGCTAGCACTAGCTCAGATAACAGAGAATTCTCCGTACCCTCAACCTCAAATGCTGACAGACTGCTCGGATTAGATGGGAGTGGCAAACGTACAAGCCCTAAGCCAACGGTAAGGTTTATCAATTGTGAAAATGTAAAATACTTCTTTATTTATTCATTATTATTAGTGTTTATCTTGATTTGTTGGATGATGGTTATTTTAATACAGTCAGTTTGTAGTGTTGTACCATAAATAAGAACAATGTCAATCAAGAGTCAATTGATAAATTGATGTTGCTTGGGAAAGTTGTTGAAAAACAAATCGATTGTTAAATCAGCATCCAACAAAAATGAGTATTTTAATTTAAAAAATAAAGGAGATTGAAGTAAAGTGGTCCAAATTTCCACCACTAACCAGACCCATATTGACTTATTGTCCATTAAATATAGAGTAACTTTTATTATGAGACAAATTAAAAATAAGCTGTCAGTAAAAAGTTATGACCATATGAAAAAATATTTTTTTGAGTGAAGATATTGATATTCATATTCTATTTCAGTGAAAACCTAATAGGAAATGCCAAGCGGCATGACATAACATAGATTGAGTAGTTAAAAAGTGCAATGGATCATATTAACTCTATTTTATGGAATACAATGGTAGAAAACTTTTGCATTCCGTCAACTTTTTACTTACAGTATATTTTTGGTTGCAGTCCAGTTATAATATTTAGCAGACCATTACGTAAGTGTTATTGGTTGTGGACATTTGCACCAAACTCAATACATTTTTATTACATCTACAATATTTTTCATACAAAATGGTAAAAAACATGACTTTTCATTCAGCCATAACTTTTCACTGACCGGGTATTTTTGATTGCGGTCTGGTTATAATGATTCAGTATTTAGTAGACAATTTTACTATATAGGTCTCGTTAGTGGTGGAAATTTGGACCAGACTCCATACATTTTAAAACATACTCCTTTGATTTATGGTTGATTCTTTAATGTAAAACTCGAGATTTTTTTTGTGAAAAAGTTGTATACAGGTGGTGGCGTTAAATGGATTATTTCAATAATATCAGAACAATGCTCATTAAACACAAAAAGACTAAAGTATCCTATGTCCTTTCCCGGGACTCAAAGTATCTCCATATCAAATTTCAGCTAAATCGGTTCAGCGGTTTAGGCGTGAAGAGGTAACAGACGAACAGACATACTTTCAGATTTATAATATTAGTATGGATGTTTCTGTCAGCAGAGCATGTCAGGGGTAGTGAACCAGTGAAACAGACTGACTTTTAAAAATTAATATTTTATTTTTATTGCAATTTGCCGTTCTAGAGTTACCAATATGATGACGTGGACGACGATTCTGATGATGAAGCCAACAGCACTTGGTGTACGTGCCTATCATCCCATGAGGTGAGTTTATCAGTAAGATGAGTCTAGAAATTATTGACGAAATATTGAAATTTACTACTAGGAAATAGATTTTGTAAAGGAGCTATATTTCGACACTAAAATGGTTCCTGTTTTCAATGGGCTGGAATGACAAATACCACGAGCTCATAGAAAATTGCCGTAAAGCAATGGTTGCCTTCTAAGTTTTAACGGAAGGAATTCAGGAGGCTTAAGAGGAATAAATAAAGTTTTTTAGGACGCAATTTGGGTACGCAATTGTATTTTTGAGAATGTTCGATGTTCATTTATGATGGGCTCATATAATCAGGCGATCTTATGGCTCGTTTGCTAATCTGTTTCTTGCGATAAAATATGACCATAACATGTTTAACATGGTGGGTACAATTTTGCGACAATGTTCCAATAATTCAATGCAGTTTCTTTTCACTTTGATCTAAATAAAACTCGATTAAAATTAGCATTTTTTGTTTGTTATAGCTTATACCGAGCTGTGTTTATTATTTAAAATGGAGTATAGCTGTAATTTAATTAGTTTGATAGTGGTTATCAAAGTATGTGAAAGTCACGATAAAACCACCATGATTGAAATAATAACGGGGATTTGATTGTATTGAAAATCTATATAACTTTTTAAACATTTTTTTAACTATCCATAGTGTTTTGAGCATGAGCCTAACACATTTGTACCATTTTTTTCCTACGGCTCTAAAGTTTTAAAGAAAGTGAAGTAGTGACGATTTACCAAGCTAAGCTAGGAATAGAGATAGAAAAAGGCCAACAGTGGCGGGGCAAGACCGAAATTTGATGTGGACAAGATATATCTTGCGAGGCCCCCTGATGGATGACGCAAAAGGACGGATTTTTTGAGAGAAAGAATCTTTGATAGAAGAAAATTTGATACTCAAACTTTTATTTATGCATATTTGGGTGTCAAAACTCGTAAATCTTTAAAAAAAACCTCGTGGTCCAAGGGGCGTGAGGCCCCTTAGACCGCGAGGCCGTGGGCGATCGCCCACGTCGCCTGCGTCTTGCGCCGCCTCTAAAAGCCAAGAAAAACAAGTTAGAGATGCCAGAGGTATTTTTTTGAAGCGCTAAACAAAAGAGGATCAACTGTATATTTTAATAATCACGTGGCAATCTTAAATTTATATATTTAAGATATTTTAATGATCGCGTGGTTGTTACCGAAACGTTTTTTAACACGCTTTTATTAGCTCGGGCTGTATGTATGTAACGGAATCTTTGAGCACGATTTTTACCTATCTCCTCTAGTCTAATTCACTCGAAACTTTGCATACGTATTAAGAGACAATGCAGTAACTTGTTAATTAAAAAAAAAAAAGAAAATAGAATTCTAATAAAAGATGTAAATAAATCGTAAGCGTGTTTTGATTAGTTTTTTTTATACTAGTGTATATTTAAATAATGTGTTGTGTTTTTTTTTCAGGACGATGATGACGATGAGCCTGAACCAGATGATAGGCAATGGGTAAGTTAAATGAGGAAATAATGTCTAAAATAATTTAACTTTACATTTTGCCTTGTAGGTTACTAAGAAAATAATATTATTGTTTTCCTAAAATGTTTTTAGTATGCTTAGTAGTATGATTGCAGTACATTGCAGAAGAATATAAATACTGCCAGATTTTAGGAACAAATTGAAAAATTTTCCTCTGAAGTCTGTCACGTTGTCTATTCTTTAGAGTTTAGTAGAAAAAAAATCCTATCTTTACTTGCAATGCTAAGCTTGATGGAAATATAACGTTTAAGGGATAGGTCCTTGTCGGTGCCTTTGTCATAGATAGTTTTAGGACTTAGAAAAATGCGTTACGTGTTATGTAACGCTTTTTTTTATCATAAAAATTAAGATCTCTCCCTCTGTCTAACGTACCGTAACATTTTTTAGTAAGGGTGGTACACCCTTCTCTTTTAAAACGTTTAAAAAAGAAGTGAGAACCCTTCCTTCCGATTACTTTAAAATTGACTGTTGTGTGTTGTGTAATAGCTTTTTCTTAGAAACTAGCGGCCCGTCCCAGCTTTTTAGGGTTCCGTACCTAAAGGGTAAAAACGGGACCTTATTAATAAGACTTCGTTGTCTGTCCGTCTGTTTGTCCGTCTGTCTGTCTCCAGGCTGTATCTCAAGAACCGCTATAGCTAGAGTTCTGAAATTTTTACAGATTGGTTATATCTGTTGCCGCTATAACAACAAATACTGAAAACAAAATAAAATTAATATTTAAGGGGGGCTCCCATACAACAAACGTGTATTTTTCGGCCTTTTTCGCTCTATATCAATAATGGCAAGAGGTAGGCACTTGAATTTTTCACACATTATTTTGTTATATGTGTATTTTAATATTTAATAATAATATTAAAATAAAATAAAAAATTAAGGGGGGCTCCCATACAAATAACACAATTTTTAGCTTATTTTTGCTCTGTATTGGTACGGAACCCTTCGTGCGCGAGTCCGACTCGCACTTGGTCGATTTTTTTAGTATCGTAATTTTTTTTAGATTGACGTTCGTTAATATTGTAGAACTTACTTTTGTTCTATTATATATATAATAGTTTTCCAGCGCATGTGACGAAAGACGTTATAGGACACTTTTTTTACACCTTGGATTACGTTACTTAAGTTTTAGAGCAGATCTTTTCTAGTAATAAATATAGCCTATGTTACTCAGGGAGAATTGTAGCAATGGTGAAAGGATTTTTTATATCGGCACAGTAGTTTTTGAGTTTATTCATTACAAACATACAAAAACACAAATCTTTATAATAGTAGTGTACATAAGCCTTCAACCTTTGTAAACTCTCCTTCTTGCGTTACACAAAACTTTAAGGTGCTCCCTCACCGGGAGCATTCGCGTGTAATGTAACGTTACAGAGTCGAGCATTACATCAGTGAAGGAGGAGAGCATTTTAATGATACATAATATTTTTATATAACTTGTAACCTTCATTTGACATTTCACGAGAATGCTCGTCGGTCAGGGAGGTAGTATTGTAATGTAATGGTCAAAGTCGAATCTATAATGTTACAAAAACGCGAATGCTCCCGGAGTGGGTGCACCTTAATACTAGAACGCTCATGACACCTTCGTTTGAAATTTTTTTTCCTCACAGAGGAAGAGGCGCTACGAACCCCCACCACCGCAGTCTGGGAAGAAGTTCTGTCCGGAGGGCAGCGTCAGCACCGGCACGGGCGATTGGAACCACATGGCGACCACACAGGGACCGCCGGAACTGAGGCAGTGGCTGAACAGGTGGGTCTTATTATACCAATAATAATAATAACTCCCACACCCGTTTTGGTGACGGTGGCCGGTTTCATTGAAACCAGGCGAGTTACGCAGGGGTAATTTTATAGTGCCCAAGTGGGTGCGCAGTACACAAGAGCACTCTCTATTCCTTTACTCTCATAACCCAGTGGAACGGACGACCGACACGACTGGCGAGAGATCAGGCGCAGGACTGACTTTTTACATGCCCATCCGACGCATGGATCATCTTACTTGTCAGACAATCAGGTGATCAGCCTGCATTGTCCTTACCAAGCTTTAAAATAACATGTTCTCGACGTGGGAATTAAACACACAACCTCCGAGTCAAGAGCTGCGTTCTAAACCACTGGACCACAGAGGCTTGATATACTGGTTATAGACTAGGTAGGTGGCTCTTGTTATACTGGTTATACTGCATGTAAAAAATTATTAATAGTTTCCTTGGTGTATGCTACTGAAACTCTGTACTAGGGGCCCATACACACCCTAA
The DNA here is from genome assembly GCA_905187585.1 of Cyaniris semiargus. Lineage (NCBI taxonomy): Eukaryota > Metazoa > Arthropoda > Insecta > Lepidoptera > Lycaenidae > Cyaniris > Cyaniris semiargus. The sequence continues at coordinate 19,716,132 of LR994547.1, read as the reverse complement.
AGTATATATTGTATACTTTAGGGTGTGTATTTATCACTTTGTTATACTAACCGCCCAGTTAGGACTTTAACTTTTTATAGCGCCATTGATTGGTTAAAATATTAACGCTAGTCAGTCAAAAGTGTTGGCAAAAAAATATCCTGAAAAAAAAACCTCAGAAAATGGCCGTGAGTGGTCAAGTGGCTTAGAGCGTGGCTCTTGAAGGTGGTTGTCAGTTCGATTCCCTTGGTGAAAAAATGTTTCCAAGTTAGGGCAGGCTTATCACCCGATTGTCAGACAAGAACGATAAGCCATTCGTCCACTGACCTCCATTATACAAGTACGCTGGACCTATGATACCTACTTTTTTTGTGCCTATTTGAAGCGGAATCAGCGCCCCCGGTGAGAGGGAAGAGAACTAAATTTGACGTAACTTGCAAATGGCCGCTTAATCGTTATTGGTTGTTATCCAAGTTGTCATCACTAGCGCCAATATGGCGACTTTCAAACGTCATTTTTACGTCAAATTTAGTTCCTATCACTCACATTGGGGGAGCTGATTCCGCTTCAAATAGGCACAAAAAATAGCTGTCATATCAAAGGGTATCATTAGTCCAGCGTACTTGTATAATGGAGGTCAGTGCATGCGTCGGATAGGGCATGTAAAAGCCTGATGTCTCGTTAATCGTGTTAGTCATGAAGAGAGTGCCCTTGTTGGCCCTATAAAAAAAGCCCTATGAAATTACACCTTCATCAAAATCAGTTAAGCAATTTTAGCGTGAATAGACAAAGAGACAGAAGAGCAGACACGCATTTATTAGTATGGATTACTATATATCTGCAGGGTGTAACAAAACTAAGTGATAATACTTTAGGGTGTGTATGTGTTCCTTGTAGAGAGTTCACTGTGAAAGTAGCAGCGCTGAAAGACCAATTTTTTTTCACTTTGTATGGGCAAGCGCCCCAGCGTCACGAGTTTCCCCACACAAGGAACAACATTTCTCTACAAAAAACACATACACACCCTAAAGTATTATCACTTACTTTTGTTACAGCCTGTATACAGCAAATGATCTATATTATAAAACTATAATATTTTAGTATCAACTTTTGCCGTGCGGCTGGCTTTTAACTACGACGTTGGTGTATTTTAAAATATGGCTGAGTGGAATTTAAAGCATCGCGAATAGCAAACACCTTATGTATTATTCAGTATGTGCTGAAAAAACTTCGATATTTTTCCATAGAAATTCAAATTTGACTATCAAGTTTAAGACAAGTTTGAAATTCAGAAGTCGACCCCGTTCCATAATCGTGTTAGCGTTTTAAATGCCGTAACAACTCGACTTGCCATCGTAACAAAAGAAGTAGGGATCGATTTTGATCGTCTTTTTTGCGTTTTCTTTGTAAGCAATTTTAGAGCTGTTTTAATATAGATATGCTAATAGGTATTAGGTAATAAGGGCAAGAAGAGTACAATAACCTTAGTTTTTGGCATAAAATAACATTTATCTCACAAAGAAGTGGTGTTTTGTCTGTTTCTTTTTACCGAAAATTTGCGTAACGTACCAAATAAAATTTCCTTATACTATGTCGCTCCTTATTATCGCAACCTATTTTCTCTAAGCTTACTATTATTACATATTTTGCTGTCTTTGCTGTTACGTTAGAAAAGCGACATAAAGATGACAACTAGCAGCTTTCCATATCAGCGTTGCCGATTTGTGGGGAATTCCCCAAACTGCGGGGAATTTCAAGTTGATTGGGGATTCGTTGGGGATTGACATTATGTGGGGAAAATGCGGGGATTTTAACATTTTGACATATTTTTCAATAATTAGCAAATATTTCATCATTCTACATTGACACATCGAACATTTTTAAAATCGATTTATTGTAGTAGATTGACAATATTGCTTATAATCAAAGGGATTACGTTTGATGTCTGATGCTCACATATAATGCGCTGGCTTTTTACAATTTCTGGCTGAAAGAGAAGGAATTAAAAAGTAGGGGACAGTGTCAAGTTAAACCCTTCAAAGAAAATGCCTTCCACAAAATATAGAAAATAATATTTTTAATATTATTATAGAGGTATTATTTCAACAATCTATTTAAATAAAATGTATCGCTATTTCCATTGGTCACGGAATTACGTCACACTCACACGTGTGAACGGTTTGACTAATTTTGCTACTTTTCTTTTTTTTTTGTAGTGTTTTTTTCACCTGAAGGTCCTTGTACGAAAAAATAAAGAAAGTAGTGTGTAACAAATAAAATAAAACTTATTGATCATGAATCATGATAACTGTTGGAGTTTTTATTTTACTAATGCGAATTACACTCAGGTAGTAGAATATTGATTCATTTTTTAAAAAAACATGTGTGGAGAATTTGTGGGGAATCAGCAAAATTTGTTACCCAATTTCGGGAATTTGACCATGATTTTTGGGGAAATCTGATAATTAGCATTGGCAACCCTGTTCCATATATCTATTTTGTTGTCTTCGTCTAATACTTTAGAAAAACAACTACGAAATGGCAATAGCCCTTGTATGTTTATAACAAGGCTCATGGTACTTTTTTTTCACAGGTTCAACACCTGGTCCAACGGTGAAAAGACCAACGCGATAGACGCCCTCATCAACTGCTGCCAAGCTACCCACGTCCGTCACATGATGAAGATCATAGAACCGCTACTGCAAAGGGATTTCATATCGCTTCTGCCTAAGGAGTTGGCTTTGACCGTGTTGGGATATCTGCAGCCCAAGGATCTGTTGAGAGCGGCACAGACTTGTCGTTATTGGAGGTAGGTTGTTAAATATATACTATTATACTGTACTCGGCGAAACATGGCGGTAGCGGTCATTGACTCCCTGTCAAAAACTTGTCATTTTCTATATAAACCGCGATTGACAATGAAGTGTCAGATGTTGTCAATCGCGGCTTTGTATAGAAAATGACAGGTTTTTGACAGGGAGTCAATGACCGCTACCGCCATGTTTCGCCGAGTACAGTATAGATATTTCATTAGATACTATAAGTCTACCAGAATCTGATGGCAATTTTGACAACAGATTTTCATAAAATATACTTGATCATTGGATAAATTTTTATATTTGCATGTTTAACACACATAATCAGCCGCTATAAGAAAAAAAAAGGATCAAAATGTTTTCTTCCAATTACCCCGGTATTGCTAGAGTCAATTTATTTTTTCACTTTTTGCCATCAGATTCTGGTAGACCTATAACTAGGTACAGTAGTATTATAGTAAATAACATGTACTACAATATATACAACTATAGTAAATAATATATTATGCTACTAGATGCAAATTTATCGCGCGGGAACCGTACATTTTCCGGAATAAAAAGTATCCTTTGTTCTTTCCCGGGACTCAAAGTATCTCCATACCCAGCAAAATCGGTTCAGCGGTTTGGGCGTGAAGAGGTAACAGACAGACAAGACACACTTACTCATTTATAATATTAGTATATACAGGGTGTAACAAAACTAAGTGATAACTCTTTAGGGTGTGTATGTGTCCCGTGTATAGAGTTCACTGTAAAAGTAGCAGCGCTGAAAGAGCAATATTTTTTTTCACTTTTGTATGGGGAAACTCGAGACGCTGGGGCGCTTGCCCATACAAATCACAAAAAAATTGATCTTTCAGCGCTGCTACTTTCACAGTGAACTCTATACAAGGAACACATACACACCCTACAGTATTATCACTTAGTTTTGTTACACCCTGTATAATTACACTATGAAGAGTAAAGAAAGTAGAAACTACATATTTTTTAAAGGCTCTCCACTTCATGTTGGGCCATGGTCGATAAAATAGCATTTTGCGCTCGCTTGCATATGTCCACCATTGTAGAAATGTCTTATAGAAAACTTTCTATAAGGTTTTATCACTGTGTTAAAAATATACTTTCTCACTGAAACAGCTATACAGTAAGCTGTCAAATGAATTTCACTCCTACAAGTGTACATTCTGCACCAAATTTACTGAGCAAAGGCCTCATAACTATGAACATTTTATGTATGACTGTAGAAGTGTAGTCAATAGGGGTGTAGACTATTTTTAGGAAATATTTTATTTTACTTACAGATGTACATTTGTTACACCTAAAAATATATATATTAAAAAAAACACTCTTATTTAAATAAAAAAAAACCACTTATTAAATTTCGTTTTAAAATTTCCCGCTAAAACTCTAAAGTTCATCATGGCCTCGCTATGACGTCACGGTCCTCCAAACAACGAAAATCTTTGTATTGGTTTGACATCGAAATGTCACTGTCACTTAAATATTACGGATTAAATATTGGCTTATAATTAACTGACCACCAGAAATAGTAATATGGCACAGACAAAAATAGTAAACGATCACCAAAATACAGACCACCATTTTAATGTAAAATGATAACCAAAGATTTAGATGTTAAATAGCTATCTTGTTAAAACCAAAAATAGTAAATGATCACCAAAATTAGTAAATGATCACCAACATTATACTAGCATTTTAACGTAAAGAACAAATTAGTGACAAACATATTTTTTTTAGACATAGCTAAAATAATTCGCCGATTATAAAACGTCATGTCATTTGTGTCAAATAAAAGTTAGTTTTAAATAATGAACCAAGGAGTTTTGATATGCAATATAGCAGCAAATCACGCCTGTAATAACTTGTCATCCCCTTTTATCCCTTTAAATGTCATATTTTAACAAACTATGCATCACATCTTCCATAAAACACATAAAATAATATTTAAATGCAAATTTTCGAGCAGATCGGACTAAGGAATCGTGTTGTCCCATACTAACTTTAACACCCTTTTCAACCCCTTGGGAGACGAATTTCGACAAACACCTCCTTATTGCACGCCTACGTCATACCTACGGAGAATACTCCCCCCAAATTTCAAGTCTCTACGATCAGTGGTTTAGGCTGTACGGTGATTTCATTTTCATGTCATTCAGGACAAAGCCTTTTATATAGTGATATAGATTACGTTCCGGCGTCTTATTGTTTAGAATTTTAGAATATAGTATATCGATCAGCACATTGGTGCACACAAATCTATATTATGTTATTATGTGTGCATGTGCTATTGCACTCACACTCTTGCATCATCGGCATTCAGCATAAAAGCGTATATAGCTTTGGTAGTTACGAAAATAAGAATAAATTGCTTAGACAACATAACTTCATTTCAGGTTCCTAGCTGACGACAACTTACTATGGAAAGAGCAATGCAGAAGGATCGGTTTGACCAAACTAAAGAAGAAGATGCCACGTACTCTGCCTAGATGCGCCAGCCCATGGAAAGCGGCGTATATGAGTCAGTCCCTGATAGAAGAGAACTGGTTACACAAACCCGTAGCTAATCCCATGGTGATGCGTGGTCACGATGACCACGTGATCACCTGCCTCCAGTTCTATGGCAACAGGATATTGAGTGGCAGCGATGATACTACGTTGAAAGTGTGGTCAGCGGTTACTGGAAAGGTGAGGTTTATTAATTTCGTTCTGTATGTTGGCTGTTAGTTGTCAATAATTGATTGTATAGCGGGCGTCATATACTAGGCTGAATTGAACATGCCTACATAAAATTGTAAAAAGCGGCGCACGTATAAATTTTTACTTCTACTTGTCACTTTAGCCCTCGCACGAATTGTTGTATTAACGAAAAATCAATATATTCATGGAAAAGAAAAGAGGCAATAGCAGTAAGTCAATGTAAAAATTTCTATGAGACCGTCTACTGCAGTGGTCCCCAACCTTTTTTTCATGCGGGCCACAAACATGTTTTGGTGTTGGTGTCGCGGGCCGCAACTAAAATTTTTAGGTTTAAAAAATAACGTTCATCAAAATTAACGATTTAAAAGTGAAAAAAAAAAATCACGAATATCACGATGACTACATTATTTTGCCGGTGGGCGTGAATTTCAAAATGGTTTAACATCACGCGGGCCACAAATAAAGTCCCGGCGGGCCGCCGTTTGGGGATAGCTGGTCTACTGTATTTATTCTTTTTAAATTATACTTACAGTATTCCACTATACTAATCAAAATATAATGTGCCAGACAAGTCAGGTCAAATAGATTAGGTGAAGCCCGTAACTCCGTTGCACCAAAACTCTGTTATCGCGCGAGAACCGTACATTTTTTCGAGATAAAAGTATCCTATGTCCTGTCCCACTCTAAGGTATCTCCATACCCAGCAAAATCGGTTCAGCGGTTTGGGCGTGAAGAGGTAACAGACAGACAGACACACTTTTGCATTTGTAATATTATTTTATATTTTATTAGTATTTTTTTTGGTATTTAATTGAAGTTTCATACTATCCAGTATCCAGTACTGCTTCAATATGTGTAACAAACAATAACTATTTCAGTGTCTCCGCACGTTGGAGGGTCACTCTGGCGGTGTGTGGTCATCACAGATGGTCGGTGATCTCGTCATCAGCGGCTCCACAGACCGAACCCTGCGTGTGTGGAACGCGAAGTCCGGGGCCTGCCTCAAAGTGCTAACGGGACACACGTCTACCGTCAGATGCATGCATCTACACCAGAATAGGTGAGACCGCTCGCGCTGGCGATTTTGACTGTATAATAGGGTGGAGCGAAATATTTTATTTCATATTCGTTTCGGCATACCTATAAAAGTTGCTGTTATTGTTCACAAATATACGTAAAAAAATTTATTTGGCTCATGATAAATTTAGAGGTGCCCCCAACGTAATGAACTTTAGAGAAATTCGAAAAACTTTGTCAAAAAACACCAACGTCTAATATTGTCAAATTAACGCTGAATTATATTCTGTGTATTCCGTTCCATTGGCAACTGTTTAACCTTGAATAGTGCGTATATGGATGGGAAGATTGAGGCAGGAGAGGTGATTTCATTGCACTTTTCAATCGTTGTTCGAACGCCATTTAGTGTGCGCTATTATTGTCATTCTGCTTGTGAGAAACAGTGATTTTAAGCACTATCGTCAAGAAAATAAACTCATGTAAGTAATATTTTTAATTTTCTGTCATTTGTCGTCAAAACACGAAAAGAGACATGTTGTCCTGTGTTTGGTTTACCGGAGAAGTTACCAGTGTCTTAATTACCAACTTATAATTCTGTTATGAAAAATTACTTATTTATTAATCAATATGAATCAAAGCTTGACAAAGCAACAAAAGAGCCAACCGTTCATGATACATCCCAAAGATTGGCTACGGAAATTCTACATACCAGGCGAAAAGCGTCGCTTCCCAAAAAAAGAAGTACATTTTTTACTTGTTCAAAGAACTACAAGAAAAATGATGATAGGCGGTGTAGATTTGGATGCGACTGTAAAAAATATGAAGAAAATAAAAATACAAGAGAAAGAATTACTGCGTAACAAAGAGACCTGACCAAACTTCTTGTTCTCGTTCTTTGCATGATGACTTAACAACCGAAAGAACCAGTGCAAGCAATAATAGCTTTTACTTGTAGCTTCTATAAACTAATCAATCGTCAAAACAAGTAGCTGCTCTGCCACCCAAGAAAAAGAGATTAAATTTACCATCATTAGCACTCGTATGCGATCGTACTGGAGTCTCTGACAGAGCAGCTGCTGTTATAACTTCTTTTGTGTTAAAAGATGTTGATTGTTGGTGTTTTTACATCAAAGAATTCAAGTGCTGTCATTGATCGTTCAAAATGCGCCGAGAAAGAACGAAAAACAGATCAGCACACACGATGCAGATCGCAAAAAAGTATACGCGGAATTTATTTTGATGGTAGAAAATGATGATGATGAATGAGATGGCTGTGATGGTACAGTCGTGAATATAGTTTTCAAAGGAGGTGTTATTCGTCTTATAGAAGAAGTAATTAACAATTAACCATATTACAATAGTTTTTTGTTTCAAAAGCGTAATTTTGAAATAAAAAAAACAATTTAATACCAATATACTTTTTTCTGTTTTTTTTTTCATTCCTTGATAATATATCATATATATTTAATTTTTCTTGATAAAAACATTAATATTTAATACTACTAACCAGAGCCTGTAGCCAAGACTTTTTCTTTATCGCTTCCTTATAGAATCGTCGATCAAAATGTATAGAATTGACATTAGACGAGTCGAACGTCAACGTCATATTCTTCACGAACTCTTAAGTCAATTCCATACATTTTGATCGTCGATCTATAGAAAAGCGACAAAGAAAAGGTCTTGGCTAAGGGGTCAGGCTTTTATTTAACGTATTACAATGTTATTTGTTTTACAAGGAACAGCAAATATAGAAAAATACTATTTATCAAAATTAGATCAATGTTTTAAAAAATTTAGTATTTTTCTAATTTTCAATTGGGTTGGGGCACCTCATAACATCAAGACAAGTAAACAATCTTTTGTGTGCAGAATTGACTCATTAAAAGGCAACTTTCTATTGCTATGCCACTAAAAAAAAATTCTTCATACATTATCGCTCCACCCTCCTGTATAAGGAACTGTTTCACCACTTCCTGATAAGTGCCGAATAGGCCATCCGCAACTTATCTGATAGATACTCCATACTCTATCTGTCAGATAATTTGTGGATAGCCTATCCGGCACTTATCAGTAAGTGGTGAAGCAGGCCCTTAAATTTGAATATTTGTAGGGTAGAATAATCACCATATTATTGAATTTTGGCTACAGAAAGGAAATACAGTAGGAACAAAATTATGTTGTTTATCTATCTAATGTTTTTCTTCCATTATTTCTATGGTTATCACCACAGACATAGATCAAGATAGATACCGCATGTGTATGTACTCCGCGTGCCATATCGCGTTCCCAAACGACGATCAATGCTCGTCTTTCGAAAGTCTGTTCTTTAGTCTGCTATCGGAATCGGACGTCAATCGGAATTTTAAAAATGCCTAAATGCCTAAAAGTGCCGTATTGAGCTGTAGAAATTCAAACTGATCTATGCTGTGGTTATCACCATAATTAATAAACGATATATCATTTTGAAATCATAGCTGCATTAACGTATATGGGCCCACAAATATCCAGGTTTGTTGTTTCCTACCAGGACATACTTACATGAAGCAAAGTGAAGTATGAAGTACAAAATATTTCAGTAATAATCTTTAATGTTTCTTCATTATCATGAGAAGACTATAGACTAGAGTCCATACACTATAGTCTATACTATGATGTAAAAACCAGGGGCAAAGTGGATAAAAAAAAACAACTGTCTACAAGATGTCTGACCGTTGGTAGGTCTACACAGAATGTCTAATTCTTAAAAGATTTGATTCAAATTTACTTAGAAATAAAACAATTTTTATTTCATTATTTTTTTTGCCCTCACGATCTTGCAATATGTTATTTTTGTCTGGTTTACTTGCATTGCATTTTTTTAATGCATTTTATAAAGATTTTGAAATAAATATCTAAAATAAAAAGAAATAAGTATTTAAACATTTTCCTGCGTTTTTTTTAGAGGTATATAAACATTAACAGTCCCACGTCATCAATCATCAATATAATGTATTTTTTCAAGAGACATTGAAAGTATACTTTATTAATGAAACCACTGCCATGCGAAGATTACTTTAAGTTTGCAAATTAATTATGATTATGTTTTCCGCAACTAGCACAAAATATGGAAAAATGTGTCTGCCTGAACCAAATTTTATAAAAATTGCTGCAATAGTTTCGGAGTCTACTCAGAGTAATAAAAAAGTCTGTCGCTTTAATATGCTATTTAAAATAGAGTAGCCCCTTTGTCATCATTATCATAATGTATTCTTTGTGTTATTTTTATTATTATTAAAGAACAGAAGGAAATCCTGCGGTAATTAATCAAATGATGAAATCCGGAGTTATGATTAATAATAATGTAACTAATTTAAGAGTGAGATTATTTACTATCTTTAATCAATAAGAATTCTCAATGGAGATCAATAACGTCTTCTAAAAGATGCGATTGTGTTGTTATTTTGTGTCCTTTTGCAATTAATATCAGTTATAGTATCAATATGCAAAGCAAATTTTATATTAATTTATTTTGATAAAGTATCAAATTTATTTATTGTCATTGTTTTTCTATTTTCAAAATCTATAATATTTTGACAATTCTATTCGTAATGTGTACAAATTCTATTCGTAATGTATGCTTTGCGTCAAAAATTTTGGAATACCACGCCATGCGACGGTAGCTAACATTTTATTCCATAGAGTGTTCAAAACTCTATCTTCTTACAGGGTAGTATCTGGTTCCCGCGATGCAACACTTAGGGTGTGGTCTATACCAGACGGACGGTGTCTCAAAGTGTTGGTAGGTCATCTGGCAGCAGTAAGATGTGTGCAGTACGATGGCAAAGTGGTGGTGTCCGGGGCATATGACTTCTTCGTCAAAGTATGGAACCCGGAGACTGGGGAGTGTCTTCACACCCTGGCTGGTCACACAAACAGGGTTTATAGCTTACAGGTATGTGGAGCATTTAGCTAAAAATAAATGAAGAACATTAAATATTATGTTACATAGTAGCCAAACTATGTAAACTATACTATATGTTACTTTTATGGCAATCCATTCACTAAATGGGATTACAAATAAATTACAAATCAGTGAAGATCAACTAGCCTATTTGACCAGTGGTTGCCAATTGTAGACTAATGTTTTTTTTGGGTAAAATAATATTATTATAATCTTCGGATAACAATGTCATTTTTAGTATGAGTTTTGTTGCAGATTTTTGCGATGCGATGCGAATTCGCAGTTTTGTGTGGCACTTACTTTGGAATTCAGATAGACAAGCTGATTTGATTTTACTAGCCATTGTACTTTATTGCAGAGATGTTTCTTCACACACGCAACATATAATATATTCTCTTTGGTTTACCTACTAAACTTCTATTACTCCTAAACCCAAAATTATAAAAATAATTTCAGTTTGACGGCGTCCACGTTGTAAGCGGTTCCCTAGACACGTCTATCCGTGTGTGGGATGTTGAGTCGGGTCAGCTGAAGCACACACTCACCGGTCACCAGTCCCTAACCTCCGGGATGGAGCTCCACTCGAATATACTTGTGTCCGGCAACGCTGACTCCACTGTCAAAGTATGGGATATCACTACGGGACATTGTCTGCATACTTTGTCAGGTAAGTAGATTTTGGTATAATAACAGTAGAAAGTGAGTATGATTAATTTAGAGGGATTGTTTTTATTAAAATTTCAATGATGGTTTGTAAGGTATAATATAACTTCGCTGCATTGCCCAATAATGGACCCATACAAGTGAACTTGTAGAAGGGCATCTAAGAAAGACGTATAATAGAACGAGAATGAACTATAGGTGGCAGGACATGTCAAATAAATAATGAATTTGATGTTTCGGATGTTCCACACCAGTTTGCAGCGCCATGCCATCGTTGCGCACTTTCTCTATTCGATCCGTCAATTCGTTTGTTCATTATGCGTACCATAGTTTGGTACCTTGCCGGCAATCATGATAGCCCAAACTAGTGAGGGGCCATTTTTATTAATATTTTACGAGTCAAGTTTAATGATTATAATCTAAATCTATTAAAAAAGAAACACAAGTGCGGAGATAAACCCATCACTATAAACTTCCAGGTGCGTACAAACACCAATCGGCGGTGACTTGTCTACAATCGAGCAATCGTTTCGTGATCACCTCCTCCGACGATGGGACAGTGAAACTCTGGGACGTCCGGACGGGGGCCTTCATAAGGAACCTGGTGGAGCTAGGCTCGGGCGGCTCAGGCGGAGTTGTGTGGCGTATTCGAGCGTCCGCCACTAAGCTCATCTGCGCGGTCGGTTCGCGTAATGGCACTGAAGAAACGAAGCTGCTAGTTCTCGATTTCGACATACCCGGAGCATGTAGGCGGTGCAATGAATAACATAAACTTAACCGACGCCTGTTGCGTCGCTACGCCAATCTTTATGCGCCTTGGAACTTCTAAACGTATGTATTAAGTTAACTTTATGACCCGTGTTAATGAACCGTTCTTACCGCCAAGATCAAGATTATTCTTGGGCTGTTTGAATTAATAGAACATACTTAGGTTCTAATGTGTGGCGTATTAATAAAGGAAACTCGGCAGCTGTCAAACTTGAGGGCTGTTACTTAAGTGTGGTCAAATTTGTGAGTACTCTTTATCAAACTAATAATTATTAAGACACTGAGAGTGTATCAGCCAAGATTGGTATTGAGTTCTAGCATGAGAGCGGTTTATTAATACATGCCTATATAAGGTTTGAAACGGTTTATCCCTTGATTATCGTTTTAGGCCCTCAAGCTAAGGTTCCGTGTATATATTGTATTGGCCAGGACAGTAAGTGAGGCCAATAGTTTTGTTGTGCAAAAGCGGTCGTGTGTGATTTGTTCTCATACTAATTTATACGCTTTTACTGTGTCAATTTACGTTCATATTGTTATTGTATTATGGTTATTTAATTTCGTGTTTAATGTAAGCTATGATAAGTGGACATAATTTGAACAATTTTTATGATTGACATATTTGATTAAATAATTTTACAATTGGTCAGAAATAATTATAATTAGTATTTGTAATATTACAGTTTTTTCTAATTTATCGTTAATATTAAAGGTTGCAGCAGTTGATTGTCACATACTATGTATTGGTAGATTTAGTTATTTAAAATTTCTGATTCAACCACTGTAACTGATTTTATTATCTGACATTTAAAAATAATATTGATTATAATCAACACAACATCATTATTATGGCTTTGAAGGAACAATGTTTTTGATGAGTGGAAAATGACATATTATGCTGATAGTACTAATCATTATACATATTATAGATCTTAGTTATATAATACGTATTCACCCTAACATACCATAACTCGTAGATAAGAATAACTCTAAGAATATCTCATTGTCATGCGAAAATAGTACCTAGATTATAGCACATTGCCCGGGAGCTCGATTCATGGAATCATTATATCACGATTGGAGGATAGCGGTGTGTGTAGGCGGGGCTAGCGTTTTGACAGTAGGCTCTTAATATGTAAGTGTATTTATAGAAAACAAATTTCTCATTTGTACAACAATTTTTTATTTGGCTGCAGTGTAATCCCAAATAGAATTCGCAGAATATTTGTTTTTATTAAAGACAATAAAAGTAAGAAATATTTAGTTGTTAATAGTCAAATAATATATTTTTGCATCTAACTATATAATTATTTTCTCTTATAATCACCGAGTCACTTAAATTCATTTTTGTGAATATCATTTCAAAGTTTTAAAGTAGTTACATTTGTGATTGTTGTAAATGTTTTGTAATTTCACAACAATATTATAGATAATATTATACATTTTATAATCATAGAATATATAAAGGCTACTTTGACAAGACAGTACTATATCTGTTAGCAAAATATGTCATTTCCTAAACATCCATATTTTTAGTTGTCCGTATGTACAAAAATATAATATGAGAAGCTATATTATTATAACTATGGACTTAATATACACTCTTTGTGCCATATGTCCATATTTTGATTCACTAATTTCTTTAAAATTTAATTTAATGTTTAAAAAAATCTTAGACTTAGTCCAAATTCTTCACTAATTGACTAATTTCTTTAAAATTAAATTTAATGTGTAAAAAAACCATAACTTAGTCCAAATTCTACTAAATACTGTTAAATAATTAACCATTAACTTAATGTTATCTCTCTCGATCTGTGTGTCAGTGAGTAAGAAGATGTTTAGCCAAAATATTAACTTTAACAGTCTTTAGTAATTTGGCTAAGTGTTAAATTAAAAATGTAACATCAGCATAATATTAAAATGCAATAGAAAGGCTTTTTAAATACCCACAAGCGATTTCATCGTCCCAAAGACTATGAGAATGTAAAACTTATTCTAGGCTATTTTTAAGATATTTCTTTCTTGTTGTATTTCCTACTTCTATGTATATTTTTTGTTTTAATTAAGTTATTCTGCCTTATGTATTTGTATTGATTGAATATTGCAATACTTTGAAGACTGCCATTATCAAATTTTGCATGGGTAATAATGCATAATCATTTTATTTCATTTTGTGGAAAATGAATATACAGTGTAAACTATATAACGTCACTGAAGGGACTGAGCATTTTATGACGTTATAGAGAGTTGTCGTTAAATGGGGAGAAGTGAAATCAAAGCTTTTTCGTCAATATACAGTGATTTTCTTTTACTAGCCGTATTCACAGTTTGGAAGTTTATGAGCAACTGAGAATATGATAACGTACTTATAGATACTTTATCATGGTCATGAACAGCCTACACGTGGAAGCAATCCCAATTTGTAAACAAAAAAACGAATAACTTCGGTATGCACGATCACGAAACGTACACAGCTGCGCAGTTTTTACTAATATTAGTATCGCACTCGATTTAACGACAAACTCTCTATAGCGTCGAAATCGTTTGACTTTGGTTGGCTTAGCTTGTCTACCATACAATGATACACTCTAAGACGTCACTACGTTACATGGAATTCAAATTTGTAATTCAAAATTTATATTCAATATTTGTTTTCATTCCCAACGGATTTTGTAAACACATAAATGTATCTAACAGTTTTGAAACAAAAAGGTTTACAAAAAAAAATTATAAAAGTTAAGGGTCGAGTCGGTGTGACTGACCCTGAGAAAAAATCAAATTTTGAATTTTTTTCATACAATTTTACATTATTTAAGTTTAGTTATTTTATGTTCCTGAGTTGTTATTTGTATTTCTGTTCATTATGTTTCGTTTATGTTGAATGTTTCTGAGTAAAATTGTAAACTAATATTAGTGAAAATAGAACAGTAGGTTTTATAATAATATAATATGTAAAGACTGCTTTTAGTCGTTATATTATAATATTGACTTGCAATATTTTTGGTTTATCACCATATACTGTTACCCACTATTGTTTTTGATTCGATTGTAAACTCACAGTATAAAGTTACATCATACTACTAATAAATATATTTACACAGTGAATATAATATTATATCTGCTTGCCTTTGTCTGGCATACTGAAAAAGACACCTGATAGATAAAGACAGCGGACCGAGCACATAATAAATATATTTATTAGTAAGAGGGATAGTCGTTACAACTATTTCAAGAAAAGCTGTATGTTGCATTGTATAAAGCGATGCGAGTTTGTGTTTTGTGTTCTTCCTTTTATACTCTTGAATTATAACGAAGCATCAAACAATGTTATGCTCAAGCAAACATTCGCATATTATCACAAAACTATAAATTTAGTGATACTAGATCGAATCGTACTTTGTAATGTCGTAATTTAATGTCTCATTACTAATGTATGTTTTGTATTTTATTATTTTAACTATTATTTAGTAATCAATGGCCAGATGTTGTCTGACGATGTAGTCAGTTATTTAAGGTTATTAACATAATAATTTCACTACCGAATTAAGATTAAAATTACGTGAGTCTAGATGATGCGATCGCCGCGCGACACAACACGCAATAATTAGTGCCACGGAGATCTCGACTGCAGCGCGACTGTCACATCATCTGGACGCTGTGTCTACAGAGTGACACGAGCGTCATCTAGTTGACGAGAGATTTCTAACACGGGTTCAATGTAGGCATAATCTGTAGATATTGTAACGTTATGCTTGTCTGATCAGTAGGCCTACTACGAAACTGTTTTGAGACTCGAACAATCGGACGAGAATGCCGCGTCCTGCTCTAACAACGTCATTTCACGTTTGTTAGAGTAGGACGCGGCATTCTCGTACGATTGTTTGAGTCTCAAAACAGTTTCATGGTACAAGGCCTGACTCGTGTTGTGTACATACATATATGTCAGTGTACATACAGTCTATCGCCACCTTGGTAACATCGCTTTAGAACTTATGGCTTACGTCCTCTACGGCTGATAAAATAATCAAATGAAGACTGAAGTATAGGTATAGTGTTATTAGTATTTAAATGTCGCCAGTGGAAACGGGAAGTCAAGTGTAAAAAGCCAAGGTGGCGCTTCGACTCGCCTTTCCACTGGTGGTGATAAGTTGAGCTAAGTCTGAGGTTTTTGACTGAAGTTTATCTATTCAACAGCGTTACTGATTGGTTAATGTTTGGTCGTTAACCAATCGAAAGGAATAGATAAAATCCTGTCAAAAAATCTTAGAAATTAAGCATTAGTCACCCGGTGGTTGGCACACCAAAAAAAATTCCATAACGTGTCAATGAGTAAAGTGTCAACGATTAGGTGGCTTTACCGTACTTTGTACAACCCCACCATCACAATATTTCTTTACTTTGCTTCGTGTTTCTCATTTTTTTTTTACTCTTAACTCTCATTTGATTCATTAGTTGGTAAGGTGCGTCTTTTCGGGTCGCGTGCGCAAGAGTGATCTAAGAAGTTACATCACTTTTTACTCAGTAATATTGTTTTTTTTTTTTTAATTATGCGTTTTGATTTATTGATTAGGACATTCTTGCACTCGATACCTCGACAGTATTTAGTTTTAATTTAGTTGGTAGGATCATCAAGGGTTGAATGATCGCACCTTTGAAAATGTAATGTGTGGCAATCCGAAATAGTCATAAAAACGAAGTATTTTTATGTCTGTCTGTACGAATTGGGGTGGTGTGGTTACATTGTTATTTCAATGGTGTTTTACATTTTTAAATAATTAAATTATGTATTTTTTTGTTTGAATACTACTGCCACCCTACGCAGGTTCGGAATGATGGTTTAGACCAACTCCTTTATCGTCAGTATGATTTCTTTAGAATGTCATTCTCCATTTTCTTTTATTTTAATTTTATTTCGCATTGTATTATGATCTTTTGAGTAAATTCAGTTGATTTTAATCTATGATTTGTTTTTATTTCTACTTTTTTTTACACACACAATTCAAAAGTAGACCATATGCCATATGAATTCCTGAGTATAATCCAAAAAGTGATGAATTGATGATAAAATGTTTGATACATTTTAGTATTTACTGTAAAAGTTTGGAAGAAAAAACATTTTTGGGTGAGTATGGCATTTTGTCTACTGCTTTTTCTAATCTTTGTTTTAAATTCGGCTACATATATACAGAAGCCAATACTATAATCTTTCTCAATATAGTTTTAGATATAAGACGAACACCAATTTAAACATACAGCAAGATTAAACAGAAAATTATATGGACAAAATAATATCACGCAGAAGGTAAAAATTCACGTGTCATGTTCAAAACTAAAGAAGCGTGATATTATTATTACTTTGCTAATCAAATGTAGCTATTTCAAGTATAGAATTATTACATACAACGATAGTTCCTAATGAAACTGCGAGGTAATGAAAAATTTGCAATAATGCTTCAATCAGCATTGTAATAATTGAAATTGTACAAGGGCCTCCCAAACTGTGCGTCGCGACCCTGGGGGTCACTGCTTCTATATTGAACAAAATATTCACTTCGTTTTAATGTTGATGGTTCGCCACGATGTGTGTTAGTGTTACCAGAGTCCAGATATACCTACTAATATGGTCTCTGGTGTTACGTTGCATTATCTATAACATTTTTATACTTAATAGAGAGTATAAAAATGTTATGAAAAAACCTGTGACTACTTGCCAGCCTCAAGTACAGCAAAGATAAAGTTCTTCAGGTATATGGCTCGATATATCAATCACAGCAATAAAGATAAGGTAAGTAGTAAGTAGGTAAAGGCCGTATTTTATTAATACTTAGTTCATTTGAAATTTTTTATAAGAATGGGAGAACCGGAAACGAGGGCGTCAGCCTTCACTGCACAAATAAGTTTGGGAAGCCCTTTTAATAATATTGCAGTGGTAATAGTTCTATGACTAGTTATAGCTATTGATCGCAAGCTAAGAGACTTCATATATCGAAAATTTCGTGATCGAGTTATGACCGTATACAAATTTCACATTATTCTGTGACTAAATAATCTAAAAATTAAGTGAGTTTTATTTTTCCGAATCCACAGTACCTACGTATTTTCTACGCAAGCTGATCAGGGCGAGCGAAGCGAGCCCTAGTAGGTATATCCCACAACCAGAGCACTTTTGTGCACAGAATACAAATTACCTTTTGTGGTACACTTTACGGAAAAACTATCACGCCTATTGACTTGTGCTTTAAGGACGCTATCACATTTTTTCACAAATATCAGCGATTTTCAGGTACCATTTTAAAGAATTAGGAGTCACACTGCGAGGATATTTTGGTTTTAAATGAACGATAATATATTCATCTCCACAGTCAAACCATAAAATTTTTACAGCCGCATACAAAATTTTCACATAAATACGTTTTAACCATCACAATAATCGCAAAATATTAAAAAAATGGGTTCTGATTAGGAACCAGTAGGTATAGGTAGCTAAATACACTGAACTAAGGAAAATAAATATACAAAAAAATTGTTGCTTATTTAGTCCCCTGTACGAATAGCCAAACATTTTTTATATAAATAAATAACATTTCCATTTATAAGAAAAATAAGAAACGCTCTCAAATTTCTTCATACATTTTCGCCCTATCAAGAACGCGGCGAGCGTCGTAACCGCCACTGTACAAGGCGCGCTGATATGAATGTTATTTTAATGCCCTTAACGTCGATATTCGTACTGACAGACATCGACCTGCTAATTTTTATGTGATAGCGTCCTTAACATAGTAATTTTTATTTATATGTAGATGTGTTATCATCGGTCAGTCAAGGTTTGGTTAAATACAAAAAAAAACTGCCATTAAGATTATTACCACGCAGAAAAACGACGTGAGCCCTCACAAAGCTCGGCTTTTAGCTATTATTATTTATTATGCTATCCCAGAAGCCAGAAAATTCGGAGCAACAATCATCACAATAATTAATAATAGTGATCACCATCATCCTGGTAATTAAGTGAGTGGCTAGCGGTGAAGGAAGCGAGAGAAGCCTGTGCCCCTTTGTCGCAGGGTGCCGGGTGGTAAGTTTATAGTATAGCCACTGGGCTATACTATAAACTTACCACCCGGCACCCTGCGACCAGTGAGAGTACCACTGAGTACTAAACCTTTTTTCATACGGGCCACAAACATGTTAGTCGCCGGCCGCAACCAAAATTATTAAGGTTTTAAAAATAACGTTCTTTAAAATTATCGATTCACGCGGCACTGACATAGTCCTGGCGGGCCGCAGGTTGAGTATAGCCTCTCGTTCACTTCTTTAGTTCAAGTTTCAATACTGTAAACACAAGTCTGTAGGTAAACATAAGACAAGACCACGTTTGTCAAGGAGAACAAAATTTTACCAAAATAGGTCAGGCAACATCGGCTTATTACTAGGTAGGTATAATTATATTATTGCCATGACGTGGCTGCAACTTCGTTGTGCAACGTGTTTAATGTATCTCTATTATAATTTATAGTTGACATACCTACATCTTCATCAAAATCGGTTCAGCGGAGACACATTTTCGCATTTGTGAAAAAATTGTATACTGTCATGGAATTCCTGGTTTAGTATAGAAATAGAAACTAAATATTCGGCCAAGTGCGAGTCGGACTCGCGCACTAAGGGTTCCGTACCGTTATAGATCAAAAATAAGCCACAAATTGTGTTTTTTGTATGGGAGCCCCCCTACATTTTTTATTTTATTTTAATATTATTATTAATTATTAAAGTACACATACAATAAAGGATTAAATGAAAATTTCAAGTGTCTACTTGTTGCCATTATTGAAATCGAGCAAAAAAGGCCAAAAAAATCACGTTTGTTGTATGGGAGCCCCCCTTAATTATTAATTTTATTTTGTTTTCAGTATTTGTTGTTATAGTGGCAACAGAAATACAGAATCTGTGAAAATTTTAGAAGTCTAGCTATAGCGGTTTTTGAGATACAGCCTGGAGACAGACAGACGGACAGACAACGAAGTCTTAATAGGGTCCCGTTTTTACCCTTTGGGTACGGAACCCTAATAAAAAGAGTTCCTTGTAACTTATTCGCGCGAAGGCAGTGAATCATTCGTGCAAATGCCGTGCACGTAAGCAAAACGAGTTGTAGATAAAGAAAGGTCCAGGCGCTTGGACGTCGCAGGAGAGGGGCGGGGGGTGAGTTACGGTGGCTCGCCGTCGCGGCGCGCGCGTCGCTGTCACATTGACGCCCGTTATATCCCAGTGCGCAAACCTACGCCACGCTCGGCGAATAAAAAAATAAAATAGAACATAGTGCTTAGTGTTCCAAAATTAAAAAAGGTAAGTCCAAAGTTGTGTTCTTAATTCAAAATTTGCCTTTAGCTCCCGCGCACGAGGCTTCGAGTTTTGACATTGACAGCTGGTTGTTTGTTTACTTGTTGAACACTTTGCAATACGAAAGATAGAATAATCACAGTTATACCCATATATAATTATACCAGAGGTTATACGATATACCTGCAATCTCGGTTTCATAATATATTTTCATATCAATTTATGCTGTGTTTTGTATTCTACGTTTGCTATTTAAAAGTCTTAATTGTCCAGCGCGGTCATAAAAAATGTCGCTCTTGCAAGGGAAAATGCGCTATAGGTGGTGCGTAATGTATGGGCGTAGGGGTGAAATTTGCGTGAGGCGATGTAGCCTAGCCTTGAGCGAAAGGGACGCGTCCGACGCCGCCGCGCCGCCTTCCCAGGTAGAGGCTGCGTCGCTATCTTTTCGCAAAGATTATTTAGACGGTACCGGAATCGTAGAAGCGCCAGTCGGATAGAAATAATTTTATACCTACAACCTATAATAACTGTAACGAAATCGAGTATACCTACGTGGTTTGAATTTAAAACATTTTAAATGCCTTTTTAGCTATCATTTGACTAAAAAACTTATAATTATTTTCTTGTACAAATTATTATTATTATTATAGATTTAGGCATAATATGCCTTAACATAATATTATGACGACACTATGAGGCATTTTCTTATTTTTTTAATTTGATTGTCAAACAGTTTCCATTTTAGTAAATAGATGGCGTATGGGTAGACAACTATCGGTAATACCAGGTAATACCATCAATAATTGCTACAAAACTGGGCAAAAGAATGTAAAACTTGATACATTTCAATTTGAAAAAGACACAATGATATTCCAACGAATAGAATAATAAAGTTATTATAACGATATTTTAGTTAAAACTCACGGAAGAAATAGCCCTATTTATCGTTATTCACACCAAATGTCACAGGAATTATAAATTTTGGTTTTGACAACATCTTACCTGCACTTCTGTACGATAACGGATATTTAATGGCCAATATTTTACCAATAATGAACATCAAAAACCCAAATAACACAATTTGGGAAAAAATAATAAAAACCACACCAACAATAAAAAGAAGAAGCAGTTTCAAAGTAACATGGCCGCCAAAACTTTTTAGTTGTCAGTTTTCAGTTTGACAAGTTTTTATTATGTCAGCGTGTTCCTAAACTATTACCAGTATACTGGCTTAATCGCTTAGGCCAATGATCGCTTAGGTTTAAGATATTTTTATTTATGTGACACATGACAGTACACTGAAATTTATAGAAACACAACCAATATGTAGTCAGTGATGCCAACCTGCAGATAATTTCAGATAAGTGGGGAACCAATAGAAAATCTAGAAGTGTCTACCGTCGCGCCGTCTGGTGGAGATTTAAAAAAGAAAACAACCCATTAGGGTAAAATGCCAGTAATTAGAATTTTACATTAGTGGGACACTTTACACTTTGATCGTAAAAATAAAAGTTTGCGGTTTTTATATTACGTAAATAATAATGAAATTAATATTGAAGGGCATTCATGATACAATAAAATATAATATTTTTTATCAGGTTGCGATGTAACCAAAATAAAACATCTTTTTGTTGCCATGGTCATCGCGTGCGCCTTGTTTTTGCAAATTAAAAGATAAAATTAAGAAATATGCTAAAGTTTTTAATATTAATTTTTATGATACACATTGTGTGTGTTATTATATAAATAACAATCTATTAAGTATGTTTTGTACATTTTTATTAACCTTTTATCTCATTTAAAGGTTTTTTTAGCCTATATAATAAATGGTATGTGTAAAAAGTGCTGAAAAACAGTTATTGGACAAGTTATTAGATGAAACTATAATACTGATCTACTTGATATTATATTTGAAAGATCAGATTACTATTCATTACGAAAGTTAATTTGCAGCCGAGTGTCTTCTGAATACTTCAAGAACCTACTTGTTGCCGTTAGTGGTATGGAATGAATAAGGGAACGTAACGCAATTTGGGGGTCTTGTAAAATGCTACGGTGCATCGCACAAGGGCTGATATTTAAATAACGCGTTAAGTATTTTTCTTATTTTAATTAAAAAAACGAAGGAATTAGAATTTTCAAAATCAGCTACCCTTTTCGTTTATGTTTTATTAGGAAATCCCTGGATTGTGTTGTACGTTACTATCATTTTTGGTTTCCTAAGTAGGCAAATCAAAAAAGGCAAGCCTAGTTTATACTAGATGACGCCCGCAACTCCGTTGCGCCAAAATTAGTTTATCGCGCGGGAACCGTACATTTTTTCGGGATAAAAAGTATCATAATATGTCCTTTGCCGGGACTCAAAGTATCTCCATACCAAATTTCAGCAAAATCAGTTCAGCGGCTTGAGCGTGAAGGGTAACAGACTGACAGACAGACAGACAGATAGACAGGCGGACAGACAGACGGACACACTTTCGCATATATAATATTAGTAATTAGTATGGATTTCATCAAATCCCTCGACTTTGTGTATAATGATTTAAATTAAACAAATGCCATACAATTTTTCTACCCATCAGTATAATCCGAACTCAAGAACATGTGCAACCTGTGGGATCTATTTCACATCCTAAAAGATATTATTGTTAGCGCACAATCATTACGTGCATGGCAAGACAAGCTCAACTTCCTTCTGAAAGTAGAGTACGGCCACAGCGACATTCTGCCTGAAGGGCAAATGAGCTGCTCTGCATTGTGCTCCATATTGAAATATTGTCTGAGTATGCCGATTGGCTCGATGAGGATAATCTAAAATCACTATTCCTACAGTCAGGTTATACCTGAACACTCGTTTCGTGGTTTAAGCCTAAAGAAGTAATATACAGACATACAGATAAAGAAACAGACGGACACCCTTTCACATCTATAATATTAATAGGTGACGGCCGCAACTCCTTTGCGTCGAAGTCCGTTTATCGGGTTGGGAACTGCACATTTTCCCAGGCAGACAGACAGGCAGACACATTTTCACAGTTATAATATTAGTATGGATATGTTACAATAATACTATGTAATATTAGTAAGAATTTTAAATTTTTTAAGTCAATTTTTGTTAAATACTTAATCTATACTTTCTATTATAAAGCGGAAGAGTTTGTTAGTTTGTTTGATTGTTTGTTAGTTTGTTTGTTTGTTTGAACGCGCTAATCTCAGGAACTACTGGTCCGATTTGAAAAATTCTTTCAGTGTTAGATAGTCCATTTATCGAGGAAGGCTATAGGCTATATTTTGTCACGCTAAGACTAATAAGAGCGAAGAAATAGAGGAAAATGTGGAAAAAACGGGGGGAAATTATTTTAAAGGGCTTATTTGAACGCGCTAATCTCAGGAACTACTAGTCCGATTTGAAAAATTCTTTCAGTGTTAGATAGCCCATTTATCGAGGAAGGCTATAAGCTATATTTTATCACGCTAAAATTATTAATTTTAGCGTGATAAAATGGACGGAGTGGAACGGAGCGAAGAAATAGAAGAAAATGTGGAAAAAACGGGGGAAATTATTTGAAAGCGCTTATCTCACGAACTACTGGAATTTTTTTTCTGTTATTTGGCACAGAGAAGTAGACCACGTGAAGGATCGTAAGCTATTTTTGTGGACTAATTTTTCTGTGAAAAATCTAATTTACGCGGGCGAAGCCGCGCGGAACGTCCAGTTAAAAATACCTTTTGTAATAAATAATAAAACAATGTATTAAAACAACTTTTTTTTTTACTTACAATACCTACTTACAATACCTATTTGATCTAATTGCAATCGAACTTTGCTTGTCCAATAGCTGGTTTTGGGTGTCCAATAACTGAAATTCTGACCAATAACTGTTTTTTACCTACTATTCAGTTTTTACCAAAAAATCGATATAAACTGAAAAACCATCGCATTTTTATGTTTACATCTCATAAGTTAGATAATTTATGAACACAAATAAATATCTATTTCTATTTCATGCGAAGTATTTAATTTTTACAGCTATTTCTGTGAAAAAAAACCTTAGCTGTCCAACGACTGGTGCTTTTACGGTATAAGTATAATAATTAAAAAAAATTAAAAGTAGCGTGATATTTCAATATCTTAATAATTCTTATATGAATAATTATCTTCCTTCAAGGTTACTAAGATGTTAGGAAAAAACTTATAATGTTTCATGAAAAATAATACTAAGCTAAAACAGGGGTCACCGATTAGTTTCGCTCGGGGTCCATATTAAGAAATGAAATTACCTTCGCGGTCCACAATCCACATACTTAAAACAAAATTTAAACAAAGGTAGTTACGGAATCTACAAAGGTATTTATTTACATAGCAATGAGAAGTGACAATTTTTGTAGCTAATATTTATCTCTCTGATGTTTGTAGTGAAATTGGTTCCGCGGTCCGCCATTTGGTGACCTCTGAGCTAAAACATCACAATTCACAAACAAAAGCTCAGTGCAGACACGGTCGTCGTTAAAACCAAGTGGGAGACGGAAGTAGGCATTAAACGCAATTGAAATTTTCTTCTTAATCTATGACATAAACAAAGGCAATAAAATCAATTTAGAGTAAGCAGTAAAACTTGTATATTAAGTATTATTAAGCACGTTTTTTGCATAATATTTATTTTTATTTAAATTTTATGCACATACACACAAATTAATATTTTGTGTTATAAATTATTTTAAGTAGTATTTTCGATGTCTGACTTTAATATTGTGTTGAAAAGCTTTGTGGGCCTAAACTGTACATTTTATACAATTACTAAGTACTTATTTTAAATGCCATTTTAAATTTAAAACTTGACCAATTGTCACGTTTTCAAAATAAATAAATTGTTATACCTACTTGCAGGCGAACATAGAAATCCCACCAAAAACATTTCTTGTAAAATGTAGCCGAGACGACCACATAAGGTTTACCCTGTGAAAAAGATATGAGATCTCATGTAGAGCCAAGCTTCTGAATCTACACGGCCTAACTCTACCGACCCTAACTTCTACAAATTCTACATACCAGTAAATATTTATTATGTATGGCTTCGCCGTTTCGCTATCGTCGTGGAGGAGATGCGAATTGCGAATATTTAGTTTCTGATCTGAAGTTAGTAACGAAACAGCCGAGCGAGATATTTACTGACATGTAGAATTTGTTGAAGTTAGGGTCGGTAGAGTTAGGCCGTGTAGATTCAGAAGCTTGGCTCTACATGAGATCTCATATCTTTTTCACAGGGTAAACCCCCCATTTTAGAGGAGGGGCGAAAGTTATAAGTTTATGATTTTTTTTGTTGGTTGTATACTAAATTTACATTAAATACTAAATTTCAGCTTTCTAGCACTTCAGGAAGTAGCCAAATATTTTGATGATCATCAGTGTGTCAGTGTATGAGTGTATCAGTGACGAAATCAGCGTATTTTAGATATCAATAAAATCTGAAGTATAAGAGCTATTCAATTGAGACTTTGTATGTTTAATAAGTCTACTATTGACATCATATCCTGAGAATATAAACTATCTGGTACATCGGACACCAACTCTATGAGGGTTCAAAAAAACGACGAAACACTTCGAGAAAAGGTAAGTAGTGCCCTTGCGTTTCGCTTGGCTCGTCTCGGCGGGCGCACTACCGTGTTCCCAGATAATATAGATATAAACATATAACGTAGCCCTTTTTAGGAAGTTGGTTAATAAAACAGCCTATATTATGTCAGTCTGTCCGGCCAACAGAAAAAACTCTGTGAAGCGTGTGTTTGTTGCAGTCCAGTTTTTGACTTAAATTAAAAGTTTTCAGGTCGCGTAAATATAATAATATTACTTAAGTATTTTATTACTTAGTGATTCCCGTAAGAAAGTAGTCACTCTCTGGTAGTCGGTAGAAAGCAATTTTAGCAGAATATACCTACCCGACATTCATCAACGTAAACTATCGTAATCGGCAGATTCGTTACTTTTTTGTTTCTTAAAATAATTATTATCATACGACTGTTCATGAAGATTTTAATAAAGATCGATCATTAATTACAAAGTTATGACCGTGTTATCCTTTCATAAGAAATTTTGTAGGTTAAATTTGCAATTAATAACGTAAGCGACATTTTAGCTAAGGTAGTAGGTAAGTACTTATTTAGGTACGCAGAAAAACTTGCTGATACAAGATATCATATTTTACGCCGTGTTCTAACAAAGGTCTATTTTAATAAGCCGTCTGTTACCTTTAAATATAACAATTTGTCAATCATCGTTTAAATTGTTTAAAGTTTTATAATAAATATATCGCGAGTAAAACGTTTGCGAGCCTTAATACGATAAAAATTACACGCTGTCAGACTTACAGTGCGGTTATAAATATCTCCTGACGTCCAAATTATATTTTATGTTTATAAATACTAATATATAATTACAGGGAATATATTGATGGTACAGAGAAATTCATTGGCAGATGGAGCTACGTTATTTGGTCGGGCTATGACGATGATAGTCGTTAATCTATACTAATATTAGGTATAAAGCGGAAGAGTTTGTTAGTTAGTTTGTTTGATTGAACGCGCTAATCTCAGGAACTACTGGTCTGATTTGAAAAATTCTTTCATTGTTAGATAGTCCA
The DNA here is from genome assembly GCA_905187585.1 of Cyaniris semiargus. Taxonomy (NCBI): domain Eukaryota; kingdom Metazoa; phylum Arthropoda; class Insecta; order Lepidoptera; family Lycaenidae; genus Cyaniris; species Cyaniris semiargus. Next base: position 19,689,262 of record LR994547.1, on the reverse strand, counting down.
TTTATCGAGGAAGGCTATAGGCTATATTTTATCATGCTAAGACTAATAGGAGCGAAGAAATAGAGGAAAATGTGGAAAAAAACGGGGGGAAAATATTTGAAAGGGCTTATTTGAACGCGCTAATCTCAGGAACTACAGGTTCGATTTGAAATTTTTTTGAAAACAAAAAAGAGGGATGTTATAAGTTTGACGTGTCTGTCTGTCCGTCCGTCCGTCCGTCCGTCCGTCCGTCCGTCCGTCCGTCTGTCTGTCTGTCTGTCTGTCTGTCTGTCTGTCTGTCTGTCTGTCTGTCTGTCTGTGGCATCGTAGCATCCAAACGGGTGGACCGATTTTGATATTGTTTTTTTTAAATGAAAGCTGACATGATCGAGAGTGTTCTTAGCCATAGTTCATCATCATCAGCCTGCTCAGTGCTGAAAAATCACGGTTTATCTGGTTCTCGAAAGGCCGATTAGCAACTTGCAGTCGTTTGATGGGTTTTATATTTTGCATTCTACATAGTTCGTGACATTTATGAATATATAAATGGAAAGTTAACCTGGTGCTGCAGCATCACCTGGTAATCAATAGGATACCCAACTCCTCACCAACTTAGAGCAGAGGTTTCGTGTTTGGGCTCATTTTAATTGCGACAACTAGTAAGACGTAGATAAACAGTAAATATTTGAATGCTGCTGCTGCAGCATCACCTGGATTCTATAGGAGCCGAGCTCCGTATGATCACAAAGTGGAGGTTTCATGTTTGCGCTCATATTGACGGCCTTATTCATGGCTGGTATTCATTGGGATATGATCCTGTTGATAGGAATTATTCTGAACTATAACCAACACAAGTTTAAAAAGCATTAAATAAAATTAAATTAAGAAATTTAAAAAAACCCCCGCCAAACAACTTTAAAAAGTAATGAAATAATATTTACTGACTTTAAGTTTAAATAATTCCTAAGTATTTCCTTAGTATAAAGTAATATTTTAGTCCATAATTGTTGTCACGGTGTGTCGGGGGACCGCGCGTATAGTAATTTAAGGGTCAGTTCACAGCGGACCGAATCGAGACAATCAGCGACTTGTCGATACAATATGCAAAAGTCGCTGTTGTCGTAGTTTACTTGGCGGTCCCCCGACAGACCGTGACAACAATTATGGACTAAAATATTACTTTATACTAAGGAAATACTTAGGAATTATTAAAAAGTCAGTAAATATTATTTCATTACTTTTTAAAGTAGTTTGGCGGGGGTTTTTTTAAATTTCTTAATTTAATTCAGTGTTAGATAGCCCATTTATCGAGGGAGGCTATAGGCTATATTTTAACACGCTAAGACTAATAGGAGCGAAGAAATGGAAGAAAATCTGGAAAAAAAGGGGGAAATTATTTGAAAGGGCTTATCTCACGAACTACTAGAGCAATTTTTTTGTTATTTGGGTCAGATAAGAAGTATACCACGTGAAAGATCATAGGCTATTTTTTGTAGACTGATTTGTCTGTGAAATATCTAATTTACGCGGGCGAAGCCGCGCGGAACTTCTAGTGCTTACAAACCCGACCGAATTACATAATTCCACCATCTGCCTATAAATCAATTTCTTTGATAGTACAAACTGTAATTATCGCGTATTTGATGTCTATTTATTTGCTAACCAGACGATAATTATTTATCTGGACTTTATCGATATCTTACACGCATATTTGATAGTCATAAATATAATTTTTTGCTTGGTTTCTGCAGTCTGCAATTACTTATTTATTTACTAGCAAGTGCCAATTGACCTGAGAAACGTATTGCCAGCAATTAAACATCTCAATTAAGAATTAAAATAATCAGCCAAGTGCGAGTCGGACTCGCGCACGAAGGGTTCCGTACCATTATTGAGCAAAATTAGGCCACAAGTTGTGTTTTTCGTATGGGACCCCCCCCCCCTTATTTTTTTATTTTATTTTACTGTTATTATTAAATATTAAAGTACACATAATAGTTTGAGAAAAATTCAAGTACTTACCTGTTGCCATTATTGATATAGACCAAAAAATGCCAAAAAAATCAAGTTTGTTGTATGGGAGCCCCCCTTAAATATTTGTTTTATTTTTATTTTGTTTTTAGTATTTGTAATTATTGTTATAGCGGCAACAGATATACACAATCTGGGAAATTTTAGAATTTTAGAAGGCTGCCATTATCAACAAACGGGATTTTTTTGGCTTTTTTTTCTCGTAATCTATAATGGCAATAGGTAGGCACTTGAAATATTCACAAAATCCTTAATTATATTTGTACTTTAATATTTCATAATAAAATTATAATAAAATAAATAGTTAAGGGGGGCTCCTATACAAAAAACACTATTTTTTCGTTTAATAACGGTACGGAACTCTTCATGCGCGAGTCCGACTCGCACTTGGCCGATTTTTAATAATAATATTACTTGTAAGGGTGAAGCTAAACGAGCGTAATTTGTGAGTTGTGACTTGTGAGTCGCAGAATTTCGGCTGGCAGAAATTCTGCTGCATCCAGTTTCTTACAAGTCTTGTTTGATTCACACGAGCGGCGAGCGTAATTTTGTAAGTCATGATTTAATTTGTATGAAAAAAAATTTACGCGACCGAAATTCTGCGACTCACGACTCACAAAATTACGCTCGTTTGGCTTCACCCTTACTTGGTAGTTGGTGTACTATCGAAGAAATAGATTCCTAGACAGTTGACGGACCTACGTCATTTGGTCGGTTTATGTCAATTCAATATTAGTGTACTATAATTATCTATTCTGTGATATTAGACTTGATCTGACGGCTAGGTTTGACGTAACGCGACCAAATTATATAGGTCCGCCATCTGCCTATGAATCAACTTCAACAACAACAACATTAATTGGTCAGTCGTAGGTATGCTAAAAAACTACCATCCATTTAAAATCTAGCACCTAAGTGAAGTACCTAAAATTGTACTTGCTATTTTGCTAAAACTTTAATAAAAAAATATCGGTCATAATACCAACTTTTATCGCCCATCTGTTTTGTTGCTTGTACAAAAACGATGAAACTATTACTAATATTGACAAGAGATGACGAGTTGTTTCATACTTTTTAAACACAATTTTGTTGAAGTAACCGCACTTGAAATGCTCTTAGCTCGCCCACTCAGCCGCCGCAAAACGATCGTTATTCGCTATGTAAAGGAGCTTCAGAATGGCTGCGTAAATAATAATGCTCTAGTTCGGTAAACAATCGATTATAAGGCTATCCAAAGTTATTAAGATAATAATATATTATCTGTCCTACTACCGGGTACCGAATAGAATAGATTATAAATTGTCACTTTTTACCACGATTCTTATATATAATCCTATTTCCTAGTCGTTTTATTTTTAAATAATTTATAAGACTCAAGAATTCAATACCTAGGAGAGTTGCTGCATTGTTACAATTTACTTTTGATAGGAAATTGCTTACTGTACGTCAGAAGATTTCTAATTTTCTTAAACACAGGTTTTCTTTAGCACCCTTTTTTATTTATTTTTAAATAATATTGGCACAATACCAGACCAACCTGTACGCCGTCGAATGCTATCCATTACTATCCCAAGCAAATTCTCTAGCCGAAAACGCTACCAAAACCGCAGCAAGTGTGAACAACGCAACCGGGTACGGAACCCCGCGGTTGTGCGGATAAATTTGAACATTTGGTAAGGGCCAGACCCTCCCATAGACCACAGGGTGAGCCCCTAACACGTTATTACAGTGTATAATACCTATAAAACAATTTACTACCGCCCGCAGAGAACAGCGTGACAAATTTTAATATTCACGTTTGTTATTTGATTGACAAGTGCTAAAAGTTTTATCAAAATTTGGCTCACGAAATCTTGTGATTTTTTTGGCATTTTTTGCCTATTGCCACGTCCACTAAAATTGTCGTATAATTTATGTACTGTCCAGTTCTGATTTAAATAATGTTTATATTCAAACAGTAATGATATTATATTACCTTATTGTTGAATTATGATTAAAATTGAATAAAAATACTACTGTGACAAAAACTACATAAAATTCTGAGTAGTTCGAAAACGAACAGCCTGTGAAAGCGACTTCATTTTACCTACTACGCTATGTAAAGATACACCTCCTAACAAAGGTTGCTCTCAAAATGTGGTAAGTCCTAAGACCTTTTGTCACCGAGTTCTGACAGTTAACGAATCAAAGAGCTTTAGAAATACCCAGGACTTGTAGTACATTAGTTTGTGGGTTTATGATGCCGGTTGTAATGGTGGCCATACACCATCCTTCCTATCGTCCAATCGGTATGACGCTACCGATTGGATCAGTTAGAACTGACCGTGTATGGCAATGGATTGGCATGACAGTTATATTTGACGGAGCAATCGAATTTCGATTCTTTTGGCTTGATCATGCCGATTGGATCATGCCGATTGGACCGTGTATGGCGGTATGCGATCGCCAGTTCAATCTGGTCAAGATTTTTGTCGGTGGTGGACGTCGTACGCGCGCTCTCAAGATGTCGCAAAATAATTACAATATAATATAATAAATAATTACAATAATTTTTAGTCGTAGTCCTCAATTCTTTTAAAAAAAATTGTATGAATAAACTGTTTTCTTTTCATTAACCACTGTTTGCTTCTGCTCGATCTTTTCTTTTTTTTTTGTTTCATTTTTACGAGTAAAATGCCCAAAACGGCTAAACATCGTCGTCTGTCACCGGTAACGCCATGGCTTCAACTGAACGTCGCTGCCGATTGGACAGTTCAAACTGATTGTGTGTGGTGTATATAGACGAACTGCAGATTGGATCAAGCCTGCAGCGTCATGCCGATTGTACGATAGGAAGTATGGTGTATGGCCACCATAACAGTTCAAACTGATTGTGTGTGGTGTATATAGACAAACTGCAGATTGGATCAAGCCTGCAGCGTCATGCCGATTGTACGATAGGAAGTATGGTGTATGTCCACCATAAGCATAAGGTGTTAATGCATCTGAGATGTCCTTTACACTATTTAGAAATTTGACGACGAGGACGAGCAATAGAAGTTGTCAAAAAGCCACACGATTTCTACTGGTAAGATCATGTGTGTAGTGTTTAGGGGTTGATAGTTATATGCATTATGAGTGACTTCCAAAACTCCTTGTTATTGGCGACATATTTTTGAAACCGTTTACCGCTAACAAATAGCATTGAAATAGCACCTAATAAACTTGTGACCCTGTTTGATCCCCGATGCGGGCCAAAGTTGATATTTGTCCTACTACGGTCCAGGCATGGTCCAGGGCTATTTTACTGCGGAGCTGCTCGTATAATGACCCTTATGTTCTGGCCCATAAAGGTTCTACTAGAGGTAAACTGATCTAACCAACGTATTACAACAGGCAATTTTGTGCGACGCCAAAACTGTAGATTCATTCTGTGCAAACATCCCCTACATGGCTGACTTTTAACGTGTTGCGTCTACTAATAGCTTCGTATTTTGGTGTTTCGTTCAAAAATTAAACGCAAAACCATCAGTAGCCCTAGCACGGCGACCAGTGGAAATGCGAAAGTATAGACAAACTGTGGAGATAAACTTAAGGTGCCGTTCCGATCTTTTTTCGTTCCGAAAAATTCAATTAAAATGCAACTTTATGACAGACTATAGTCACAAACTGTGGAGATCAACTTAAGGTGCGGTTCCGATCTTTTTTCGTTCCGAAAAATTCAATTAAAATGCCACTTTATGACAGAATGTAGTCCTAAAAATTCAAATAATATCCTACTTTATGACACATACTATAGTCTGTCATAAAGTGGCATTTTAATTGAATTTTTGTCGGTCGCGATTAGCCGCGGTAAAGATCGGAACTGCACCTTAAGTTTATGTCTATACTTTCGCATTTCTACCGGTCGCCGTGCTAGAGCTACTGGTGTTCGGTGATGAAGGAAGTAAGTATAAAAAACACCGATATCGGTGTTTCTTCATCAGTTTACCTCTAGTACTTATATATATATATATATATATATATATATATATATATATATATATATATATATATATATATAAGCTCCGCGCAGTTACAACTTTTCAGAACACATTATTGTGTTACTACATTTGATAGGTTAGTATAGTTAGGGTTAGTGTGTTTTGACCACAAATAAAGTGCATACTCAGGAAAATCGTCAGAAAAATCCAAATTATATCATCTTTCGTTCAGTCTTTTGCGTGACAAAGTGTCATGACAAAACGCTTGTAGTCATAGAAATTGGCATAACCACTCATCGCGAAGTTTTGCGATGCGTTATGTCAAATCCCATACGTTTTTGACATCTAACTATGCTATCAAAAATAGCGAAAGCATTCGATGCTATGCTGCAATTTTGCCTAAGATTAATAGCTCAAAACTTTTGTCCCACGAACTACGTCAGTATATCAATTTAGACAAGAAAATAGATCTTAATATTAAGCATTAACCATCAAAAATTGGGAAGGAATTACAATCCGTGAGAAGTCAATGCACGAGCCAGAGTAACTTGACATCAATCAGAGCAAAATGCTGTGCGTATGTATTATTTGTGTGAAATTTATGAGTTAGAATTATACGGTCAGACTCCAACTGAGCGTTTATAATGTATATAAATATAAGTATATGCGCTAAATAACATACAATTATTTGCTCTCGCGTTGTTTTATTACATTATATCCGAGCATTCCGAGTTTTGCCGATTTTAATTTAATAACCTGTCTCGTTTTTGAAACAGCTTTTTAAGTTTTATAAAGGGCTACCGTAAAGTTCGTAATATTATGTGTAAAGTTTATACGGTGCGTCACGCAGCTTGCGTTCTAATTTCTAAAGTTTAAAATAGGTAACCAAAAAATTTGGTATTTAAAAAAATATTGTGTAAGTAAGTATTTCCAAAAGTACTTACATTTAGTTTATTTAGGAAATAATGAATTTGTGTTTAAATTTTATTATACTTAAGACATAATTATGTAAACCTTTTTTTATTTAAAACAATATTTATACAAAAATGCATAATTAACATTTTTATATGTATTAATATTAATTGTTTTTTGTTTTCTTTAATTTATTTATAAGAGAAAGTAAATAATATTTTACTTGTTGATTACCCTATAATAAATACCCAGATATAACTTGCTTTGGTGAATGATTCGCTTACATATTTTTCATAGTCCAAGCGGTCGACGCATAAAATGCAACAAATAATAATATGGTGCATGCTTGAGATATTGTTGCCGTGGGAACATTGTATCATAAACAAAATTGCATTTGTAAATTGTATTACCTACTTATTGCAATGGATCTTGCAAGAGAAATCGTGATGAACAATGTAAAACATCGCAACTGCAAATGACAAATAAAACCTCGTAACTGCAATTAAGAAAGATGTAAAACATCGTAAGTGCAAATATGTTTGGAGCTGCTAATCGATGGCAAAAACAATTTGCGTAACGCAACTGTGTGTCCCCGGGCTTAAGTAATTTCACATAATATATTTATCGGGTGTGCCCCAAGGCAAGTTGTCTTCGCTCGTAAACTGCGTACTGCAGGAGCCATAAAAATTATAACAAAGTCGCCGCAGGCGGTCGAAGATTTTACATACACTTACAATAATATTTGCAGTGACAAAATATAAACTACCCGATAAATATGTAGATTGTAGACACGGCTGGTATGTGACGTCATCAAATCTGTTTTACAGATCAGATATATTGACCAGATTGTTACAGGTAAAGTTGGTTACAACTTACAGGTAAAGCAAAAATAATAATATTATAATATTTGTCAGAAAATTTGTAGCTTAAGCTAGAGAACACAATGCGCATAGTGCATACAGCAAGGTTCTGGCATGCTGTCTACTGCTCTAAAACAATCTAAGTGATATTCTAAAAGAAAGTCCGGTGTCTAAACCACAGATTAGGTAATTCTAAATAATCAACAGATTATAGGTATACCCCCTTACTAATAAACGCTGTATAAGCTTTGAATAGTTATACAAGGTTTTGTCTTCTTCAATCCAATTAAAAATGTCACTTGTGTGACAGGAACAAAACACTGTATAACTAACTATTCAAAGCTTATACAACGTTTATTAGTAAGGGGGCTAGTATTTATTATTTATCATTATAACCAGCAGTTCAGTTTGCAACTAATTAAAAAGTCCCGAAACATTCCAAAAACAAAACATTGTTACAAATTGGCTGTTAGCGTATGCAAAATATAAACCATCTAATTCCATAATACAAAAACCTCTTAATTCCGCGCTCGCTACCGGCAGGCCAATATTATTGCACAATCAAAAGTAATTTCAATAAATATGGCCTGGATCTCTCCGCTATGGTTACCGGATCCTTTATATCCCTTCTAATAAACAGTTGGGGATCACGAGAAAGCCGATCGATCGTCAAATTGACGTATCATCATTACTTTCTCACGATCTCCTCTAGATTTGCACATTTTATTATATAAATAATCCGTGCTTCGTGCCGCGTAAGCGCAGTTTGAGCCGCGGTCGATGTTGTGGTTAAGCGGAGGTTAATACTATGTTTTACATAAACTTACAGGCTGTAATACTAACCATTTATGCGGCTGTAACTTACAGCCGCATAAATGTACATGGTTAGTGGCTACAATGATCTATGGTTATGTATCTTATAGTTTAAAAAAAAGTTCAACATAATATTAAGTTGATTCCGTACTATTTAAATTGAAGTATTCCCTACTACCTAGGAAGCCTTAAATATTCATAGATGTCATATCACATAAGTCATAACTCATAACTCATAAGAGATCTATGAACTAACATTGTCAGTTCCAAGTTATTTAATTATATTTAAACTCGGCAATGGCAAAAAGGCACATAATTTAAACTACGAGGAAAAACCAACGTAGTACCTAACAGTTATAGCTAATCTCATTTTCCATATTAATTGTTGAACGTATTATATTGTAACAGTAACAAGTAACAATGAAACCTCTCGCTAATTTCCCGAGCACGGTAAGGCATTATTAATCACTCAGATAACTCGCCAATAAAGGAAGGAAGTAGACTACATTTATATTTTGTGTGACAAAATACCAAGCGGTTTGATCCGGATGCAAAAACTGAAGCAGCCAACCGTAGTGATGTGCGTCACAAGCGTCGATATTTCCTTTTCAATTGGCGTTTAGTTAAGCGGTGATTTTTCAAATAAAATTCAATAAATATTAAAGTAGCGTCTTTGATAATATTATGCGAATACTATGTGTGGAAATAGAAGAAATTCTTTAAAATACTTATACCAATGATTTACTGCGATGTCACTAAATGTATCAGGTTTTAATGTGTACATAAAACGATAAACAAAAACCCTTAAAATGAAAAGCTTAAGGCGAGGACTTATCTCAATTCCAAAACGATAACCTTGCACACAACTAAAGACCAAGCGTGTACGCATCGCAATAAGATTCATTTTAGCTTAGCATAAAATTGTAGTTTCTAGGGGCGGATCTTCTCTAATTTTCATGTGTATTTTAAATATCTTTCTAAATAAATATTAAAAAAAAGATTGTTCGGCTCAGACCTTTTTAAAATAGATTCATTAACAATTTATTAAAATAAAATGTAAGTTATTCTTGTTAATACTTATATTTCGATGACAAAGAGTTTTGTCGGAGGTGAGTATGTAAATTAATTACAGCGAAATTATTATTTTTTATTAAAATGTTTTTGATTTAAGCCTTGAAAGGGCTATTGTGCTCTATATCTCATATTTTTTTACATTTCGTTATTATATTTGAACTAGGTAAATCGGGTATCAAGAAATAACAAAATGGGGTTTCAGCCCGCCTTAAAAAGAATTGAATTTTTCAATTTACAAAATGAGTAGACACATAATACATTGAGTGTCACTATTTTGATTCATTCTACGATGTAGGTGTCTTCCACATTATAGGTAATTATTTTTTACATCATTATTGTAAATGAAAAAATAAATTCATTTCGCATTCTTACAAAGGAACTACCGATAAAGAAGTTTGCGCTCATTGATCATTCTTATTAAGCACATACGCATTACTATTTACTATTGTAAACCTTTCACAAACAAAACAACATATTATATTATAGTATCGATGTCGATATATTAATTTCGCATCCCTATTTACACATTCGAGCCTTTACGTGGCTTATCGGTGGCGTTTTACATTTTTATTGCAAGCGGATACCGCGCGATGCCGCCTTCCTACAGCAATTATTGTTTAGCTATCCACAACTTCATATATTTGTCTGTTTGTTACGTTGTGGTTAACAATTTACCTACTGAAATACTTGGGGCCATTCAGATTCTAAAATACAGAATATTCGAGATAGTTGTTATTAAGTACGAGTATTTCAGGAATATGTTGGACATCCTTATAATTCTTGTTTTACAGTATTATCCTATTATTAGGTAAAAACTAAAATGCAGTTTGTAGACTTACAAAACCTAACGTAACTTTCGTTCCGAATTGATATGACCTAGTCCTTATAAGCCCTTACTCAAAATTAATTTATGAGTTTTGACACAAAATGACAATTGTTGTTATTATTATCAATGGCGATTTTTCACTGGTATTACGATTAGGTTACTGCAATTCTCAACCAGTGGTTATCTACAAATTTTTTGCATACCCAATGAATTTTGAGGGCCAATCTTTTCTTAAGGTTTTAAGGGCCTTAGGTAAAAATCTACCTTCAGGTAAAGAATTTTATTTAAGAACAATTAGCACTGAGCATGCGCCCGCAGGTCTACCTCCTCATATCCGCGCGGAAACATCCTAGACCTCCCCACCACTCCCCACCATTCCCCACAATTCCCCACTAATTTGCCCCTAATGATTTCATCTCTGGCTAATCGTTTCCCCACCACTAATCTTGCATTTTCTTGCAAAAGGTAAAGATATCGTAACTTTATTATTGGCTAGAAAGCTTTCAGACTTACTATTTTTTCATTTTCTTTCAGATTACAATTTGCAGTTAACTGTTTTAATAGCCTTCATTTACTCTATATTTACATTTTTTAACCTGGTGAACAATTAGGTCTTTGCTAGACACAGTTTATAGTCCCTTAGTGATGTTTCAATAATTCTTCTTTAAACATTCGTAAGCTTACAGTGAATTAGAAACAAATATAAAAAAAAATTGCTTGTGAATTACATTAAGGTCGAGGGAAAATTCTCGGAAGTCGGAAAGCCGGGAAAATAAAACACCACGTCCAAACTCCAAATGTATTTAGGAACAATATCGGTGCAGCTAAAAGCTTATGTTTTGTGCAATACTTATATACGTATAAGTTATGGCCGAACGAATGAATTTGCTTTAAATAATATAATTGAAAATAACAAATCGGCCAAGTACGGGTCGGACTAGCGCGCGTAGGCTCCGTGCTGTTATAGAGCGAAAGTAGGCAAAAAATTGTGTTTGTCGCTTTCTTTTGTCACACCCTTTATAAAAGCCTCTCCACGATGATGGTATGGCTATCCATGATGAATAGCCATGCTTGCAATAATTATGATTGCGCCAAGATGCCTACAATATGCACAATCAACATTGATGACAGTTAATGAAAGACGATTATGGATTTCCACACGTTCGTTGAGTTAGTTCATCATGAGAGAAGTCGCATATTAGACATGGTGTATTGTGACGAAAACCGTTACCAAGAAAATCGCCCCATTAGGGTTGTTTGGGGCCATTTTGAAATTTATTGAGGTCATGAAATCATGGACGTTATTGGCTTAACTTTATTGCATGAAGATTTTTTTCTAGCAAATATTATAGCACTGGTGATTGGTGATATATCCTGATTTACTTAAATATTTATAATAAACAAGTCGAGTTATCGATACAAAATAAAGCATGTGTATTATCTTGTATTTTTGACATATTTATTAAAAAAACAAACTTTTACTGAAACGTTATTTTCACACTAGCAACATTTAACAATTTTAACCTGTCAAAAGTTTATTCGACTACCCTCAAAACAGTGTTTGTGACAGCGTCAGCCATCACAACTAGTTTGACATAACCAGTGTCACTACAGGTGTTTATGATTTTTCAACATTGGTTTTATAATATTGTAAATGGTAATTCAACATTTTTTGGTTGAAAGTGAATTCATATTGTGGTAAGTTTTCAAAAACTTGTGATGTGTTTAAGTAAATACAAATCATACAAAAATTGATTCTTTTTCACCATCCTAATAGAGTTTTTGTAAGTTCTAATACTTTATTTGAAAATATTTTTCGTAACATACAGTAATTTAATTAAATTTTTAATAATATAATGCCACTTATAAACTATAGAGGATGTTTTAAAAGGTTGTAAGAAAATTCAAAACTTTCAATTTGTGTTATGTGTGGCACATCCTGCACATCATTAGATAGATATGAGGTTAAAAGAAGTTACTGTATCATACGAGTAGGTATAGGTCTACCAGAATCTGATGGCAAATTTTGACAGCAGATTTTCAAAAAATATCCTTGATCATTGGATAAATTTATATATTTGCATGTTTTACACACAGAATCAGCCGCTATAAGGGAAAAAAGGGATCAAAATGTTTTATTACAATTACCCCGGTATCGCTAGAGTCTTCTTCTTCTTTTTTATTAATGGCTCCTTTGTGAGTCGCCAATATCAGAGTGTTTTGGCGAAGACTCTGCTTTATGAGATGGCTTTTTTTTTTAATCTTATTTATTTTAAAAGCCTTACATCCTGAAGATTAAGATATGAAGGAACAGTCGCTAGAGTCAATTTACTTTCTCACTTTTTGCCATCAGATTCTGGTAGACCTATACATACATTATCATGTTCATTATTGTTAAGAGATGAGAAGCAATACCAAGGAGTAAGATTCAAAGATTTGTTCAAAATAATTAATTATATTATAATATGTTCATATGATGAACAAATTTAACTGGGCACATATTATTCATACCTACTTACTTTCCAAAATATTTTCACCAGGATGGTGCATATCTATTTAAAAGAGCCGGTTCCATTATTATCAGGTATGGAAAGCTATTTTCCTAAAGGCTTATGATAAAATTTAAGTTTTCATCAAAATCGAGCTCACAACTTTTTTTAGCATTTTCACTATGTATTTTACCAACAGCTTTTCTCCTATTTTGTTTTGGTCACGCCCATTTTTAAATCAATTCTGTATTTTTAAAAGTTACTTTGTTTGTAGCTCTTTTAAAGTTAGTTAGTTTGTAGCTCTTTAAAACCGGACTGCCAAAAATTTCAAAGCACGCTAGCCCCGCCTACACGGCCCGCTATCCTCCAATCGTGATATAATGATTCCATGAATTGTGCCCACATGAATTGTACTTTGCGCTGGAGCTAATTAGTAAACGATATCGCGTAACAACGGTTTCCGCATTATAGTACGAAAGTAAAGGTCGTAAGTCCCATATTTTTGATGATTACTTAAAAATAAAATACAATACTAATATTTCCTTTAGCCATTATTTTATAAAGTGTGTGATTGTAGTAGTGCAAGTTATTTAATGATAGTAACTCAATAAGTGTAACGGATATTTGTTGAAAAGCTAACTATCAAAAAAAATAATAACTATCGAGTCAAAATAAGTGAATCGTGATTTCCGTTAGGCTAATAACAGATAAATATACAATGATTGAATAAATCTCAATTTCATTTATGTTAATCGTCTTCCGGGATCGCAATACTTATTGGAGAACACAGCAAAATTTGGCAGCCCGCTCTTAAAAATATATTTCTAGATAAGTAACATATTATTATTACTTATCTACTTACACACAATGACTTCCTATAGTAGGTAGATTGAGGTGGCTAGGTTACCTATACTGCTGCGATTTTATCGAACACTTTATACATTTTAATTTACCGTCGTGAAGTAGCTTGTATGTATACCAAGCATATACGAGTAAACAAGATCAGCTAGTCCCCCTCATATATTTATTAATCTTCGAGGTGACGAAACTCAATAATCTTCCCCGCCTAAATAAATTGCCATAAGGTGAAGATCGACAGTGACAATATTTAAATTATATCGAATTATCGCCAGCCAATGGGAGCTCGGGGAACGAATTCGAATTTGTCACCGACCAATCTCTCCGCCGAATTTGAATTTGATATTCCACGGATTCTGAACGACTTTTACATCCCGCCACGAATCAAATCATTAGCAAAATGCGTTTCCTGAGTTTGATGCTGAATATTGGATTTCTTAAATATTGGATGTATTGAAAATAATTATTAACGTTACAACAATATTTTGATGAAAATTTCGTATTTCGAATATCCGTATCCATAATGGTATCTGGGAAATTGAAATTCGAATTCAATAATGTAAGCTTATAGATTTAGGGTGTTAGGAGGCTCACAGTAGATACTTACATCTAAATCCTAAATGATAGTTCCATCTGTATTCTGTATTAATATTATGAAAGGCACATACATATCTTGTCCTATGCCCGGTGTCTGAGATTTTTTAAAGGTGCGCATACACGAGACAATTAACGTGACGATTTGTCGCCTCGATGTTAAAATCGAACGAGTTGTGGCAATATCGCAAACGATTTTATGGTCAAAAGGTCGATTGGACGATTTTCTTGACGATCGATCGAAACAACAAATTGTCCCGTGTATGGGGCACCTAAAAGTCAAGTAATTATAATCTTCAGCGAATAGTAAATACTTACATAGTTAATACTCCTGTGAAAATGCCTTGACAGGGACCTAGAGAATTTAAACTCTGAAATCTGAGCCGATTTTTATGTAAGTAATTCAGCAAAGACAGAGTAGACCACAGGAAAGGAAATAGGACACTTTTTTTAGCAGTGAAATGGACAATTACAGCAGAGTTTTAATAAAAAAACATCTTTTTTGTTTCAGAAAAAAAGGAGCAAAGGCTCCTATCAAACGTTCTCCAAGCGAGTCTTCAGATGAAATCTTGAAATTCAAGTTTATTTTTCAGGTTTAGGTGAGTCATACTGTTCTTTCTTATTTTATTTTACAAAATTATGTGACATAATTCTTAGAATTTTTTTTTTTAAGTTTACTTCGGAAAATCCCACAGCAGAATCAACAAGTTTTCAGAAAACATGATTTTCAAGCTGAAGATTTTCCCGTAATTTACGTATGTCGGGTGAAAGCACGGAATGCTAATATATATGGGGTGCGCCTATGACGCACGGACAAACATACTGGCTATAAACTAATAGTTTATTGTGGCACCGCCCTTTACAATCATTAGAGTAACTCAAACATTGGCTTAGTTTACGATTGTTTGCGAGGTACGCTCCACTTTTATACAATTTTAAAATGAAATTCATATGTGAACGTTTAAAACAACCTGTAGCTTACAGTCCAACTTTTCGATAATAGAATGCTAAACACAATAAAACTCTCAATTTACGAACCTCGTATACTATCTCTAGTCTGGGCTAAAATCTGACTGATCTGTCACATAAATGTTTATGTTTGTAACCGCGGTATCTGGTAGAACCCGCTTTTCACGGAGATTAAGGGACCTATCAGACAGAAAGCGGTGTCGCGGTCAAGCGTTCAAGCGGTCATTTTGCGTTCTTTGTGTTGTATTACGTTATAAGAGATACTCACACAGGGGGCGTTCTGACCGCGTCAGAATTCCTCCTGTGTGACTGACCGCTCGAACGCAGAATAAGCACGCAGAACGCCTGACCGCGTGACCGCTCTCTGTCTGATAGGTCCCTCAGGGTGAAGCCAAACGAGCGTAATTTTGTGAGTCCGCGAGGCGCAGAATTTCGGTTGGCAGAAATTGTGCTGCATTCAGATTCATAGAAAATGCCTACTTCATTCACACGAGCGTAATTTTTTAAGTCATGATTAGCATGAAATATAATTTACGCGACCGAAATTCTGTGAATTACTACTCACAAAATTACGCTCGTTTGGCTTCACCCACCCTTCACCCTATAACAAATAACTCAAATATCAAGAACACGTATTCGCTGGGATAAGAAACGTTTTATTTTTTCAAAACTTATTGTGGCAATAGTAACTACTTACTATCTGACAGTTTACAAGGCAATTGAGGCCCTAAAAATTGAAAATTTTACAATTCAGAAGGCAGAAAGTCGTTTGTAGTTTTTAGGGTTTTTTAGGGTAAAAACGGGACCCTATTACTGAGACTTCGTAGTCTGTCTGTCTGTCTGTCTCCAAGCTACAGCCTGGAGACCTCAAGGACCGCTCTTAATGGGCTCCCATACAAAAAACACATTTTTTGCCTTCTTTCACTCTATTTGGCCGATTTTTTATTTAAAACACCTTTGTAGTTTGCGTGTAACTACTAACTGCACATAGAATACAGAAGTGGAAAGAAACCACATTATTCTAAATGCAAGTAAAATAAAACATAGTCTAAGAGCTATCTTCATTATGAGCGCAATTATTTTTCATTTCCCGTTGAGAGACCACACGTGAAGGAAATTTATCTTTATTGTTACACCATTCAACTTGTAAATTATTATTCATTTTGTAAATTCACTTTATTTTATTTGTAATTTATTTTAAGTAGTTCTTACGAAAATGCGACCTCTATTACAATGATTATTAGCTGACTGACCGACTAGAGTATTTAAAATATACTTGTAAACCTTCCTCTTGATCTATCTAAAAAACGCATCAAAATACGTTGCGCAGTTTTAAAGATAAGTATATAATATTATAGGGACAGACAGCGGCAACCGACTTTGTAATTACTTACTAGACGTTCCGCGCGGCTTCGCCCGCGTAAATTAGATATTTCACAGATAAATTAGTCTACAAAAAATAGCCTATGATCCTTCACGTGGTCTACTTCCTATCTGACCCAAATAACAGAAAAATTGCTCTAGTAGTTCGTGAGATAAGCCCTTTCAAATAATTTCTCCCGTTTTTTCCACATTTCCTTCTATTTCTTCGCTCTTATAAGTCTTAGCGTGATAAAATATAGCCTTCCTCGATAAATGGACTATCTAACACTGAAAGAATTTTTCAAATCGGATCAGTAGTTCCTGAGATTAGCGCGTTCAAACAAACAAACAAATAAACTAACAAACTCTTCCGCATTATAATATTAGTATAGATAAGTATAGATAATAATATTTTTATGTAGTGAAGAGTTATACATTCTTAACAAATTTTTGCCTAAATCTTACTAAAATGGTAAGGAGGAGGTTATATGTTCGGCTGTGGATATTTTTTTTTTGTTTTTTTTTTTTATTTTTTTTTTTTTGGATGTTCAACGATTACTCCGCCGTTTGTGAACTGATTTTCAAAATTTTTGTTTTGTTCTATTAGGATTCCCTCCAATTTGGTCCCATTTCCACAAAAGTGGTGATCTGATGATGGTATCCATGAGTAATCGAGGGAACTCCTCGAAATTTATATCGAAACATATGGTGATTTTGGTTTTATGAGAAGCATCCTAAGCATATGCTACCAAAATGCAAGATTTTGCACCAAGGTATACTATGGTTCCGAAGATACTAAGAGAACTCCGGATTCCTTATAGATACAAGTTTGGGGGTTTAGGCGCTGTTTTAAGAACTGAAAGCATATGCTACTATGCAAATTACATTCATCATCATCATCATCATCATCATTACCACGTCAGGGTCACCAGTGTCACATGGTTGTATATGGATACAATATGCCCCCACAACACCATAATTATATCATCACGTTATGTCCTTATAATAATTGGTACTTTTCATAGCGATTTTAATAAAAATATAATGTTTTTCAAAATAAATGTTTCAAGTTCTAAGCGACTTATGTACCACAAAATTGAACATAACAAAGTCAACCTTAACTCCAGAGCGTAAGGCACACATTTGACATTACTTTTGGGATTCGAAAGAAAAAAGAGAAGTAAGTTGCTTCGATAGGTACTACACTAGTTTAATTACTATTAACCCATCTAACCCAAGCGGCACCCGGCTGCCGCATAACAATTAAAAATCTATTGTGTCTGCGATTTCCACGATCGAGGTAATAAATTGAACCCTTAGTATGAAAATACTTACATAGGAAAACAATCTACATCGTAATAGGAATAAGAAACACAATCGCATTGAGTGTGACTCTTAACAAATTGTAATAAGATACGTAGAATATACGCGATGGTTTACTAGGTAACTAAAAAGAGTGAAATTATTATTTTTAACAAAAAATTAAAACCGACTTCCAAGGTAAAAACAATAATGAAATCCTTATAATATGAACTAAAAAGTTTTAAATAATGTTTCCTATCTAATAGTGCCTTTTTTCGAATTCGGCTAAACCTCAACTATTTCTGTACTCAATCTTCATAATTTTGAAGTCGGTGCCAGTTCCAAAAGTTTCAAATACCTATTCTGTCAGATAACTGAAGATTCAGCTATATCTGGTACCGACTTCAAAATGATGAAGATTGAGTACAGAAATAGTTGAGGTTTAGCCGAATTCGGAAAAAGGCACTATTAGATAGGAAACATTATTTAATACTTTTTAGTTCATATTATAAGGATTTTATTATTGTTTTTACCTTGGAAGTCGGTTTTAATTTTTTGTTAAAAATAATAATGTTAATTTGCTTCAAATAATATCTATCACCTTCGAATTTCGATTCTAGTTATCAGAACCAAACAGTAAGTTCCGATATAGTTCACAAACCTTTGTCAAGTCAACCATTGTTTGTAACTCCTATCGAAGTGTAATGCCAAAATAATTGAATTTTGTATCGTCATTGTTCCACAAAACGCACCTTGCTCCTTCTATGGTCGGTTAATTAGGAAGTCTGTTCTCCTTGCTGCATGAAATTATTGGTACAGCTACGGACCACAAATAGTTGGCGTAAGGTCTTGCTAAACTTTGTGAGGAATAGATGTTTGTTACGTATTTAGAGACGTGGTCTCTTTGACTATACACGTCATACACGAATGATATAAGAAGTTGTTAAGGTGCACACTTTATAGATACCTACATGGCACAATAGGTGTCTCTATGGCTCAGTTGGTTAACGCGTCGACGTTTAAGTCGGGAGTCGCGGGTTCGAACCTATTATTTAAACCATACATAGCTGTTGTGAAATATAAATTATACTGTATAAACTATAGACTATCTATATTGTAGTCTGTAGAAAAGTACGATCATAGTGGAATAGACATAATATTTCTTAAAGTATAAAAAATACGTGTGGCACTCGGGGACTGCCGCGGTAATGCTATTGCATAGAATTTTTTATCAACTAATGCAATTATAATTCGCATACGTCTAGTTGCACGCACACAAACACCGTGCCGAAGTCTGCCGAACTAAAACGACGTTAGACGATGCACGGCTGTCAACGCCGTACCGCTGTGCCGGTCGGAGTGGAGGATATTAGGTTTATTTTCGTTACGGAATTTCTTGATTCGGTCGCCGCGCTTAAAGCCGCGATAAAAGCTATGCAATAGCTTAATAATATTATAGCTAAGTTTCCCACATGCTATGCTATAATTATATTTCCACACTGTGGGAGTACTCGACGTCACCTCAGGAGGTGACGTCGTGATTAGGCCTAACACGTCACATCCATACTTACTAATATTATAAATGCGAAAGTGTGTCTGTCTGTTACCTCTTCATGCTCAAACCGCTGAACCGATTTTGCTGAAATTTGGCATGGAGATCATCAGGCGGGCGTCATATTCTAGTAATGGAATAAAACCAGCCGGCTACGGCTCTCCGACTTAAATCAATTTGCGACCAAGACGATAGGGTCACAACTCACAACTACTAATATAAGAGATACAACAGCTGTACTCTGTAGTAAGTAGTAAATTAGTAATCTATATCCCTTCTCCTACCCCCTTACTAATAAAATAATTTACTAAGCGTAGATATTTACGCAGCTTAGGTATAATTATTTAAGCACAAGCAGGATCCGATCTTGTATATTTATCCGCAGTATTTTTAAAATCTAAAAGAAAATCGAGTTTTCTCTCACGATGTTTTCCTTCATTTTATGAAATATTTATTTGGTATACGCCGCTACCACTATGGTGCCGCTACCGCCTGGGATCGAATATACAACGTCCCTATTCTCGTATTGCCAAATCCTGTCCGTAGCGGTCATTGACCCCCTGTCAAAAAATTTGACATAATATTTCATCGTTTTGTATACAAACCGCGATTGACAATGAATTGACAGATGTTTCAAGTCTAAGGGCGATATCGTATTTTGCTATACTCGATGAGAACTGAGTATGAAGTATATGTATTATCACTTCGAATTTATAAAAGTTGAGATTTTTATCATTTTAAGAGTTACCAAGAGGTTTTCCGATGAATCTATAATAGTCTGTGTCTTTATATAAGATTCAATATTTTTCTTGAGTTAACTGAATGAATACAATGCTATGCTATAATTTTTCATATAGCTCCTAGACTAAAAAGCTCAATAACCGCCGAGGACAACTTACTTCATTTTGACTGTAGTGCGAATCTAAGGTCTTATATCCAATAGGCCAGTGTTCCCCAAACTTTTAGTATTCAAGGTATATCTAGAAAAATAAAATATTTGGAGGTACACCATATATTATTCAGTGTGTACAAGGCTGAACTGAGCTCCCATCCCCTCGTCAATCATCCTAAGATGTTTCCTTTTTAGGGTTCCATACCCATAGGGTAAAAACGGGACCCTATTACTAAGACTTTACTGTCTGTCCGTCTGTCAGTCTCCAGGTTGCATCTCAAGAAACGCGAGAGCTAGATTACTGAATTTATTTTATGGGCACCCTTTTAGTTGTTACACCCTTTTTTTTTAATGGGGAAATGCTTTGCGCATCACCGGCGGATTGGGGACATCGGCCGGGGTATGTGGGACTCTCTGAGGAAGTACCCACTAAAACCCCATGTTGCTCCACTCCCCAGTCCCCGCCTATAGTTGTTACTTGGTCACAAACGAAGAAAGCAAAAAAGTGGTCAAGCTAAAGCAATCCTTTATCCTTGTCCATCGCCGTTATATTTAGACTATAATGAATATTGATTTAGCATGTTATTTGTGTCAGTCGGGAGTCCCGACTCGGGACTCGTGCGCAGGCGCCGCGTGATTTGTATGTCTAATCATTTGGACACGGATTTGAGTCACACTTTGACACGTTTATGATATAGTCCGGTCACAGGACAGAGAGAATTCTTCATTGACCCTTTCACTCGTACGCGGAAATATTGGTAACTAGGTATAGCCAGGCCACGGGGTTTTATATCAGAACCATTTTTGATTTCTTACTTATAAAAATAATCGGTCAAGTGCGAGTCGGACTCGCGCATGAAGGGTTCCGTACCGTTATAGAGCGAAATAAGGAAAAAATTGTGTTTTTTGTATGGGAGCCCCCCTTAATTATTTATTTTATTTTAATTTTATTACTTAATATTAAAGTATAGTAAGTAAGTACATATAATTGAGGACGTTGTGAAAATTTCAAGTGACTATATGTTGCGATTATGGATTACAAGCCAAAAAGACCAAAAAAAATAACGTTTGTTGTATGGGAGCCCCCCTTAAATATTAACTTTATTTTGTTTTTAGTATTTGTTGTTTTAGCGGCACCAGAAATACATAATCTGTGAAAATTTCAGAAGTCTAGCTATAGCGGTTCTTGAGTTACAGCCTGGAGACAGACAGGCAGACGGACAGAAATCGAAGTCTCAGTAATAGGGTCCCGTTTTTACCCTTTGGGTACGGAACCCTAAAAACTAGATCAAATTCGGCCCACCCGTTTGAATGCTACGATGCCACGGACAGATATATACAAGGACAGACTGACAGACAGACACGTCAAACTTACCCTTTCTATTCGTTTTTGTCCCGACTCCCGACAAACCCCCGCTTAAAAACCCTATTTGAAAAGATTACAATAGATAAAAAAACCAAGGTTTTTAAAGATCTATTTCGGTATACCATTTAAATTACATTTGATCAATGCAGTCGAACTAAGCTATGTGACACGATGCGAGAAATCGAATGTAAATAACATACCGACAAACTTGGTACGGAGTTGGTAACTTCACAATTGCACAGGTTTCTCCTCGACGAACTAAGGGTCAACTCAGACCGCCACGCGACGCGTAGATGCATTTATTTTGTATTGATTTGACAGACTTCAACTGCGTGAGACATCTTGCAAATCTGTCAAATCCATACACATTTAGAAATGCATCTAAAACGCGTTGCGGTCTGAATTGACTCTAAGGGTTAGGGCACACCGAATTGTGACAATACACGTTCAATATTGAACCTTATTTACTGCACAAGAAGTTGATACCTTCACTAACATAATAATACATGAACCAGAAAAATGCGTTGCGCTGTGAGACAACTAGACAAGTGGTAAGGGCCCTTCCACACGACGTATTTTTTGCGCACTGACGACGCGCGTTTAGTGATGCGCTCGTCTTCTGCGCGTTTTCATCGCGTTTTGGCAGATATATAAAGTTTAAAACGTGTCAGCTTCCTTCCGTTTACTGAGCGTTCAACTTGCGTTCGAGCGTAAAAAAACGTCGTGTGGAAGGGCCCTAAAGCTGTGCAGCGTGACAATATTGTCATTTTAAGGCGAGCACTTACCTCAATTCCAAAACGATAACCTTGCGAACGCGAATGCCAAGCGTGTACGCATCGCAATAAGATTCATTTTAGCTTAGCATAAAATTGTAAGTTACGACGGGCGGAATTTCTCTATTTTATTTTTCGTGTGTTTTTTTTAAATATCTTTCGAAATAAATATTAAGAAAAAAGATTATTCGTTTCAAACCTTTTTAAAATAGATTCATTGACAATTTATTAAAATAAAATGTAAGTTATTCTTGTTAATACTTATATTTCGATGACAAAGAGTTTTGTCGGAGGTGAGTTTGTAAATTAATTACAGCGAAATTATAATTTTTTATTAAAATGTTTTTGATTTAAACCCTTTTAAATATTGTGCTCTATATCTCATATTTTTTTACATTTCGTTATTATATTGGAATTTGGAACTAGGTAAATCGGGTATCAAGAAATATCAAAATGGGGTTTCAGCCCGCCTTAACGTCCTTGCTGTCCCATTCCATACCTAATTTCATCCAAATCGGTTTAGCGTTTTAAACAAATCAAGTTTACAGACCGACATTTGAAATTTCACACGTATACTTAATAATTAATAGATAATAGAAACATAAATAGCAAAAATAAATTCAGCTAAAATGGAAACGAGTACCTAAGTATGCAATATCAGTGCAGTATGGCTACTCAATACTTACCATATTGAATTTTTCTTCCCACTATTTCTTCCTGCAAACGGTATTGTTCCAATATTTGCCAATATGCCGTAGGTATGTAATAAACTATCAATGGAAATTATTCTCTGTGCATGCTCTTGTTGCTGTGAAACTGGGTATAACGACTTTTTGGGACATGACTAGGTTTTATATGAAAATGCCACGTTCATACCAATTTTCTCAAGTCTGAAAAAGACTTATTATAGTCCGTCAAACAAATGTAGAAAATAATAGAGTCGCCACCATCGCTCGTATGGCCACCCAATATCCGGTAACTATAGAATATTTTGATACTTTATATTAAAAACAGTTTAAAAAACACGTTGTCAATATTATGATTTATGCGTAATATTACTTGACGTGTAATTTAATAATAAATTTTATGATGTGATTATCGTTTGTGTTTATTTTACGGTATTACTACAATTTCATAAATAAATTTCTAATTTGGTAACGTTTGTATAAAATACTAGATGTCCCGCGCGGCTTCGCCCGCGTAAATTAGGAATTTTACGGAAACCGTTCATTTTTCCCGCAAAAAATAGCTTATGTCCCTTCACGTGATCTACTCTATATATCTGTGCCAAATAACATAAAAATTGCCCCAGTAGTTCTTGAGATAAACCCTTTCTTATAATTTTTCCCGTTTTTTTCACATTTTCCTCTGTTTCTACGGTCCTATTAGTTTTAGCGTGAATTATCACGCTAAGACTAATAGGACCGCATTACCTATAACCGTAATACCTATTTTTCGAGGAAGGCTATAGGCTATATTAATATATAGCCTATAGCCTTCCTCGAAAAATAGCTATCCAACACTGAAATATTTTTTTTAATCAGACCCGGTTCCTGACATTAGCGTGTTCAATCAAACAAATAGAGAAACTTTTCAGGTTTATAATATTTTTTGTTAAATCGCTTGACAAACTCGAGTCTCGATCTAAAAGACTATGAAAAGTACCAATAATAGGGTCTTAATAGGCTCGTAATCATGGGACGATGCATGGTATAATATGGTTGTGATGATGATGATGATGAATGTTTGCATAGAAGTATATGCTTTCCGTTCTTAAAATAATGCCGAAACTCCCAAACTTGTATCTATAAAGAATCAAGAGTTCTCTCAGGACCTTCCAAACCATGGTATACCTCGTGCAAAATCTTACTTGTTGGTAGCATATGCTTAGAATACTTCTCATGAAACTGAAGTCACCATATGTTTCCATATAAATTTTGAGGAGTTCCCTCGATTACTTATGGATCCCTTCATTAGGTCACCACTTTTGTGAATATAGTACCAAATTAGGATGATACCCTATACACCAAAAGAAAATTTTTGAAAATCGGTTCATAAACGGCGGGGTAATCGTTGAATATAAAAACTAACATAATACCTCCCCCATTTTGAAAGTCGGTTAAAATTGAAGCCTATGTGTTATTCTGATGAAGAAGCTATATTATTGTAAAGTTTCATTAAAATCCATTCAAAATCAAAATAATTTTATTCAGAGTAATTTTTTTACAAAATTCTTTCCGAACGTCGATACTAAGGTGCCTACCACCGGTTCGGGAACTAACCCGGCGAGAAGAACCGGCGTAAGAAACTCGCACGGGGCCATCTTTTACTAAAAAGATGGAAAATTACAATTTAAAACATATAACAATATTATAAATTAGAGCTATTTACAATATATAAAGGAAATATAAAAAATATTAGTAGCCTGTAAGAACCACCCTATTCCCAAGGTGAGTTGTCGTCGATGAAATCATTGATTTTATAATAAGCTTTAATACACTAACTTTCTTTTACTACTTTTTTAAATTTATGGATAGAGAGATTTTGAACGTTTTCTGGGATTCTATTGTACAGGCGTATACATTCAGTAGTTTTTGCGTGAAAGAGTTACAAACATCCATACATCCATACTCACAAACTTTCGCCTTTATAATATTATTATCCTATTGAAAATCCGTTCACAAACGGCGGAGTAGTCGTTGAATATAAAAACTAACATAACACCTCCCCCATATTAAAAGTCGGTTAAAATTGTAGCCTATGTGTTATTCTGATGTATAAGCTATATTATTGTAAAGTTTCATTAAAATCCAAGCATCTCCCTAGTATTTACAAATTAAGTTTATTTAAAACACACGACAATAGATAGACAATTTCATTAACTACATATTCCCTGTTTTTAATTTTTTTTACATCAATTTTGAACTAAGATAAGTAAAAAATAGGATTTTTGTGCGATCTCGGCAACGCGTCAAATGTATGGTCAAGGTCGTTTGCTCGGGGGATGGCCTTAACATTTTATATTTATTTGATATTTGTCCCGAAGTACATTATACAACTTGTTTTATTGTTTACGGTACAGCATAATTAATACAGCAAACACTGTATAATTAATTGTAACTAGATCATAATAAGTTAATAACATAGCATATGATCGTAATAATATTATAACTAAAAAATTATGTATTATTTTGTATTACCGGATATTACACACAAATCCGACTTTATCTTCACAACTGCAACACACCTTGTGGCCAGTATGCTGTATCGGTATCCCCTCGGTCTAAGTAGGCCACTGTAGGGAGTAGATAATGCAGATTATACGCACTGTATGTAACTAGAAACGACATATTAATACCGCCGCAGACTATCTAGCTAAATGCTGCCTCGATACATATTTCTATGTGTGG
Organism: Cyaniris semiargus; assembly: GCA_905187585.1. Taxonomy (NCBI): domain Eukaryota; kingdom Metazoa; phylum Arthropoda; class Insecta; order Lepidoptera; family Lycaenidae; genus Cyaniris; species Cyaniris semiargus. The sequence goes on along the minus strand of LR994547.1, from coordinate 19,663,238 downwards.
ACTGTGGCGTATATAATAATAGTTATTATAGTGGAGTTAATTCGTAAAGTTGGGAATATTAACGTGAGGACTGAGGATTGTTTAAGTGAAAACCTACTAAGCGGCGTTATGCGCTTTTTGGGACGGGTAAAAAATGTTAAACTAATGGACACTTGATAAACGTCTGAAATTCGTTAGACAGGCTGAGGGCAGAGTAGACCCTAATAAACAAAATACCCCTCTTACTGCCGCACTCAGAGTGGAACAATAATTATTTAAATGTAATTAATTCAACATTTTGACATATGCAGGGGACATAATCCCTCTTACTAATAAAAAGTTACACAGGTGTTTAGAGGCTGCGTAATTTTTTTTCTACTAATAATATTTTTTTTGACATATAGCCTGTATAATGCTGTTGTAACTTCCATACAAATTTACCCAACGCTTACACAAGGCATCGCCCTTGTATAGAGTGCGAATAAGATCAAGATGGCGGATTTTCAATAGATCAGCTGATTATATTTTATTTTGAATATGTAGTTTTGAGTGCGTTTGCTGATTTCTACCATCTTATTAGCAAAGAAACATAAAAAGAACTATTTAATGTTTTATTTCTTTAATCAATTGAATGAAATAGATTTTCAATGTAAACGAAATATAACATACATCGCGATCGTTTTATTTAGGGTGCGTTCCACTAAGCACCTACAACGATAACGCTCACGAGTAACGACCGTGGTTTTTGACGGTCCACTCGCATGATACAAATCGCGTCAATGATACAAACTCAAGTGGAATGGATTATTGAGAGTTTCTAGCGTTCATTTCAAATTATAATATTATCGCATTTTATATTGTTTTTGTCTAGGAACGGCTTTCAATAGTTTCTCGTTTTTATAGCATTTTTTCACGATATTATCGTATAGTTTTATTTTCCTCTTAAGTCATAATTATTTATTGTTACATTTATTTTATAAATTATGTATATTTATTTAGTTTTAATATTATCATTGTCATTCTTATTCCTTTTTTACCTCTTATTTTACTAACTTTATTATTATTATTTTATTATAATTTTTAAAATTTAAATTAAACTGCTTATTTTGCATATAAAAAGATGGCGGTTTTATTAAAACGTCCACTTCGACCCACCTTTAAGATGGGTCGTTTTTAGCTTTGCATTAGCGAAAATATACGTCATGAGTGACGCTTTTGCCGCGATCACAACAATGGCTGAAGGAGTATTTTCAGCGTTTGAGCGCTTAGTGGAACGCGCCCCTAACACGTCATAAGTGACAAAATAATTTTTTTTTTCTTATTATGGCCCTTCGGCTATTTAACCATGGCCAGTGTCGAGTATAAATATGGCGGGAAAACAATATTCTATAATACAATTTTCAGCTTCGTTTTTCTATATTGTCAGGTTGAAAGTCTAGTCAAAGTCTAAGTAAAAGTCAATACAGTCAAGAAGTCAAGTCGGTCGATTCAGTAAGGTGGTAGACGCTTTACTGAAACTTTCGATGGAGTTTTGGAGGGAACACAAAATAGCACGTTTCTGGATATTGCATCACTTTCCTACACTTGTGCACGATAAGGAATATCTAATGGTTAATATCCTACCATTATTACACAGTAAAAACCCAATTAACACAATTTTAGGAAAATAATACAAAAACACAACATCACTCTTTCACATTCCCGGCAAAACTAAAAATAATATTTTGACAATTTCAAATTTTATTAACTTTGACATTGGAGTTCAGCTTCGCTACACAATATATACTAGAGTTAACAAGTAATGTAGTGTTGTCATAAATAAAAACTCTTAGTTCCAGCTGTCACCGCATCAGACTCTTCTTTGCCAAGCTGTACTCTACTGATTAATATTAACTAAAAATGTTTAAATATCAATCTTGTGTTCAATTATAATTACCAGATTCATAAAAACATAACGTTTATATCAATTTTTGTCATCAACACCCGAACATCAGATAGCGTGTTACTTAATTCCTGAACGTTTTCCTTTGAGTCTACAGTCTATGGTATATAACACGATTTTAGTTACACAAGTCATAAATGTCATTATCATTTGATTATTAGTGGAGTTCTGTATAAACCCTGTGTAAACACAACCACCGTGTTTAACTATTCATGCGTTACATGGATGTGTAAGAAGTTTTTATTAGTAAGGGGGTATCTGTCTAACTCTTGGTTAATCGTAATTAAATGTATCTGAGTACGGCGGAACAGCGCGGTGTAATTGTATGTCTGTTTTTTCAGTATGGTTTACAACAAAATAAGTTTGTATTTTTCTTGAATTTTTGTAAGTGTAGTTACTGCCGTCTTAAAATAAAATACATAGTTACTAGCTAAAAGCCGAGCTTTGTGAGGGCTCGCGTCGTCACACCTTGACTGGCTGATGATAACGCATCTACATATTATACCTAAATAAAAATTACTATGTTAAAGCACAAATCAATAAGCGTGATAGTTTTTCCGTAAAGTGTACCACAAAATGTACAGGTTGTGGGATATACTAGGGCTCGCTTCGCTCGCCCTGATAATTAAAAATAATGAAAAATAATTTTAGAACATACAGTACGTTTTCATTCTGAAATTATTTCTCATCAATGAACTTAGCAGGATCAACTGACGATATTACAACTTATTGAAGATTTTTTTTTTTAATTGACCAGGCATGAACAAATGAAATTGAGTAATAAACATTATGAATACGATACGAAGCTATCAAATTATATATCAGTTGCTCCTGCTCTTTTTTTCTTGTCTATGAAGTTCATACGGTATGAATAATGAACATCCAAACAAGTTTGTTAAAAATACTCAACACCTACATGTGCTGAGTATTTGACGGTATACCCAATGTTTCTACATAATATTACGTAGTTACATTAAATTTTAATTAAATATTAACGGAGCATTATTGATTTGGCCACGAAGGTCCAAGACCGGCGTCTTCGGTGTACGGACAAGGGAATTCGATTAGGCAGAGAATAATTGAACCACCCACCCCAGTCAATTTAAACTAGACCACATACAAACCATACGTATAGCGCAAACTTACATCGGATCAAATTTAAGTTGCCTCCTACATATGTATATATAATAATGTCTTTGTGCTGTCTGTCCCTTAAAACTATGCATAATTCTGATGTAGTTTTTTAATAGCGTAGTTCAATATGTTTATAATATTGAATTATGTACAAACATTCATAATTATGTATAGCGTATAATAATTTTGATTAAAAAACGTTTGCTGATTCAGCCAAACTTGAACTTGTATTTCAACCCTCTTACTAATAAAAACTTCTTAAACATGCGTTCAACGTGTGAATAGTTAAACAGGAGTTTTTAAGTTACACACACCCAAACGTTACACAGAGTCTATACAGAGAAATTAGTATGGAAATGACAGCATCGTTATACAGGCCTTATGTCAAAAAATGATTATTAGTAGAAAAAATCTTATGCACCCTCTATACACGCTGTGTAACTTTTTATTAGTAAGAGGGCAAATGTTTAACCCTTCGATCGCGGATTCTTGGAAATGCTATTGTATTCTATTGTTGTCGCGTCCACCGGTGCCCGTATGGGGCTTGATGAGTTAAAGCAAGTTTAAGCCGATTCTATTAAAATTTCAGAAGTTAGGTGACATAACATTAATTTAACTCGTATTACACAGTATGGATTTGATTCGTTAATAATAATTAAGTTACAATTAGTTACGTTATAATGATCTTTTTTCTTTTTTCTTCAGGAGTTCCAGGTTCCGGAGGCGGCGTAGCGGGTTGCAGATTCGGCGTAGCAGGTTGCAGAGTCGGCGTAGCAGGTTGCAGAGTCGGCGTAGCAGGTTGCAGAGTCGGCGTAGCAGGTTCCAGAGTCGGCGTAGCAGGTTCCAGAGTCGGCGTAGCGGGTTGCAGTCGACGTGGGAGGTTCCGGAGTCGACGTAGCAGCGACGCAGGTTGCAGTGCGAGGAGGTCTACAAAACCAAACAACCTGTGCTGGGATAGATTTATTTTTAGGTAAGTTTTAATTTAAACGTTTTAAAATTAATCTTAATATATTCCTTCAGTAGCTGAGATAATACTCTTACGCGGCCCCTAAACGATCAATTGTATTGTGCAATATCGCGCTTAAATTTTATTGAACAGTTTATTTGACAATTAGATTGAGGGCGCGTGCTGTTCAATATCAATCCTAGACGTTTAATAAAATTACGCATTACTTGATATTACGCAATAAAATTGCTCGTCTAGGGGCCCGCTTAGAGAGATACTAACTATTGAACTAAACTATTTACCTTTAACGAATCGAAAAAAAAGTAAACTGAAAGAGTTGAAGCTGCCACAGGGTTGACCAAAAACATAGTAATACCTTTAATGTACAGAATCGGTCGATTACGTATTTTATTATTATTATTATATATAAACCTATAAATTAATGTTCAGAAAATTTTTGCTAACGCTACTTCATTTACACACACATTAGCAAACAAATCTGTCACTCTGATCCCTTTCTGATCGCGCGCGGATTATAACACGAAACGTTATAAAACACGTTGTATTATTCTTTATTAGTCAAAACTACATGCATAAATCTAATGATTTTATTTTTAAACATAATGTCACGTTGTCGTAGATATATTACATGTGCAAAATGCTAACTAAACTGCATGTATCTTAGAATACCGACAGTTTCGAATCATATTAAATCAATGACGTCACGACTCATATCCTGATCGACGCGTCCTCGTCTTGACAGAGACGTCCTTGATCGAGTGTCAGTCTGACATTTGTAATAATTAACTGACTGATTTTAGCGAGAATGCGAAATGTGGACAATGGGATTTGGATGGTGCGGCGCAAGTCACTCAATATTAAATGGAGTCTGTTCTGACTAGATTCATGGTTTGGATTATAATTTAAATACTAATTATTAATTAATTCTAGTTTCGAAAGCCTAACGTTGCGGAAAATTAGTAACGTTATAAAATAAAAACTCTTAACATGCTTAAAAATGTGACAAAATCTTAAAAGCTACCTTAAAAGTTTCCTAATTTTCCTATTTTGATAAATTAATATTGTTATGAGACTTTTTTGCTTTGTTTTTGTTTGGGCTACATTATTAACTACCAATTACCATATTTTGATTAGAGCATTTTTAAATTATATAGTTTTAGTTACTTCTATTCGTCACTAGATGTCGCTTTGATGTACCAGTTTTGTAGAAAAATCATAGTTTATCGCTTTAGGTAACGACACTTAAATGGTAATTATAACACTTAAGTAGCATTTAACATTAATGAATCGCTAGTATTAATCCTTAAATGTCGTCCAACCTCATATTATTTATCTTAATTTCCTATATCTTCCTTTTAATATTATGAACTCCCTAAAATAAAGTCATTCTTACGAGTTACGACAAAGTATAATAATAATTTAAGCTTGACGATCATACGAACAGACAAACTCTGATTTTAAGGTGTGCATTTTCATAATACATTTCGAATGATCCCGGCCATGTTTTCATTACGTTGGGAAGTCTTATAAACCGTCCCAACACAGCAAGTAAACAAAACACTATCATACCGAAATTTTGAAGAAACAATCAAGGAACCCCAAAATTGGCAACTAAGATCAATTTAAGGGCATAAACAAAAAATGCTCATATATAAGGTAAATTTGAGCGCGTAGTTTGCATACTGAACATGCTCATTACAACATGAAATGTGCATGAACGGCCAACGACATTCTAAAAATAATAAGCTTATTGATTCGTCATGAAACACGAATCAAATTCATAGCAAGATTACTCAATGTTTTGGCTTCGGCAATGCTTTTTATTTGCTTCCGATTTAGAATATCAGAATGCGATAGGGCAGGGGTACGTAAACTTCAAGATGGAAGTTATTTCTGAGTTTTTATAATTTTTTTTTCGCGGAAGGTTCTTTAGTATCATAATATAAATACCTATTAAGTCGTACCTTTATAAATATAATATGTTAGTACTTTTAGCTGCACTTTAACCCATTGGCCATTGCAAGAGTGGGTAAACATTTGTTAATCCTTGTTTAAAAATTTATTGCCGAACCACAAACACTTCTTACATTGACGCAACTGGGCCTAGTTGGCCTCAGTGCAAGCTTAGTAACTGGAAAAGAAGACTTCTAGTAATGATTTCGGTAGGTCGAAAATGTCCTAAACTGTTTCGAAAAAAACAACAGGCTGATTTGCACTACAGTCTGTCAAAAAAAGTAGACGCTGAACTAAATATTCTAATCGTAATCATTATCGAATGGTGGTCTTTTCGCCTCGTATTTCAGCTCACAACGTTTGTACACTTTAAATATTATCAATCTAGCACATTTTATATCAGCTGGCCGATTCTGTATCGTACATTTGTGAGTTAATCACTGAGTTCGTAACGAAACGGAGGAGTGAGTAACGGACTTTCCGTTACTCACTCCTCCGTTTCTTTACTAACTGAGTGATTTAACTCACAAATGTACGATACAGAATCGGCCAGCTGGTTTAATAAAGTTTTTCAATATTTTATGTAATTTAAAATTTGTGTCCGGCGTGTACTCTTTTTTGACAAGCTATAAGTACTTGGCAGAGCAATACTTACCTGCAGTCACCTTGTTTCAGGTTCATAATTACAGGCACCCTAAACATTCGATACCAAATCAATAAACTGTCTAGTGTCTAGTGTAGGCGAGACAATAATAACATTAGTTCTAATCGACATCACGTTCATCATGTCACGCGGTCCCTGGTGTGTCACGTCACGTACTGAATGTGAACGTCGCATTATCAAATTGAGTGAGAGGAAAAGGCTTTAACCGACTTTTAAAAAGGGGACTGGGAATTTTTTAAGCTATTGCTTAGCTTTTAACGCGGGCTTTGAGCGCGGCGACCGAATCAAGAAATTCCGTAACGAAAAAACCTAACTTAGTTAGTCTCCCTGAAACTCGAGGACGGCTGAACTGATTTGGTAAATTTTAATCTTGAAATTTTCGTGGAAGTCCGGAGAAGGTTTATATTAGGAGGAAACTGATACGAAGTTTTCCGGGTCATTAATTCTAGTATTAAATATAGAACAAATTAAAAACCCTGGATTTGATGGAGTGATGAAAATTGCCCCATTTTTGATCAGGTCCCAAAAAATTTCACAACGCTGCTAGACAACTTTCCACTTCTAAAGAATCCCGTAACTCTTGGACTATAATCGTAAGGTACAGTCGAGTGCAGTGTAATTTCTAATTAGTATTAACGTGTGTTTATGCGCTAGTAAGTCCTGTTTACCCTGTCTCTCCCTATCTTGGACGTGTCTGCTTTACGAGACATTGAGGAGACACATATGAGGAATCATGTACACTCACGCCCACATGATGTATAGTTACTAAACCCGTGATAATAAACCCCTCTTACCGCGATATAAGTTGCTGTCTGGAATTGGAGACCTTTATACAGTGTGTAACAAGGTGATATACTTTAGGGTGTGTATGTGTCCCGTATTGAATTCACTGTGAAAGTAGCAGCGCAGGAAGAGCTATTTTTTTCGTGATTTATATGGGCAAGCCAGCCATGCCAAGCAATCCCAGCGTTAGGAGTTGCCCATACAAAAATAAAACTAGGTACTTTGTACCTAATCGGAAATATTTAATGATTATAAGGACCATGGACCATGTAAGGCCACTCTAACGGGAAAATACTTTTTATTCGTTTACTAACTAAATAAATTAAGTTATTAGGTATCATATTATAAATAACTTTTCAACCTAGCTTCAATAGCCATTTAATAAACTTAAGTTTTGTTAAGCTCTTCCAAATGGCCTTGCAAGGAACACATTTCCAAACAAGTCCAATATTATACATCATTCGTTTAACTTGAAAATAGAGTTACAAGTATTTATTTATCTGCTTTTACTTAAACGACATTATAATCTCTTTTAATTAAGCAACACATGAAATGCTCAATAATATATTTATATCATCTAATAAAACTTTAACGAACATTGCTTGAACATCTTATAACTGAGAAGATATTAAGTAATGGGAATTCTTCAAAAATAGTAGTAACTAGCTGTCCCGGCAAACGTTGTTTTGCCATTTAAAGTATTTAAATCTTACCCCCTTTTTTGTCCCCTAAGAGGGGTGGGGGGAAAAATTTTATACACCAGATGTTAAGTTGGATAAAACAGTTAATAATATGAAGTAAGTCCATTAAAGAAAAAAGTTTGATACAAAATCTGACCCCTCTTTGCTCCCCTTAGAGGGGGGGGGGGGTTTGATTTTTATACACCAGATTTTGAGTTGGAAGAAGACAAATATATCTGCGAAAACCGTATGCAAATCGGATCAGTACTTTTCGTGTTAAAGCAAAAGTCTTATACAAAATCTGACCCCCTCTTTCGTCCCTTTAGAGGGGTGGGGAGAAATTTTTTTATACACCAAATGTTAAGTTGGAAGAAGACAAATATATCTGCGAAAACCGCATTCAAATCGGATCAGTAGTTTTCGTGTGATAGTGGAACAAACATACAGACAGACAGACAAACAGACAGACAGACAGACAAAAAACTAACCACATTTTTGGCTTCTATAGCGATGTAGTAACACCCTCCGCTTATTATTTTTTGAATATCTTTAATGTACAGAATTTTCATTTCTACAGTTTTATTATATGTATAGATGAGTATCACATTGACACCTTATAACTAATTTCTAACGCGTTTTATAATGCAATCAAAAATTTTTTTTTAATCTTAAATGGCCTTCTTATGGGCCCGTCCTCTCAAAAGCCAAAATGTTCAATATGAGTGTATAAGTTTAATAATAAAAAAAAACATTATTTTAATTGTTACGGTACGCATTAATAACTAAAAATTACTGTTTATATGTTAATGATTTTAAGATGTTCCTTGTAAAGTCCATGTACCCTAGCAAGGCCAACCATCAAATCTTTGGTTGGGCCTTATAAGGAACCTCCGGCCTTCCTAGGAACATTTCCAATATTTTAACTTAAATCGAGGCATAAGTAGATTTTCTTTTATTAGTACTATAGGTACAGTTAATCTTATACGACAATTCACTGTAATAAAATGTGAGTTAGATATAGGTTATGCAACTAAAAACTTAAGTTTTGCAGTGTGCTGAAATTACAATTGTAACCTCGACAACTAAAGTCTACAAACAGTGAGATCGCACTGCCACAGTTGCAGCGCGATCGACTCGCCGCCGCGTTTGTGGCCTTAAGTTTAATGGATCTAAGGGTGGATTGCACCAACTTACTATAACTATATAACTTTAACTATAACTACAACGCAAAATGTCAAATCTTTGATTAAAGTCAATAATGGACGCCATATTTAACGATAACCATAACCGCTCAAACTTATATCGAAATTTTTTCGTGACAATAATTGTAACCACGGAATAAAAATCAGAACTATGGCTCACAGTGTAACAATTAATACTTTTCCTACCGATTTTACGGATAATACATTTTTATACTCTCAACCCCATTAACTGTAGCTTTAACAAAAAATTAAACGCAACAGACATCTGTCAAATTCTATGGTCAAAGTTAAGGTTAAAGTTAAGTTAGCCTTAACTATAACCATAACTTTGACCATAACTGTAACTATAACCACGCCTCTGGTGCAACCCACTCTAAGTGTGTAGTAGAAAGAATATGTCTTACCATGACGATAACTACGACTTTTTAATAGTTGGCCTTCAAAGGAACGTGGCCTTCCATGGTCCATGATCGTTACTACATTAAAGTTAATTTAATGATTGATTGCCGCGGCTACATTATACAAAGTTATTACCTTGACTGCATATGCCCAACTGCATAAATTATTTAGCCTTAATTGTCACTTGGGTCATTATTACGAATCTACTGAAACCTTGTTTATTTGAATCGGATCATATTACTAGTTTTTAACGCCTATAACCATAGGCGTTAAAAACTAGTAATTATTAAAACTTGAACTATCTGCCTAGGTGTCGTCCATAAAGTATGTCACACCTAAAAGGAGAGGGGGTCGACGAAGTGTGACAAGGAGGGGGGGGGGGGGGGGGGGTCCTAAGTTTTGTGACATCACATTTTCATAAATTAATAGCGAAATTTTAAATATTGAGGTGGTTTTAATTTTTAGACGTAAAATTACGTGACGTCTCACTAGCGAGGGGGGTGTCTCATAGATGTGACCACCTGTGACAAGGACCGGAAGGGAGAAGGGGGGGGGGGTACACTTTGTAACACTATATTCAAAATCACGAGACTTTAGCGTGGGTTTTCTAACAATGACGCCATCATGAGGTGGACTAATTAGCGACACAAAATGGCTAATTCGGCCTCGCAACGCCGCGCCGCGGCAGGGCAAACGTGGAAATTAATAAGATTAATAATTATGAGTAGTCGATTGAGGTAAAATCTCCCATTGTGTATGCTGGGCACGAAGCGCCGCATATTGCGTAAGGGCCCTTCCACACGAAGTTTTTTTACGCTCGTTTGTATCGATACAAACGCAAGTTAAACGCTCAGCAGACGGAAGGAAGCCCACACGTTTTAAACTTTATATCTTCCAAAACGCGATGAAAACGCGCAGAAGACGAGCGCATCAGAAACGCGCGTCGTCAGTGCGCAAAAAAAACGTCGTGTGGAAAGACCCTAAGGGTCAATTCAGACCGCAACGCGACGCGTAGATGCATTTCTAAATTTGTACTGATTGACAGATCTCAATTGCGTGAGACGTCTTGCAAATCTGTCAAATCCATACAAATTACAAATAGAAAATGCATCTGCGCGTCGCGTTACGGTCTTAATTGACCCTAAGGGTCAGCTGACAATGAGACGCGCCGCAGCGTTTTCGAGATTCGAAATTGAAGTTGAGCCAGTTGGAGGGGGTGTTAGGTTTTTTCGTTACGGAATTTCTTGATTCGGTCCCGTGCTTAAAGCCAGCGATAAACGCTATGCAATAGCTTAATAATTATTGGTAAGTGCTAGCGACCGTACCCACTTAACCAATGTTTGCACATATTTAAAAGAACGCCCGTATGTAATAATTGTAATTCGTATGGCATCGTATACGTATAGCGCGGTGAGTGATGACCCCGCGCCGCAATCTCGACGCGAGATGTGGACGTACCCTTATATGCGTTATTTGAGTTTAGAATTTCAACGTAAATGTGGGCGGCGCGGGCGCTAGCGCAATACTGCGAATTCGAGATTTCGACTACGCCAGCAGGAAGATTGTTTTAGTATACAGTATTGTTTTAGTAATGTATCATGAAAAATATTAAGGGGGTAACAAGCAGACAGATTGTCTGATGGAAAGCGCTTCCCATCTCTATCGCTCTCCATTATCAACACAATTATAGTGATAGATCTCTCAAACAGTACCAAAAAAAAGCTAAAATAAAATTGCCAAAACTTTTTTTTTTCGGACACCATGGCAGCTTTTCCGTTATGTGAGCACAAACATCTACTTATTAAATTATATATGACATGGCATTTGCAGTAGTAAGTAGTAACACGACCGCAAAGCACAAGTTTTCATTATTCAAGATAACCTTTATGCGAATCGCGACTATTTCACATTTATTGCATAGTGGTGGAAAGATTCTCCGATCAATAAAATAATGATTAGCTTTTTTGTTCTTGAAAGGTTTTGTACTGGATCTGTCTAACGGCGATGAGTATTTTTGATCTCAAATTACCTACTTTGAATTATTTTACAGATGACTAGATGATTCCCGCAACTCCGTTGCGCCAAAATTCGTTTATCGCGTCGGAGCCGAACATTTTTCCGGGTTAAAAAGTATTTATGTCCTTATTATTATTTAACAAAAAAACTATAATATTAGTATGAATTTTTTAATCTGTAATCTCTACCAGTAACTGGTAAGACAACACATAGGTGAGTTTTGCCGGGAATGTGAAAGAGTGCTGTTGTGTTTTGTATTATTTTCCTAAAATTGTGTTATCTGGGTTTTTAATGTGTAATATTGGTAGAATATTAACCATCAGATATTCGTTATCGTGCACAAGTGTAGGCAAATTCTGCAACTTCCAGAAACGTGCTTTTTTGTGTTCCCTCCAAAACTCCGTCGAAAGTTTCAGTAAAGCGTCTACCACTTTACTGAATTGACCGACTTGACTCCTTGACTGCTTTGACTTTTACTTAGACTTTGACTAGACTTTAGACATGACGATATTATAGTAAAAAAATGATAAAAATTATTCATACCTTTGTCTGTGGCACAATATACGCAAATCTGTGTCAAGTTGCCAAAATTAAAGAAGAAAAAAAAACCACAGATACGACGTTCTGAAAGTATTTGCTGCTTTATTCAGAAATGTTTTTTTCCTGTATTTGTTACAAAATTATGCATGATAGTGCCCTTAGAGAGCGTCCGTGGCCTAATGGGTAGACCTTTGGTTCGCACTCCTAGAGGGTGCAGGTTCGATCCCGGGCGGAGGCGTGTACCAATGAGACATTTTCTGATCTCAAGTACATAATACGGACACTCATACGGTGAAGGAAAACATCGTGAGGAAACCCGCACATAGTTGGTCCCAGACGTATTGACTAGTTCTTTCCTCTGGACTAGGCCGACTATGTTGCGAGAATGCCGTATGTGCTTGGGCAACAATACGGACATTTAAAAATCTTGTCCCAGGCACTACAGTATTTGAGGAGTGGTTACTTCGCTCTGAAAATGCTGTATAAATCATCCACAACGGATGCAAAGGCCTAGTTTTTTACTAAAAAAACTAGGCCTTTGCTTTTTAATTTCAACTTTTTTTTTAATTTCAAAAACTCTATTCAAGCTTAACCGCAGATAAATATTTTATACAGAACCACACTGTGAAGACAAGGTCGAACTCTGTCTTTACATTGTTTTATATTTAATGGCTAATTAATTAATAAGTATTCGTAGTAAATTGATGCGTAATGAAATTGGCGCCAGAACAGATCGGCTGAGTTGCACAGAACAATAAAACGATTGTTAAAAGATTAATTTCACGCATCTTCAGAGGCAGTTATTAAAGATGTTAAAATTTTATTGTGTACTTTATGTTTTTACGTTATCGTTATTTTTATCATAGGTATTTTATTGTTACCGTTAAGTACCTATAAAGAACACAATTAATTATACCTAAATACGTCATCGATATCGTTTCTAAAGTTAAAACAGCGATGCGAGGCACAATAACCTAATATTATAAAATGTTATTTATTTTATGAAATTTGTGCGTCGTTATTTTGTATACAGTACCTTAATAATTGTGTCTTCTTTCTCGAACGCAAAAACTGTCTACAAATATCATTTCCGGCTACTTATGTAATGTATCTAATCACAGTTGAGACTTTTATACCACTACTCATTGTGGCGATAAAAGTTTTCCAGCAGGTGATCTGTTTTCTCTCAAAGAGTCTAAAATGCCATACATCTGCAAATCCAGGGCCCAATTCTTCTACCTCGATCAAAATTAAGCAGCAATTAACCTACATTAATATTGCACGCCAATAAAATTCAAAATAAGGTTCTATTTTCGAATGCATTTCTATTCAATAATGACTAGGGTGGGGGCGAAGTGAAAGCGAAGCAATAGTGGTAGATGCCCTCAGCGATTTATTGTTTTTAATAATAACGTGAAGCCGTCACAAAGAGAACAAAAGTCCACGCTAGAGCGGGCGCGGAGTGAGCGCGGATGCGGCAAGTTAAACAATGGTTAATTGATGAGACTGATCTCTGATTTAGGGGTAAGTGGGCCTGAAGGGACAAATTGAAGCCTATAGGTTGTGGTGAACTTAAATCAAAGATGACTCGATTTTTATGCGTCCGCGCGAACGAGTGGTTTTGCTGCTATACACCGCGATATCGAATAAATCGTTATATACAATTATTCTCTCTCGCGGTGTAGCGACTAGCAGCCAAACCGCTTCGCTCGCATATAAATCGGGCTTTAAATTTATTTCTCGTCATAATTTAAGGCCAGCGTATTTGAATTGAGCGTTGGCTCATGAGGAGAGTAACGTATTTTTACAAATTGCAACGATTTTCCACGCAGGCCTGCTTTAAAAGCCTCCAACAGCAAACAAACTAACGAATTGTCTGAAAAATATTGATAACCATAGCATCGCTTCCTAGAACGCAATACTTCTCTATAACGCATTTAAAAATCTCGTAACACTAGAAAACTAGGGTGCCAAAAATGAAGCAAATTTATTAAAAAATATATCACGCCCGCATCTCCTGTAGCACTAGCACGGCGACCAGTAGAAATGCGAAAGTATAGACAAACTGTGGACATAAACTAAGGTGCCGTTCCGATCTTTACCGCGGCTAATCGCGACCGACAAAAATTCAATTAAAATGCCACTTTATGACAGACTATAAAGTAGGATATTATTTGAATTTTTAGGACTATAGTCTGTCATAAAGTGGCATTTTAATTGAATGTTTCGGAACGAAAAAAGATCGGAACGGCACCTTAAGTTTATCTCCACAGTTTGTCTATACGTCTTTCACATTTCCACTGGTCGCCGTGCTAGGGCTACTGGTATGGATATCCATATTTCCTATCCTGTTTAAAACATTTGAAACCTTAGAAAAGCCAAATTTCTTCTGAAAGCCTTTTCAAACACATCCATTTCGCGCTTCTTAGTTCCAAACTGAGCTCGAAGTCCCACTAAAGCGGTCCGCGGTCGCGATATTAACATTCGTACAGTGCCTGTAGTTATCATCCCTCAAATATATATACGCCACCCTGTACCCTACTCCCTGCACAGAAGACCTACATTCCCCTGGCCGTTTTACGAATTCTCCCAAACGTTCATCGGTGTACAAGGTAAAAAATTCCACTGCCCTTTAAGTAATTCTTTTCGTTCTTTTGATTTCGCTATTTCGTGTCTTAATTATTAGTTTTGCGTTCAGCACGTCATGTATTTAACGCGTAAGTAATGCATGAAAGCTGAAAACAATCTAGAAAATCTCTTGGTAATGCATGAAAATAATCTACAAATAGTGAGCATGCTTTCATTTGAAGAATTTTCTGGTATTTCTGAAGCATTCTAACTTCTTAATTCCAAACTGAAAAATGAAAATCAGCCTTAACACAATTTTTAATACATTGTAATCCACAGACCACACTTATATTATAAATGCGAAAGTGTGTCTATCTGTTACTTCTTGAGTCTTGACGCCCAAACAGCTGAACCGATTTTGCTGAAATTTGATAATATGGAGATATTTTAGGTCCCTAGAAAGGACGTAGGATACTTTTTATCCGGGAAAAATGTACGGTTTCCGCGTGAATTTTGGCGCAACAGAGTTGCGGGCGTCATTTAGTCTGTAATAAAACGGTCGCAACAAACTTAACTTAATGTTGACAAATGAGACATTAAACGTCTTACCTTTTAATTTTCCAACAAGAGCACGACTTTGTTTTTTCTTTGAAAGAAAAAGAATCGGATTTGTAGCTCCCGTGCGGCCCAGTAATTGAATTATATCATCGATTTTCCATTAAAATGCTTTATGGAATGAAATGTTAAAGTCTAGGTGGGGCTGAGTTGCGTTAGGTTGTGGTGGCGGTGACAGCGGGCGGGGAAAGCAAAGCTGAAGCGGATTTTAGAGGTCGGCATGTGCAGTGGAGATGTAGCCGCACTGCACATATCGCAGTCTTTCTTGACTGTAGCTTGTTAAAAGTCTTCACTCAGCCTAAGTTGATAAAATAAGTCAAGCATAATTAATAAATTATCACCTTATTTTATATACTTACCAACCTAGCGTTATCGAATAAATTTTATGAAGTAAAAAACTTCGTTGTCATGTGTTTGTGCTTGGATATAATACAAAATAATAGTTACTGACATAATGTTTTTCGATTTTTTTGTAATAATGGTACCTATCTACATAATATAAGTTATGATAATTACTAAGCAATTTAAATATTTGAGAAAAAAATATTTGAATACTTAAATTAATTATTCGAGCAATAATACGCTGATAGTAGTGACACAAGCACTTATTTACTTAATATTTTGATGTCCTAAAGAAAAAAAAATTGGTGCCCGTCAGCTCACTAAACTTTAAAACATCATTAGAATAGAATATCGCGATTTGAACTAATATTAAAAAAAAAAAAAAAACTCCCGAATTGAACCGATCAAATCACGTTGCCTTTGAATATTGCTCTTCATAAAAAAAATCTAGCACTGAGCAGGCTGAGAATATAATGAAGTATGAACTACATATTGGTAAGAACACTTTTGATCATGTCAGATTTCAGACAAAAAAACTAGATCAAAATCGTTCCACCCGTTGGGATGGTATGATGCCACAGGCAGATACGTCTATAACAACTCTCTTTTTATCGGGGGCTAAAAAAATGTACGGTAGCTCGTACGAATGTATACCCAAATTCGTTTCTTCATTTATTATGCAACATTTATGCACCTTCTTTGTAATATTACGTTATAATATGATTAAGTTACCTACTAGTACACGTCTCAAGACATGTCCTTACAATGTGGATTGTGGTATAATATTAAATCCGGGAAATTCCTTCGCAAGCTAAAATTGCATTCGTATATTATACTAGCTGTCCCGGCAAACGTTGTTTTGCCATATAAAGTATTTCGCCCATATTATTTTATAGCTGTCCCGGCGAACGTTGTTTTGCCATATAAAGTATTTCTACTTCAACAGTTGATACAAAATCTTACCCCCTCTTTTGTCCCCTAAGAGGGGGGGGGGGATTTTATACACCAGATGTTAAGTTGGAAAACAGTAAATAATATGAAGTAAGTCCATTAAAGAAAAAGTTTGATACAAAATCTAACCCCCTCTTTGGTCCCCTTAGAAGGGTGGGGGGGAAAAAATTTTATACACCAGATGTTGAGTTGGAAGAAGACAAATATATCTGCGAAAACCGTATGCAAATCGGATCAGTAGTTTTCGTGTGATGCTGGAACAAACATACAGACAGACAGACAAAAAACTAACCACATTTTTGGCTTCTATAGGGATGTAGTGACACCCCCCGCTTATTATTTTTTGAATGTATAGAATTTTCATTTCTACAGTTTTATTATATTTACTTATAGATATAGTTCGCAAATCGCAACTCCCTTGACAAATTCTGTACATAATATTAACTCCTCAAACCAATACTTCGGTAACTTATAACTTCTTAGTAAGTTTAGCCACACTAGATGTAACACACAAATATGCTAGATGCACACGAGACAGACATGTGCATATTGCATAATATTTTAGACACATTTATAACAATGTTGAACTTACTGGATATTATTAAATAATTCTTATAATTTTTAAGTTTCAATTTAATTCAAAATAGTGTATTATTAAATACATTTTATTTCCGCATAATAATATAGTCAGAAAAAATACATTTTTAGATTCCATATATATTTTTTAATTAATAATAATTATAGAGGTACACAAATTATAGAGGCTACACAATATAATAAAAAAAAACGTTAGACGACAAAAGCAAGTTCAATAGTTTAAATTTACTATCACAAAAATGACCTCCGAATATAATTTTCACTAGACTATAATTCTTAAAACAACGACGTACAGAAGTTGATACAAATCACACATTTTATTTGCAGTGTTTTGCCTCGATTCGCCGTTTGAACTTTACCTGAAAATATGAACTAAAGTTGCGCACCGCTCCATAATAGATGGCGCTAGCTACACGTTCATAAACATGCTAATTCAGATACGAAGTTTTTACTGCTTAATTAATAACGTGTGTTCAGATTAGGAATTACAGTTTATGACACTATTTTAGTTGATGACATTCGCGTGACCCTAGCTTGTCGTCACATAATTTTATGGGAGATGTAAAGTAATGGAAAAAGACCATTTATGACTATTTTGATTTAGAACAACATAGTTTACGATAGCTCTTGGATTTTCTAGGGTTGTCTCTGCTTTAGAAAAAAGGTTACTAAAAGTTAAGGTTGTATTTATGCATATTTTTGACAAACGTAAATGTATTTTGTTAAACGATACCTACTAAATGTGATAATTTTCTAGTCTTACAGTTAGTCTGGATACAGATATGAGATATCCTATTTCTACTTTCCCCAGTGGAATGCAGAACGGCATTTCTCGGAAAAAAATTATAGATTTACACTAAATAAAAATTTTTAGGTCACAATGCAGCTCTCTGAATATGAAAACTTATGCAGTCATAGTAATAATTATTACATATTGTAATGTAAAGAAATAATGTTCTGTAGTAAGTATATGTATTGATATCTATATTAGTAAGTGGGTAAAAGCTTAAAACTTCAAAAAATCCAATTCTAATTCCTATAAACTGACGAATTACGGTTTTTTTTTAAGATTTCAAGAACACTTTGCAGTTTGCTGGCTTTAATGTGTCTGTTATAAACACCAAAACAGTCTAGATTAGCCTTCTACCCTTACCAAACAAGACCTAAAAAGCACAAAAAGCTCGCAACCCTGTTAGAGCTTTTATTAAATATCCTATTCACTCTAATTTGAATCTTATGCTTATAGGGATAAGGTATAATGGTCGATATTTGATTAGCTAATCACGTGGTAAATTAAAATTGTCTAATCAAATGTTATAATTAACATGCTTTTACAAGTTTATTTGTGTCGTAACTCGTAGGTATTCCGATAAAATTTAGTACCTCAATTTTCTAGATTATTTTCACATAGGGAGTGAGTTAGAGATCTATTTAGTTGCAGTTTGATAAAACTATCAACAGATGTAGGTAAGTATAGGTACTAATTTGGTCCTGTAGGTACTGTCAGAAATAACCAGTACATTTATTGTAGAAAAAACTTATCGTACTCTATGACCCAGTGAAATTAATATCATTCTTCGTATCCCTCCTAATACTATAAAACTTCCCTAGAGTTCCAACTTCCACGAATATTTCAAGATTGAAATTAGCCGAATCGGCTCAGCGGTTCTCCGAGACTACCAAAATTTAAAATTCATTTTTATTAAAATATATAGATACTTACCAAGATATTAAGTATGATAAAAATATATATTACGTAATACGTTTGATCATTTATCATTTTTAAATCCACCGATTTTAAAATGATTTTATATACTTACCTACTACAGTAGAGTTAGATTTTTTTTAAATTAATTATAGTCAGAAAATTTTTTGCGCCAGTGTTTAGAGGAGCGAGAAATCCGACTGGCGCGTTAGCCGCCATATTGGTTTGAAGGTCCAATCTTTTTTTAGCTATATCTCCTTTATTTTTTTTTTATTTTTTAAGAAAATGATAAGGATTAAATTTGTCGCTAATTTGATTCTCTACAACATTAGTCCTTATAATTTTTGTTGCATAATCAATATTTACGGAAATAGTTATTTCCGTAAATATTGATTATACAATAAAAATTATAAGGAAAAAAGCAAAATACAAGTCAAAGTATAATTTCGCATGTTGTACCTGTATCGCGATTATTGTCAAATACAGAAAAAAAAATGGAATAAAAGTTGTAGACTATTAAATTTCCTACAATTTTATTCTTATGAATTTTTTCAGTAATAAATATTTAAGTTCCTTTTCTGGCACTAACGCTGGGGTACACCTCGAGGCGCCATTCTTTTACGTGGTATCCCCGTTTATGGGTCTCAGTAGTGCCTTCTTCTTCATTATAACCGAATAACTCTGGAAGTTCGACAAATTTTTCACGAGAGTGATCACGACAGTTTTGACAAACAACAGAAACTTTCAAGCCCGCTTTGCAATATCCGCACAAATCACAATCTACTACAATCTTCCTTGCATTTACAAGAAATCATTTTAGGGTTCCGTACCCAAAGGGTAAAAATGGGACCCTATTACTAAGACTTCGCTGTCTGTCCGTCTCTCTGTCTATCTGACTGTCCGTCTGTCTGTCTCCAGGCTGTATCTCAAGAAGGGTTATAGGTAGAGAGTTGAAATTTTCACATATTATGTATTTAGTTTCCCGCTATAACAACTAATACAATGTAATTTAATATTTGATAGGGCTTCTATATAACAAACACGTTAATTGGCCTTTTTTGCTCTATATGAAAAATAGCTGCACTAAGACACTTAAAATATGCATCAAATATTTAATTGTATATGTAATTTAATAATTAAAAAAAATATATTCAGGGGAGCTCCCATACAAAAACCACAAAATTTTACCTATCTTTGCTTTATAATGGTACGTGATCGAGTCCGACTCGCACTTGGCCAATTTTTAATAATGATTCAGGTGCAGGTTGTGCCATAGTTGTTATAGGTACATGATCAGAAATATCCAGTTTTAACCAGTCGCTTGGGTCCCGGTAGGTACACTTACCATGGCATTGGCGAAGGAGCTTAAATATTGATTTCTGAAAAAAATCATAAGAATTAAATGTGTGGGATCATTTTCAATTTTGTTTCTACAATTATTTGCGCTTAATTCGATAATAATTGAGTTACAGGTGAAATTGTACTTTCACTTGTTTTTTTTGCGGTTATTTCCGTAAATATCGATTTTACAATGAAAATTATAAGAACTAAAGTTGTAGAAAATTAAATTCACGACAAATTTGTTCCTTATCATTTATGTAAAAAAAAAAAAGGAGATATGGCTAAAAAAAGATTTGACTTTCAAAACTAATATGGTGGCTAACGCACCAGTCGGATTTGGTCGGGTTTTATAATTTAAGCTATTCATAACTCCACCTTAACATTGGTGCAAAAAAAAATCTGTTCTCCATACTAACTCTACTGGGCTAATAAAATAATTGGCGTTTAATAAAATAAATGTATTTATAAATATAAATTATAAACACAACGTTGGTGGTCCGGCATAACTTAAATTGTATTATTAAATATATTTGTACAAGTGAAACTATTAAAATATTTGCCATTATGTATACTTACTTACCTACCAAGAATATTATTCAACCCTTCCATAGAGCTACAGTGCTACAGACGCGGCATGTAAATTTTTTAGTTCTATTTTTAACTATACATATACAGGGTGTAACAAAACTAAGTGATAATAGTTTAGGGTGTGTATGTGTTCCTTGTAGAGAGTTCACTCTGAAAGTAGCAGCGCTGAAAGACCTTTTTTTTCACTTTTGTATGGGCAAGCGCCCCAGCGTCACGAGTTTCCCCATACAAAAGTGAAAATCTACTTTCACAGTGAACTCTATGTCAGGAACACATACACACCCTAAAGTATTATCACTCAGTTTTGTTACATCTTGTATATAACTACAATATACTACTATATAGCTGTTGCCCGCGACTTCGTTCGCGAGTCGCGACCACGTCAACATTTGTTTTTGTTCGTAAAAAATATTTTTTTAAAGATAAAAAGTATCCTATGTTACTTCTGATACTTCCAAGAGTATGTATACAAAGTTTAAAGATGATTCGTCAAGTAGTTTTTGCCTGAAAGCGTAACTTTAACGCTTTCACATTTATAAAATTAACTAGCTGTCCCGGCAGGCGTTCTTTTGCCATATAAAGTATTTGAAGTTGTAATGTAGTTCTTTATTTGTAAAGAATATTATTTTATTGAAGTGACTAAATAAATATGGCACCATGGCAACGTCCATCGCTATCCCACAACACAAACAATGGTCGCCGTCAGTCTCGAGTTGTAATATTTACTATTATTTATTTAACAAATGCACTTATCAATATAAAAAGTAGATGTTGTCCGATTCTCCACCCTAGCCGATATGCTCGCTAAGATTCACTAAAATCGGTCGAGCCGTTTCAGAGGAGTTCAACCACGCACACCGTGACACGAGAATTTTATATATTAGATAAGGATATAAGACAATTCTAAATTTATTTATTTATTTTATAGACTCACCAGCAGGTGTTCTGCTGGTGAGTCTATATATTTGTGACATTTTAAATTTGTACATAAAATTTGTTTACAGATAAAATGAGTTCTAATGACAAGTGAAGTACCTACAGCGTGCGTATGCGACAAACGTTAGACGAGATGAAATGTAGTGAATATTGTGATAAATTATAATGATAAAATATGTGTGTAACAAAAAAGATCTCTTATTTTTTAACTAAACTGATAATAATACTACTGATGTACTAAATTGATAATAATAAAAAAGTTGCAAATAATATTTTAAATTGTTTTCGTAAACTTGCAGCCCAATAAAACAACTCTTTTTAATATTATGAGTGTAGAATCTTAAAATTATTTAATAATATTATTTTAAATGTATTTTACTTAAAACTGCAAGTACGTGAGTAATAAATATAAGTTTAAGTATAATAAGTATAAGTAATAAAAAAACGTAAGTTAGTAAGTAATAAAAAAATACGAGTGGAAAAATTTACAGCCAAATAACAGGGGATATTTTACTTCCTCTCCTCTTACTTTCTCCGTCTTACGATATTTCGATAATTCACAATATCATACATGTCCTAAGTCTTGGCGTGAGTTTATCTTTTTTTAACCCGTCCTAAAACATACACAACGGCGCTAAGAAAGTTTTAACTTCAAAAATAGAAAAGTGATTAAAAACTTCCAGGAAAACACGCCTCATTATTTATTAAAATTAAATATGTCTCTTAATTATTATTATTATATTAAGCTCGTAAATATTATAAGCAACTTTTAACTAAATATTTCCATGCTTCTAGTAAGTACCTACTGTACCTCACCTCAAAAAAAAAAAGTAGCAACCAAATATTGCCACATCTACGAGATTCCCAGTTCCTGTCCAACTGCGTGGTTATTTGTTGACCCCTCTTGGAGGGCCGCTGTATATTTTATATGCCCTGTACAAACACGGCCAACTGGTTTCCCAGAACGTTACAAACGCTTCATCTCTACACCTATTGTTTCGGCTTTGTCTTTGTGCTTAACTGTAGTTGTGCTTAACTTCTACGACGTTTTCCTTTGAGAAATAAAAAGGAAAAAATGTCGGAAAAAGTCGTAATATTATTATTTCTTAAAGCTTTTGATGTTAGACATTAAGTTGACAATGGACATAAGCTACTTTTTATCGCGTGAGAGATGTACGGTTCCCCGAGATGTCAATTTCCACGTTGTCACGGGAATTCTAGTTTTAATATATTTAATCTTCTAGTCAAAAGACAGATAAGATGCATGAAATACATACAGTAAAATTATTTTCATGAATACCTATTATCTAATTTTTCGTACGTTAGATATACCATGCAACTTCTAGAGTTCTAGACAACTGGTGTCTACCCCGATTCTGCTATCTAGATGCAATATTAATACAGTAATTCCATACCAATCCAGTACGTTTCCGATTTTGTTCGGAATGATATTCTAATACTAGTGGTCCGCCCCGGCTCCGCTCGTGATACATACATAGCCTATGGCACTCAGGGACATCTTAGCTATACATGATACATTGGTGAAAGAATTTTTAAAATCGGTCCATTAGTTCCTGAGATTATCGCGTTAAAACAAACAAACAAACTCTTAAAAACGGGCTGCCAAATTTTGCTGTGTTTTCTAATAAGTATTACCATCCCGGAAGACGATTGACTCAAATGAAATTGAGATTTATTTAATCATTGTATATTTATCTGATATTTAGCTAACCAAAAACACGATTTACTTATTTTGCCTCGAGTTATATTTTTCGAAATTATGAATCTTTCTGGGCTTTTCAATAAATATCTGTTACACTTATTGAGTTACTATCATTAAATAACTTGCACTACTACAATCACACACTTTATAAAATAATGGCTAAAGGATAGAATGAAATGAAATGGAGAATATTAGTATTGTTATAGCATATTACTATTTAATTTTTAAGTAGGTAATCATCAAAAACAGTTTTGGGACTTACGACCTTTACTTTCGTGCTAAATTGCGGGAACAGTAGTTACGCGATATTGTTCACTATTAGCTGCAGCGCAAAGCACAATGCTCGGGGGCACGATTAATGGAATTATTATATCACGATTGGAGGATAGCGGGGTGTGTAGACGGGGCTAGCGAGCTTTGATATTTTTGACAGCAGGCTCTTAATAGCTTTATAATATTAGTGTAGATAATGCCAAAGCAACGCAAAACGTGTAAAAACCAAAACGATTGGCAAAACTCCAAAATTAAGCAGGTACCTACTTTGACAGGATTCTTTGATAGATTTGAAACAAACAACATACAACATGAAAGTTATATACTTAATAATAATTAATATATATAATATATAGGTATATAATCTATACTAATATTATAAAGCGCAAGAGTTTGTTTGTTTGTTTGTTTGTTTGAACGCGCTAATCTCAGGAACTACTGGTCCGATTTGAAAAATTATTTCGGTTTTAAATAGCCCATTTATCCAGGAAGGCTATAGGCTATATTTTATCACGCTAAGACTAATAGGAGCGAAGAAATAGAGGAAAATGTGGAAAAAACGGGGGAAATTATTTGAAAGGGCTTATTTGAACGCGCTAATCTCAGGAACTGCTGGTCCGATTTGAAAAATTCTTTCAGCGTTAGATAGCCCATTTATCGAGAAAGGCTATAGGATTTATTTTATCACGCTACGACTTATAGAAGCGAATAAATAGAGGAAAATGTGGAAAAAACGGGGGAAATAATTTGAAAGGGCTTATCTGACGAACTACTGGAGCAATTTTTCTGTTATTTGGCACAGATAAGAAGTAGACCACGTGAAAGATCATAGGCCATTTTTTGTGGACTAATTTGTCTGTGAAATATCTAATTTACGCGGGCGAAGCCGCGCGGAACGTCTAGTATTTAATATGTATGTACGTAATATAGTATTATTCTTATAAAAATATAAAACCATAACAAAATATTATATTACATAAAAATGTATACCTAATCCAAATAGTTATAATAATATTAATACACACATACAAACATTACACAACCACACCCACACACACAAACACTCTCACACACACAAACACACACACACACACACACACACACACACACACACACACACACACACACACACACACACAAAACACACACACTCGCGCGCGCGCGAACTTAACATCTTTTACTGGTAATATCTGTGGCCTCTGCGGGTGGAACCTGGAGTCCTGAAATACAGGGTTACCTAGTTTAGGCTCCAGTTCACACAATGATTCTTGCTTAATCTATACTAATATTATAAAGCGGAAGAGTTTGTTAGTTAGTTTGTTTGTTTGTTTGTTTGTTTGAACGCGCTAATGTCAGGAACTATAACTGGTCCGATTTGAAAAATTCTTTCAGTGTTAGATAGTCCATTTATCAAGGAAGGCTATGGGCTATATTTTATCACGCTAAGACTAATAGGAGCGAAGAAATATAGGAAAATGTGGAAAAAACGGGGGAAATTATTTGAAAGGGCTTATTTGACCGCGCTAATCTCAGGAACTACTGGTCCGATTTGAAAAATTCTTTTAGTTTTAGATAGCTCATTTATCGAGGAAGGCTATAGGCTCTATATTATCACGCTAAGACTAATAGGAGCGAAGAAATAGAAGAAAATGTGGAAAAAACGGGGGAAATTATTTGAAAGGGCTTATCTCACGAACTACTAGAGCAATTTTTCTGTTATTTGGGTCAGATAAGAAGTAGACCACGTGAAGGATCATAGGCTATTTTTTGTAGACTGATTTGTCTGTGAAATATCAAATTTACGCGGGCGAAGCCGCGCGGAACGTCTAGTATAATATAATATTTCGTGTACCTTACTACCTGTAATATCTTGTAAGTTGTAAGTTCATACGTTATGTTGTATGAAGAATAAAACATTTTTTTTAAGTTAATAATAATAATATCTATGGACGCTTCACACCACGTCAGTCTGGCCCCGTGCTAAGTACCTGAAGGACTTGTGTTACAGGTACCAGACAACGGAAATATATTTAATAATTTTATGCTATACATATATTTAAGATTTTTATTATATCATACACATATTTTAATACACATCCATGACCCAGGAACATTGAAAACTTTTTGTTCCGTCAGCGGGATTCGAACCCGTGACCCCCGGCTTGAGCTGCCGCCTGCCAGACACTCTTAACCATTGAGCCACACAGGTCGTCAGTTGCCTTTATATTGCACTAATATAGCAGAATCGAAATAAGTACTGCTGATTAAACCCTTACTTCTTAATTTTCTATCATAATTTTTAAACCCGAGGTTTTTTTCACAACTCTTACATGATGTGTTAAACGAGATTTAACCGTAACTTATCGCTTACTAATACCTTGTTTAAATACCGTCGCCAATTATTAGAGTAACTAGTAATTGTACCTCGAGTCTAGTGAGGTAATAATTATACTTATTGAAGCGGCAAAACCGGTGATCATGCGAACCACCGGAGGAGTTACAAGCTACAGTTCGAACTTCGACAAGGCTTTATATGAACGTGGCGAGAAAAGGAACTAAGCGCTTCTATCATACAAAAACGTCATTTTTGACATGTGTTTGACAGTTCTCCTTTACCAGCAGCGCTCCCGTCAATATCACCCAAGTTCATTTAAAGCCTTGTCGAGCTGTAATCAGCATGATAACATACCTGTCAATACCAGTTGGGACATAGTCATGGTTAGGGTGGCTAAAAAGTGTGGCTATCGCTAAAAATTGGTCTTGACCAGCGTGGCTAAAAGGTGGTCTTGACCAGCGTGGCTAAAAAGTGGTCTTTGCCGGCGCGGTTAAAAGTCGTCTTGGCCAGCGAGGCTAAAATGTGGTCTTGGCCAGCGTGGCTAAAAATTGGTCTTGGCAAACTCAAACTCAATTTTTTTTAATCAGAATTTTTTTTCAAATATTCTCTGAAGGTCTACATGATGCCTACCACCGGTTCGGGAACTAGCCCGACGAGAAGAACTGGCGTAAGAAACTCGCACGGGGCCCACTTTTTACCAAAAAGTGGGAAAAAATCGTCTTTTTAAAATAAAATTTACAATTTTGTGACCTAAAATTACATATAATGTCAACATACATAATTGTAAGTCATATAATAATGTAGAAGTAGCCTTGCAAGCGGCCATCCTACTCCCAAGATGTGCCATCTATACTAATGTAGAAGTAGCCTTGCAAGCGGCCATCCTACTCCCAAGATGTGCCATCTATACTAATGTAGAAGTAGGCTTGCAAGCGGCCATCCTACTCCCAAGATGTGCCATCTATACTAATGTAGAAGTAGCCTTGCAAGCGGCCATCCTACTCCCAAGATGTGCCATCTATACTAATGTAGAAGTAGCCTTGCAAGCGGCCATCCTACTCCCAAGATGTGCCATCTATACTAATGTAGAAGTAGCCTTGCAAGCGGCCATCCTACTCCCAAGATGTGCCATCTATACTAATGTAGAAGTAGCCTTGCAAGCGGCCATCCTACTCCCAAGATGTGCCATCTATACTAATGTAGAAGTAGCCTTGCAAGCGGCCATCCTACTCCCAAGATGTGCCATCTATACTAATGTAGAAGTAGCCTTGCAAGCGGCCATCCTACTCCCAAGATGTGCCATCTATACTAATGTAGAAGTAGCCTTGCAAGCGGCCATCCTACTCCCAAGATGTGCCATCTATACTAATGTAGAAGTAGCCTTGCAAGCGGCCATCCTACTCCCAAGATGTGCCATCTATACTAATGTAGAAGTAGCCTTGCAAGCGGCCATCCTACTCCCAAGATGTGCCATCTATACTAATGTAGAAGTAGCCTCGCAAGCGGCCATCCTACTCCCAAGATGTGCCATCTATACTAATGTAGAAGTAGCCTTGCAAGCGGCCATCCTACTCCAAGATGTGCCATCTATACTAATGTAGAAGTAGCCTTGCAAGCGGCCATCCTACTCCCAAGATGTGCCATCTATACTAATGTAGAAGTAGCCTTGCAAGCGGCCATCCTACTCCCAAGATGTGCCATCTATACTAATCTATACGAATACTAATACTAATACTAATATATTATAAAGCGGAAGAGTTTGTTTGTTTGTTTGTTTGTTTGAACGCGCTTATCTCAGGAACTACTGGTCCAATTTGAAAAATTCTTTCAGTGTTAGATATTCCATTTATCGAGGAAGGCTATAGGCTATATTTTATCACGCTAAGACTAATAGGAGCGAAGAAATAGAGGAAAATGAGGAAAAAACGGGGGGAAATTATTTGAAAGGGTTTATTTAATCGCGCTAATCTCAGGAACTACTAGTCCGATTTGAAAAATTCTTTCAGTGTTAGATAGTCTATTTATTGAGGAAGGTTATAGATTATATTTTATCACGCTAAGACTAATAGGAGCGAATAAATAGAAGAAAATGTGGAAAAAACGGGGGAAATTATTTGAAAGGGCTTATATCACGAACTACTGGAGCAATTTTTCTGTTATTTGGGTCAGATAAGAAGTAAACCACATGAAGGATCATAGGCTATTTTTGTAGACTGATTTGTCTGTGAAATATCTAATTTACGCGGGCGAAGCCGCGCGGAACGTCTAGTCGTTTATAAAATCATTGACCTTATATTATATAGGCTTTGGCACACAAACTCTCTTTGACTACTTTTTTACATTTATTAATGGAACGATTTTGAACGTTTTCTAGGATTTTATTGTAAAGGCATTGACCTTTAAAAGATTTACTGACTTTATTAAGTCTGACCACCGGCAAATCTAGCTTGTGCTTATTTCTGGTGTTCCTACAACTTGAATGTCACTTTTAACTTTTAAATTTACTTATATTTTTACTAACATTATATATTACATTATCCAAAATGTATTGAGAAACAACAGTTAGAATACCAATTTCTAAAATGTGGTCTTGGCCAGCGTGGCTAAATATGGTCTTGGTCCTAGAGAAATGTAAGAAAAATAGTTTAAAAGGACATTTATACTATTATCCTACAACTTCCGATGGCTTGAGGAAAAATAGTTTAGTTCTGGTAAACTCGAAATTCGAAATGGTAATCTAGTCATAAACTCAATAGAAAAATAAAATAATGTTACTTTTTGTAAAATTGAGTAGGAAGGTACATAATAAGTAAAAAGTAGTCCGCTATACATTGCTATAAAATATAATAGGTACATAGTTTAATTTGGATCTCTTCTTCCAAAGTAACAAAAAAGAGATAATATTTAGAACTTTCCTATGTAACTAATTTTTCTTCAAAATTTTTTTTCTTTTGTTCCTATTAAGTATAATTTATAAGTAAGTACTTACTTAATTAAATTTTTTATATAAAATAGGTACTAGATGACCCGGTGAACTTCGTCGCACTTTTCTCCTAATACTTAAGTATATAAACTTTTCCTGGACTTTCACGAACATTTCAAGACTAAAATTAGCCAAATCGGTTCAGCCGTTCTCGAGTTTTAGCGAGACTAACGAAATTGAGAATTCACTTTTATATAAACAAGGTGTAACTGCAAAACTAAGTAATAAGACTTTAGGGTGTATATATATATATATATATATATATACTTAGGGTTCATTGTGAAAGTAGCAGCGCTGAAGAGTAACTTTTTTCACCTTTGTATGGAAAAATTCAAGACTTGCCTATACAAATCGCAAAAAATTTTGCTCTTTCAGCGCTGCTACTTTCACAGTGAACTTTATATAAGGGACACGTACACACCCTAAATTATTATCACTATGTTTTGTTACACCTTGTAATAAACATAAATGATGATGTTTTCTTTATTAATAATCTTTTAAACGTTTTTCTGTGTGTCTTTTGAAGTGCGATAGACATAGTAGGTAACGCGTCTCTAGCGAGGCCGTGAAAATCAGAATTGTCATATCCTGCGAGCTCGCACTCAATTAGGTTTAAACTATTCCGGGGTTTCGGAAATCGACATCCTTTTCCGTTTTAGTTCTTGCGTTTTAGTTGTTTCGGTGATTTTGTCTGTTACTTAAATGTTTTCTTCAAAAATACATAGGTATTTTTGAAGAAAATATACCTACCAATCTATTAATTTGATAATAATCAGGCAAAAACCTAAGAAATTTGGGCATTAGCATACCTAAATGGTATGGCTATTTAGGTACGAATTCTAAAAAAAAATGGATTATACTATCTATCTATTACACTTATTCAAAACCTAGAAAATAACTACAACAATAACTCAAGTTTCTTTTATTTCTTCCCACCGACTCCATTTGTAATCCTACTAGCAACAGTGAACCTATTCGCGTTAAGAAGACACTTTTTAGGGTTCCGTACCCAAAAGTTAAAAACGGGACCCTATTACTGAGACTTCGATGTCTGTCCGTCACTTCGTCTGTCCATCTGTCCGTCTGTCTCTAGGCTGTAACTCAAGAACTGCTATAGCTAGACTTCTGAAATTTTCACAGATTGTGTATCTCTGTTGCCGCTATAACAACAAATACTAAAAATAAAATAAAATAAATATTTAAGGGGGGCTCCCATACAACAAATGTGTTTTTTTTTTTGCCTTTTTTGGTCGTAATCAATAATGGTAGCAGCTAGTCACTTGAAATACTCACAATATTATTAATTATATTTGTACTTTAATAATTAATAATAAAATTAAAATAAAATAAATATTTGAGGGGGGCTCCCATACAAAAAACACAATTTTCTGCCAATTTTCGCTCAATAATGGTACGGAACCCTTCGTGCGCGAGTCCGACTCTCACTTGGCCGATTTTTATTTTTATCTTTTGTTTATAAACCATACAAAAGAAGACAGTTAATCGTAAACATATCGATATTTACCAGCGGCTTACCATGGTCACACTAATCATTACTAATTAGCCAATTTGGTCAAGATCTGATCAAAATATTTTATCAAAATCCTCTTCTCTTCTTTTTAGGGTTCCGTACTTCTTAGAGCCTTATCATGTAGGTCTAACCGTCTTCGATATACTTCGCAACTTTTAGTGCTTGTTCAGCGGCGGGAACAGCGCGTTTCCCGTGTGGCGTGTAGAAACGAAGCGGTTAGTGTGAACGCTGTAATAACAATATCTTTGTAATAAGCTGCGAGCGGTTTAAGGTGACGCCACGTTAAAGTAAAAAACCGCGTTGGATATGTTGTAGATTGCTCGTTTTCTATGAGAGGCCGGCCCGGCATGGAACAGCAAGAAATTGAAAGGGCGTAAGCGACAAAATGGTTTTTATCGCGTAATTTAAAAACCATAAATATATTTCATATAAGCTATGTGCAAATTAAAGTGTATGCTTGAACCAATCTATGTACAAATTTTGGAAGCTTAAATCACTCTCCTCTGTTGGCAAAATTAGAATCCATTTTTTTACAGATGACTTTTTGATTGATTATTCTGTGTTATAAAAGTTGACCAATCGTGTTATGCTATGGCCTATGGGTAATTCAAAGACAAAGACATGGTGAATACTGACAATGAACTTTAATTTCTTAGCTTTAGCCATTGCTGAGAAAAATCGATATCGCTAGATACAGCCAAATTATCAAGGCGTCACCTTAACCGCGCGGATCCAAACCGCGCGGTTCCCGCTGTGTCTGAACAAGCACGTGCGACCGCAGACTTACAATTTCAAGTTGGCCAACTAAATTGCATAGTACCTATACCAATAGCTATAGCGACTTATGAGACCTCGCACATTTTTCCAACTAAATTGTACAACTAAATAATTGGACACCAATCGTATAAGAACCGCGATTCCTTTCCGATTACCTTCAATTAAAAAGTTGTCCAGTTAAATTGTGATACTACGCAATTTAGTTGTACGATAGTCGGCTAACTTGAAATTGTATATCTGCGGTGACCCTTAGTCTTCGAAACTTTAGCGGAATACTAGATATTTGACATAAGGTAACGTATAAGCACAGAATACATATTAGTTGGTATAAGCGCCATGAGTCATGACACCTAGCGACGCGTTATATCAAAATTCAAAACCCATACATTTTTGACATCTAACTTCACTATCGAAACCAGCGAATGCATTTTGACTAAGTACTCAGGTTCGAAATAAATGGCAGTAGGAGTATAAGGCATCTGTTTGCTATGGTTGCAGGGCCCCAGACCAGTGAGTTAAAGAGGAATAATTGACAGCAACGTATTCGTCCCTTTATTGAACTTCAAATGTATGGGCTCTGTCATAATTTTTATTTGCTCTTTCGATAAAGTCACGAATACGTAGTTGTCAAATGATTATGCTTAGGTAGGTGCCAGCCTGCTTGGTTGGCACTTGGCAGTTGGCACTCACCTTACAACAGCCTTTCTACTTGGTGTACCTATAAAAGTGTGTATGAAGCCTTTAAAATTTTAAAAACAAAAAAAAATATATATATTTTATATTAGTACCTATGCTAAAAACCTTTTAAAAATATGATACATATAAATATTAGTAATATTATGTTAAAAAACCTACCTACACAATGCACGATTAAAATATTATGTTAATATACTTTTGTAATTATTTTAATATGTAGGTATCTCACGGCTATTAAATTTATAAACATAGCACTTAATTAGCAATGTTTTATTATAATATTATATTCACGCGTGGGACACTCGTTTATCCAATGATAAAATTATAATGGCACCACAGCTCATGGTTTTACATAATTTAATGTTTAAATTGTATAATTAGTTTGTATGAATAATGCGGTGGTCGGTGGTCGGTATGGTGGTGAGCGGTGGTGTTGCGCGGGCGCCGGGCGCGGTGGTGGCGGTGCGGGCGTGCGCGGGGCGCGCGAGGGGCGCGGAGGCGTGGCCCAGGGCGGCGCGCGGCGGCCATTCGCCTGCCGCTCGCCCCGCCCCCCGGCCCCGCCCGCGCGCCCCGCGACCACGCCGCCGCTCAGTGTTACGCGAGTCGTCGCCCGCGGTGCATGCCTCGCTCCCCATCTCACCCGCGCGTTACGTTGCAGATGCGAGCCCGCTGCCGCTGAAGCGATGCCGTCCGAGGAGGAACCCGCGGCGATGGACACCCGGGAGGCCGCCGACGGCTCACCCCAGCAGTTCTGCCTCCGGTGGAACAACTACCAGACGAATCTCGCCGTATGCTTCGATCAGCTGCTCCAGAGCGAGTCGTTCGTGGACGTGACGCTGGCCTGCGAGGGCCAGAGCCTGAAGGCCCACAAGGTCGTGCTGTCCGCCTGCAGCCCCTACTTCCAGACCCTGTTCATGGACAACCCCTGCCGGCACCCGATAATCATAATGCGCGACATCAAGTACTGCGACCTGAAGGCGGTGGTCGACTTCATGTACCGGGGGGAGATCAACGTGTCGCAGGACCAGATATCGGCGCTGCTGAAGGTGGCCGAGATGCTGAAGATCAGGGGTCTGACCGACGTGAGTGGCGAGCACGCCGTGCTGAGGTCTGCCTCGGCCGGCGGGGGTGGGCCGGAGGCGCGCCCGGCGAAGAGGCCCACGAGCCGGGAGGCCGACTCGCCGGCGAAGGCCCGACGCCGCTCGTCGGACCGGAGCCCGGGGCCGAGCCCGCGCGTATCACCGAGCGCGCAGGGGGACATGCTGCCGCCGGCCGACACGCCGGCGCCGCCGATCGCGCTGCACGCCGACGACGTCGACATCCGCCCCGGCATCGCCGAGATGATCCGCGAGGAGGAGCGGGTGAGTACACCGCTAGTACACTAGTCGTCCCCCCCCCCCCCCCTTCCCCGCACGCCCCGCGAGCCCGCGACAAACTTTTCCCGCCGTTTGTGTCCCCCGCGCCCCGCTCCTCGCTAACTTTCGCCTCGCTCCCGTAATTAATTTAATTTTCCCCTCGCTGGTGCCAGTAGTGAAGTAATAGTGCTTTTTACCTCCGAATTGTGTTTTGGAATCTTCCGGACCCCGCATGATATTTAGAATAAATTGGCCAAGTTCACGGCTGCGCGTGCACGACAATAAACGTCGGCCCCGCTGAAGGTTGGCCGCGGAAATGTTAATGTTTTTTTACGTTTTGTACTCTCTGGATGAAATTATTATTCTAAGGCTAATGATGGTGGTATACTGTGGTCTGTGGTGCGGCCGAACGATCATTATATTATGCGTTCGCCGTTCGGTCTGCGGCCCTCGCGTGCGTGATACACTTCCATAATGATACGTTGTCAAATCACAAGTCGTTGGGACTCAGCTTCAATACTTTAACTACTTAAAAGTTGCATGGTTGCATATTTATTCACGAATCGGCCGAAAATTACTTTGAACTTTTTGTTTAAGATGTTAAGGTTCATTTTCGCCCGTTATCAGCCGGCGGGAAGCTCAGCTGTTTCGTAAGACTAGGATAATAATATTGTTATATTATTGTCTCGTCAGTCGTCGCGTAGAGTGACAACTGACATCGATCGAAGAAACTGTTTAGGTTCTGTTTGGAGGCGGCATTTTGTATTTGATTTGATCACGTTAGTTATTACTGAACCAAATAACATATCTACAGATTTGTTCTTAATTAAATATAGGCATTAGTAATAAAATTACTTATTCTTGATTTACAAAACACTTTATTAAACTAAGAGTAGATAACATTTATTATCCGGAAATAACATAACTAAGATTATTAACTATTATAAAAATATCATAAAACAAAATACAAATATATAAGTACATAAAATAAATTGCGTCTTTGTATCAAAGCTGGGTCTTAAAAGCTATAATTTTATATTACTTAAACAGAAATGTAATAAAGACTATTTATTTTTAAATACAACAACGTGAAAATAATAAATTCCATGTAGTTATTTTTTTAATATAACATTTGACAATTATTGTCAATTATTCAATATAATATTATATTTAAAAAATAACTACAAGGAATTTACATCATGTTCAAATAAAGGATGTAATCGAAACGGCGATATTTTTATTGCTTATTTCGCACAGAATCGACTTTTATGCCTATAAAATATTCGTATAAAAATACCTAATAAAACACGAAATAGGCCAATATAAACTTATTGCCTCCACAAATACTGTATCATTTATATTTTAATATTTATTTGACTGCGTCGTAGCGTTACGGCATATGTTTTTATTGACTTTCATTCTGAAGAAAACTTTATGTCAGACATAATATTACCTTGAATAATGTGTATTACGACTGATCGATCTGGAATAAAAGCAAAATTCGTGCTTTTGCGGCCGCAGAAATTCTTAAGACGTTTTAGTGACAACATTGCCGCATCCAAATTCTAAGGAGCAATGTTAACATAACGAAATAAGGAATTAAAAATTTTAGGGTCAGTTACACCGAGATGCAACGCGATGCGTCGCGTGCCTATTATACTTTTTCTAACCGCGATTCATATTGGTCTTTATTTATTAAGATTAAAAGGTATATTTAAATGCAAAGGCGGCGCGCGGTGTCACGCTGCACAGCGTTGCATTTGGCAATTTAATCTAGTATTTTTGAAAAGTGCAAGTAGGCTGCCTTCACATTAAGTCGCGAGTACTGCGGCAGCCGCAGTACCCGCGACGTAATGTGAAGGCAGCCTTATGCGTTGCGTCTTGATGTACAAAAATAGCAAGAATAAAATAATTGAAGTGTAAGTATAGTCTACAAAGAAACATTATAAAACTACCACAGAAACCGAGGAAACATGTTTAAAAACATTTCTTTGCGACATACACTTTAACAGACCTTTTTTAGGGCGCGGTTACACTCATCCGACTTGCATAAATGATAATTAAGGCCAAATTTTAGGCATTTCAATTGAACAGGGACTGAATTATTATTTTTCATCTCTTTCTAAATTATAAAATGAATTGATAGAGATACAAAAAAAAAACTTGATACATGCAAAGAACTGCAATAATTACTCACCAGTTTACTGTACAAAGTAATTACATAATATATTGATGCTAATTATTAAAATAAATCATAATTTGTCGAAACAAAGGATAATATTTGGGTAGGTGAAACCAGTTAGTCAATGTTGAAACGTATTTAAAATTATAATTGAAGTATAAAAAATAATTACTCAAGCAATTAGGAAGCCAATTCGTATATGTAAATATTCATTATTACCTATGTAACACTAGTACGACTAAACATACTTAGCATAATAATATAGGTACTATTTACTGCAAATAGTCAAAGTGAAGCGTTATTTACACACATACTAAATACAGAGACGCTGCGAGCGCTACTGAAAACGAATTTTAAAAAACCCTCCTGGCGCAGATGTGTAAAAATTAGGGGCGTAGCTACCGCCGTGTATGCCGTATCAATCATATGGGACCCCAGACCACAGGGGCCTCCAACGTGAGCAAAAATTAATAGTAACTCTCAATTATTAAAGGGAAAAAGGCAACCTTACTTTAGGGCCCCAAAACAAATTTTCATACAGCGCCCGCCACGGCACGCTACGACTCTGGTAAAAATAAACTTAAAGTACTTCAAATCACATAAAACATCTCAAAGAATATGATGAAAAATAGTTACTTGAAAACGTTGAATAGTTGAAAAATAAATGCAACGGGCAGGGGGTCCCGAAATATTTCCAAATACGGAGAGGTCGCATAATAAAAAAGTTGAAATACATTATGTTATTTTTCATGACAAAAGAACAATCTATTATCTAAGTTAGGTACAGATATTTTACAATTTCAAAACCTGTGTCTGTTTTTGTTTTGCATATTAAATTAATAATCTATGTAGGTACTTGAAGTAAATGCCATAGACTAAATTATTTTTTCTTAATACTCGGATAAACATTATACAAAGTATAAAATTACAAAAATCACGAATTTAATTTAAACTTGTTTAATATCGTTTCATCGGTAATACAAAACTTTTCTCGTTAGTATAAATTGCGTTAACTGCGTTTGTATTATTTTTTCTCGCTTCTTCACTAACTTTATTCTTTAATTATGTTATTCATAAACAGAGAAACTTTGTCGCAATAAATATCAAGTTTGTTACATCGCCATCTAGCGTTGAAATGTGGAAGCTGTTTCAACTTAAGGTTCGCATACACGTTCCGTTTTCGGTTCCTTAATTCTTTATGTGATCAAGACTGATATCAAAAATGGCAATAAGATCTTTGAGAATTTCATACCTATGTATACTAACGGCAGATTTTCCTACTGACTATACATATTTACATACGGTAAAAACTAAAAATATTGTCACCCACTAATTTTACGTCCTTAAAAAACTCAATTTTATTAAAACAGACCCCTAATTGTGAGTGACAATGGACAACCGTATCAGGGGGGTCGCAAGTGCGTTGCCTTTTGTTGCGAAACACGTACGGCTTAAATCACCAGCATTGTTCTATAATATTCTTGGCAAATGTAATTTTGTATTAAGGAAAACTAGGTCTTTCTTCCAACAAAAGGATATTGTTCTGGGGCAATTAGCAATCCAATAAGCATAGATAAGTTAACGTGTTTGTATATTTTAAAATTCTTTTTTATTTCACTTTTTGTTTGTTCTTTTCTTTTCTTTTTTTGTGCCAACCATGTTTTTTATTTTTTAAATAATAATTATAAAAAGAAAATAGTTACCCTAATAAATGCATTTTCAAAATCTTGTTATGCCCAGGTGACTATTTAATCTACTTTTTAGTTGACTCTCAAATACCAATTTACTTAGTGAAAAATATTGTAAAAACTTTGTTACTTATATAATTTGTTTATTAAACATAAAACATGAATATATAGTAGAGTAATATTAGCGTGAAGGAGCAAGTGCAAATCAACTTTCAATTAACGTTCGTAATTAAAAATGTTTAAAATTATTATTAAACGATTATTTATGCCAATTGATAATGGTATTCATTAAGATTTCAATTAATCGATATTATTTATTGAGAGTCCACTTAATCCAATTGTTGCATTTAGTATTGTTTTCTAATATTATGACACTAAGTCCTATGGTTATTATGAAATTTGATAGTGTCTTTCTATTTTTTTTTTATTTAGAAATATTTAAAAACGAGATAAAACTTTTCATTTTCTTTATCAATTCATAAAATTAAATTCAATATAAGACGCAAAATGTAAAGCAGCGTAGCGGTATATCTCTAATAGAATTATGGACCTAAAGTCCACGGCGTAGAGGCGAGTGTCGAGCAAATCTCCCG
Source organism: Cyaniris semiargus (assembly GCA_905187585.1). Taxonomy (NCBI): domain Eukaryota; kingdom Metazoa; phylum Arthropoda; class Insecta; order Lepidoptera; family Lycaenidae; genus Cyaniris; species Cyaniris semiargus. Next base: position 19,625,200 of record LR994547.1, on the reverse strand, counting down.
GTCGGGTTAAGTGCATTTAATTAAGCCTATTAACAGTGACCCCTGGGTGAATCTACTCTTTGTACAGTACACAAAGTCATGGAATTTTTATTGTTTATATTTCCTTCTTTCACATCTTTGTTGAGGCGAACCGCGAAAGTAAATATTTCACAGGTTTCTAATGAAGTCTTATAAAGTTTCTAAATATAAAGTAAACTCCTTTTTAACGAAAACATTCGTTGTAATTAAGAGGTGGCAAGAGAACAAATTAATATTTAGTTTTTAGAGTAGTGCCTATCTCAATTTTGTTGTAATTGCAAATGAATGTGATTCGTAAGTGAAGCCCCACAAGGGTCATAGCTTTGTTAGTCTCTCTGCAGCCACAGTCTTTGAGAGGGAAATCAATAAAATACATATTTATCTATTGCCACACTCTTTATGGGGGAAGTCCCTATTTCTAGCTCTGATCTTCGTATTATTTTTTTTAACCGACTTCCAAAAAGGAGGAGGTTATATGTTCGGCTGTGGATATTTTTTTTTTATTTTTTTTTGTATGTTCAACGATTACTCCGCCGTTTGTGAACCGATTTTCAAAATTTTTGTTTTGTTCTATTAGGTTTCCCTCCAATTTGGTCCCATTTTCACAAAAGTGGTGAACTGATGATGGGATCCATGAGTAATCGAGGGAACTCCTCAAAATTTATATGGAAACATATGGTGATTTTGGTTTTATGAGAAGTATCTTAAGCATATGCTACCAAAACGCAAGATTTTGCACCAAGGTATACTATGGTTCCGACGATACTAAGAGAACTCCGGATACAAGTTTGGGGGTTTAGGCGCTGTTTTAAGAACTGAAAGCATATGCTACTATGCAAATTACATTCATCATCATCATCATCATCATTATCATCATCATCATCATTACCACGTCAGGGTCACCAGTGTCACATGGTTGTATATGGATACAATATGCCCCCACAATACCATAGTTATATCATCACGTTATGCCCTTATAATAATTGGTACTTTTCATAAGGATTTTAATAAAAATATAATGTTGTTTCAAAATAAATGATTCAAGTTCTAAGCGACTTATGTACCACAAATTTGAACATAACAAAGTCAACCTTAACTCCAGAGCGTAAGGCACACATTTGACTTTACTTTTGAGATTCGAAAGAAAAAAGAGAAGTGCCTAAGTTGCTTCGATAGGTACTACACTAGTTTAACTATTAACCCATCAATCCCCAAGCGGCACCCGGCTGCCGCATAACAATTAAAAATCTATTGTGTCTGCGATTCCCACGATCGAGGTAATAAATTGAACCCTTAGTATGAAAATACTTACATAGGAAAACAATCTACAACGTAATAGGAATAAGGAAAACAATCGAGGTAACTAAAAAGAGTGAAATTATTATTTTTAACAAAAAATTAAAACCGACTTCCAAGGTAAAAACAATAATAACATCCTTATAATATGAACTAAAAAGTATTAAATAATTTTTCCTATCTAATAGTGCCTTTTTCCGAATTCGGCTAAACCTCAACTATTTCTGTACTCAATCTTCATAATTTTGAAGTCGGTGCCAGTTCCAAAAGTTTCAAATACCTATTCTGTCAGAGAACTGAAGATTCAGCTATATCTGGTACCGACTTCAAAATTATGAAGATTGAGTACAGAAATAGTTGAGGTTTAGCCGAATTCGAAAAAAGGCACTATTAGATAGGAAAAATTATTTAATACTTTTTAGTTCATATTATAAGGATGTTATTATTGTTTTTACCTTGGAAGTCGGTTTTAATTTTTTGTTAATGTATTTTAAAATTATAATAAAAAGATTGTTTTGTTTTTTCAAACTCTACATTTCTGAATTTTACCTAAATATTCTGATAACTAAAAGGAAATTAAGTCAGTAGTCACATACTTTGAAATTTTCCTTGCTACAGATAGAAAGACTCACATGACTCATGACCAAGAAAACTCACAACGTAACCTTTCAATAAATTCGTAACTTTCTCTACAATTTAGCTAAACTACAATATAAATAAAGTAAATACACAGCGACTCATGTACCTATATGTCATACAAAATTGATTTCTAAATTCTGAGTCATAGAGTTCATATTCATACACAGGCTCTTCATAAAAGTACGGCATAATATCCTTAGGCCCACTTGCACACTTCTGGTTTAAAGCTAACACATGTTATTTCTCTCTCTCTCTCTCTCTCTCTCTCTCTCTCTCTCTCCGTATTTGTGAAAGACGTAGGTTACACGATCAGTTTTTCATCAATTTGATCCATCAATCTGATTGACGGAATACTGATGATTATAAAAAGTACATAATATTAAAAAAATATCAGTCCATCAATCCGTGGGTTAGACGATCAGTTTTCCGTCAATCTTTACCAGATTGATGGATCAGATTGATGAAAAACTGATCGTGTTACCTACGTCAAAGAGATTACATGATATTATTTAACCAAAGACTAACTTAAACGGCTTACCTCGATTCTACTACTTGTTTTTTAGGGGTCCGTACCCAAAGGGTAAAAACGGGACCCTATTACTAAGACTTCGTTGTCTGTCCGTCTGTCCGTCCGTCTGTCTGTCTGTCTGTCTCCAGGCTGTAACTCAAGAACCGCTATAGCTAGACTTCTGAAACTTTCACAGATTGTGTATATCTGTTGCCGCTATAACAACAAATACTGAAAATAAAATAAAGTTAATATTTAAGGGGGGCTCCCATACAACAAACGTGATTTTTTTGGCCTTTTTTGCTCGTAATCAGTAATGGTAACAGCTAGGCACTTGAAATTTTCACAAAATCCTTAGTTAATAGTTATATTTGTACTTTAGTAATTAATAATAAAATTAAAATAAAGTAAATATTTAAGGGGGGCTCCCATACAAAAAACACAATTTTTTGTCTACTTTCGCTCTATATCGGTACGGAACCCTTCGTGTGCGAGTCCTACTCGCACTTGGCCGAATTTTTTCATATAAAATAAGGGGACAAACGAGCAAACGGGTCACCTGATGGATGATAGCAACTATCGTCGCCCATGGACACTCGCAACATCAGAAAATCTGCAGGTGCGTTGCCGGCCTTTTAAGAGGGAATAGGGTAATAGGGTAGGGTAGGGGAGGGTATAAGGGAAGGGAATACGGTAGGGAATTAGGCCTCCGGTAAACTCACTCACTTGGCGAAACACAGCGCAAGCGCTGTTTCACACCGGTTTTCTGTGAGCCCGTGGTATTTCTCCAGTCGAGCCGGCCCATTTGTGCCGAAGCATGGCTCTCTCACGGTCGATGCAACTTCGTTTCTTGTTCAATCCAGTCCGTTTTCAATGAAACTAAAGATGATATTCTCATGAAAATACAATTTTGGAGTTTAAAATTAATGTGCCTGGATCAAAAAAATAACTGCATTAATGTTGCATTAAAGCAGCGGCTCTTAAACTTTTTTGGTAGTGGAACCCTAGAAGTGACATTTTTGACGGACACCCAAGAATTATTTTTTCTTTGAATTAATTGTCACCAATTTGATGATATTTATAAAAAAATTATGTATCGCTAGCGGAGCACCACACAAGGCGCTAGGGCTCCACGCACACTGAGAACGGCTGCATTAGAAGTAGGTCACCGCAGATATACAATTTCAAGTTGGCCGACTATCGTACAACTAAATTGCGTAGTCTCACAATTTAATTGGACAACTTTTTAATTGTGGGTAATCGGAAAGGAGTCGCGGTTCTGATACGATTGGTGTCCAATTATTTAGTTGTACAATTTAGTTGGAAAAATGTGCGAGCTCTCATAAGTCGCTATAGCTATTGGTATACTAGTTGGCCAACTTGAAATTGTAAGTCTGCGGTCGCTCTAATCAGTACAGATTTGTGCAACTGGGCCTTAAACTATTAAAACAATCAGGTCCAGTCGTAAAGATATTGTTAATTATATCGGCGTGATTCAGTGCCTTATATTTTTGTGAATAAGCGTATGACCTAAGCGCTGACGTCAGCGTACTAATTCAATAATTTGCACTTATTTAGTTGTGTCTGTTAAGTGCCAGGAATTGGCACGTTCCATCGTAAGATCTGGCAAACGCGAGGCTTGAAGAAATTCAACACAGAGTCTTTGAAGTGAATGTAAGTATTATGATACCTATCAAATTTTTTGCTTAGAAGGATCTTAAATTCTTAACGATAGTTTAAAGTTACCGAATACTGCTAGAATTCTTACTGAATGGATTGGTATTATTTGCAGGCTGCAGCCATAAATGGTCGCTGTTAAGCATATTTTGTGTCCTAAACCTACGAATAATAAAAACTAAAGAAAGGAACTCCGTCAAAAAACACGTTCTACAATACTTGTCAAAAATGTGTACGTATAAGTACACATTTTCAATACATTTGCAATATTTAGGTGGCCTTCAGCGGTATCAGGCTGACGTTACATGACAGTTCGAAAGGACCCAAATTTAAAACGGTTTAGTATAGGAGCCAAACCCTAATTTAAAACGGTAATAGATGGGAGGACCCAAATTTAAAACGGTAATAGTAAGTTTCCTTAGCCGCAATTTTTTTTGTTGTTAATATTTGAATGCAGTCTTATTCTAAATCATCTAAAGAACATAATATATGCATTAATAACTCAATACGTAACTTTTTTGTGGGTTAGTACAGGAATGCTTAAGAGCGTCCATATTATACTAGTATCTAGATTCTAGATGATGCCCGCAATTTCATTGCGCCAAAATTAGTTTATCCGCCATAAAAAGTATCCTTTGTCCCTACGAATAATAAAAACTAAGGAATCAATAGTATGGGAGTTACGATCGTAACTCCCATACTATTACCGATTTAAATTTGGTTCCTTTCGATCTGTCGTGTAACGTCAGCCTAGTACCGCTCAAGTCCACCTAAATATTGCAAATGTATTGAAATGTGTACCTAAGGTACACTTTTTTGACAAGTATTGTGGAGCATGTTTTTTGACCGAGTTACTTTTCCTTAGTTTTTATTATTCGTAGCTTTGTCCTTTCAAATTTGTCCATACCCAGTATAATCGGTTCAGCAGTTTGGGTGTGGAGAGATAACATACAGACAGACAGACACACTTTTGCATTTATAATATTAATATGGATTATCCGAGTTAATTTTTAGTTACATCAAGCCTCATTTCTAATTTTGTTTTAATATTACTTAGGTATCTTGTTTTTTTAGTCTGCAATTAAATACAAGCTTTCTCTTTCAAAATAAAGCCCCAAAAACTTAACAGTAACTTAATAATTATACGTACCTATAATAATGAACGTACGAAACAAACGAGAGACCACATGTTTTTGAACATAGGTGTAGGTATGTTTCCGTTACAGGGACCGTTGATATTTTAATAACCACAAAGTTAACTCAAACCGCCTAATTTATCCACTACTTAAATATTTGGTAATGTTAGGTCTCCGGCCTGCAATCCCCTCCCTCCGACAAAAAGTTTAGGTTAGTTTAGTGTCTAGTTGCAAACATAGTCCGTGTTTACTTCTAGATGACGCCCGCAACTCCGGTGCGCTAGAATTCGTTTATCACACAGGAATCATACATTTTTCCGGGAAAAAGTATTCTTTTTTCTTTCTCGGGACTCAAAGTAATAAGTTTAGATAGTAAATTTCAGCAAAATCAGTTCAGTAGTTTGGACGTGAAATGTCTTTTCTTGTCCTATAGCTCTTTTTTAGGGTTCCGTAGTCAACAAGGAACCATTATAGTTTCGGTCTGTCCGTCTGTCCGTCTGTCCGTCTGTCCGTCTGTCCGTCTATCCGTCTGTCCGTCTGTCCGTCTGTCCGTCTGTCCGTCTGTCCGTCTGTTTGTCTGTCCGTGGTTTTTCTCTGAGACTATAGGACCTACCTACAAAGCTGTAATTTAGAATGAATGCACATATTAATGATGCCGACAAAATGGTACATGAAAGCTTAAAAAATATTTTTTTATGGGGGAAGGTATTCCCTACACATCAAGCGGGGATGATTTTTTTTTCGCGTCCACCCCATCGTGTGGGGTGTCGTTGGATAGGTTTTTTAAAAATATTATGAGTATTCATAGATCATTTAGGGATCCGTTTGTGAAATATTAAGTTTTAAAGTGGAAAAAATCGTTAGAGTCCAGTGACCCCCCTTCTACCAGGTAAACGGTTGCTTCTGGAAATGTGAAAAAATTCACGGGAGTAGGAAAAATGCTGAATTTAAAAGGAAAACTATCACGGCTAAGAAGACTTCATAAGTTATTGAGTAATAGTCGATCAACTAAAAAAATGTATTCGGCGAAGTATAAAGGAACTTTTCGTTTTGAAAGTAACTGAGATGATGTTGTTAGTAGTGTAAAACACGTTATAAATGTACATTCATTGACCATACAAAAATTAAAAAAAACTAGCGGTACTACGGAACCCTACATTGCGCGTGGCCCGACACACACTTGGCCGGTTTTTTCCTCATGCTTTTGTCCTCCCTACATTCCAAAGCTTATTTCTCAATTCGGTTTTCTATAATACACAGGGTCATAGCCAAAATTAATGGATTATATACACACGTGTAACATTTTTAAAAATCTAATGCCGAATCTGTAAAGTGTAGGTATGTGTGTACATAATAAGCAAAAAGGTCAGAGCATAGAAATAGGCGGTGGTCAAAGCATTGTAATACATATACTAAAAACTATCAATTTTTAAATATGCAGCCAAATATTCCATAGCTTTGGTTATGGAAAACATTTTTTGTTCACTTTTAGATAGGGTTTATAATTTTTAATTAAAAAAATATCTCGACGTTTTATGGAAATTCTAAAACTAGAGCAATATACATATTTGTGATCAATCAGTAACAATACTACAAGTATGTTTTATTGCAAATAATATTTAAGCGTGAAATTAAAAATATTATAATGTGTATTTTACGCTGTTTGAGAAATTTAATTATAATTTAATTTATATCGCCTGAAATAACATTTACTACTTGCGAAAGCCTCGATTACACTCATTCAATTTGTCAAATGTAAAACTCGAGTTGTTTTGTTTTTTTCATAAAAAAAAACAGTTGAAATTACATATAAATAGATCCATGTATTAGATTTGCCATGGACATTTCAGTTTATATAAACATAAAAAATAAAAGGTACCAAAATAAAATTAATGGTTATAACTGCGAATAAAATATTCCCAGGTATTTTTATGATTGCATTGATTTGCTAACTACGTTCATGCGATTGCTCCTATGGGTCCTATTACCTATAACACGAAAGTGACAATTACTAACATTTACTGACATAATATTGTACATAGTAAGTGATATTGTCATGCCGTCACGACACAAAGCCACAAGACATGCTTAGCTAACTACTAAATATTTAAAACAATCCCCGATTCAAAACTCTAATATGTGTCCGGAATCAGAATGCTTTTACATTCTGATATGAACTAATATTGAACTGATCAAATCACTAGAAGTTGGAAAAAACTAGATCAAAATCGGTCCTGCCGTGCCGTTAGACACCACGCCACGGACAGAATCACAGACAGACAGACTCTTCAAACTTATTTAAACCCTCTTTTCTTGGGGGTTCAAAATTGCTACTGGTCATTGGTTATGTACTGGCGACATAATATCTGTTCCCTGTCGATACAGAGGCCGTAGCCAAAGTATCTTTCGTTAAAAACGATGACGAAATTCGCTATCAAAATGTATGGGATTTGACATTAGTCTTCACAAGCGAAATGTCACTTAGCGATGACTTATGTCAAACCGCATACATTTTTTGATAACGAATTTCGTCATCGTTTTTAACGAAAGATACTTTGTCTAAGGGGCCAGCTTGTTGTTCGTCGAATGTCGACATAACTACGTCGACAGCGTTGTAGGCTTCGTCGCATCTTGGTGTACCTAAAGAAGAACTGTACCTGAAGAATTACCTTCGTCTTCGAAGTTAGTGGTAGCGGTAGTTGGATCCGATGCTGCAACTAGCACCAATCGAGATTTAATAACAGACTGTGCCTGAAGAATTATGGGGTTTCTGTCCCTAGTCGTCGGTAGCGGTGGAAGGACCGTGGGTGCAACCTACCAATCAGCAAATTTTGCCGGACAACAGACTTCGTGAACTGTGCCTTTTTCGGGCTTCGTAATTAGTGGTGATTGTGATTCCTTACTCGGTGGTGCAACCACCAATCGGCAGAATCGAACTTTGATAGACAACAGAAGGTTCGCGTGATGTAAGGCGAGTTTGGAGTTGCGGTGATCGACATACGGCTAGATGGCTTCGAGCCAACTTTCAAGCTGAAGCGAACTGCCTACCAAAAAATTACAGTTTGATGAATAATAATAAAATGCCTCCTAACGATTTTGATGACGGTGGCCGAATTCATAGAAACCAGGCCAGGCGCAGGAGTCATTTTATAGCCCAAGTGTGTACGCAGTACACGAGCACTCTCTTGCTTTACCCCCATAACTCAGTGGGACGGACGACCGACACGACTGGCGAAAGATCAGAAGCAGGATCGACTTTTTAAATGCCCATCCGACGCATGTCATACATCCAGGCTATCAGCCTTCAGTGTCCTAACCAAGGTTGGTTCGTTTAGAAGTCAGAAGAACTCCTCAATTATGCTTCAAGTCCCCTACAATATGTAGGTAGGTAAGTTAGAATGTTTCTGAACTGTTTCACTGTTTCATTATCTAGCAACTACTGAGTTAGAAGAACTCCTCAGTTAAAATCATCAAAGTCCCCTACAATATGTTATTGTTATTGTGTGTGAGTTAAACCTTTCTGAACCCTCCGCAACTAAATTAAAAATTAATTACATCTGATAAAGGTCTGTCAGTCATTCGGGAATGACCTTCAAGTAGTTTAAGGACAAGGTTAAGGTATTATAAGTTGATGTAACAGGACAGTTTTAGTTTTAAAATATTTAAACCATGGTGACGGTAGATATAACTTCCCACCGAAAGTTTTTTTTTTTTTGCTTAATGACGCCCGTAACTCCATTACGCCTAAATATTATGTTTGTAGCGCGGAAACCTTACAGTTTTTCGCAAAAAAAACTATCCTATGTTCTTTCCCGTCTCTCAAAGTATCTCCATACCTTTCATCTAAATCGGTTTAGCCGACTGAAGAGGTAACTAACAGGCACACTGTCGCATTTATAATATTAACAAGGATGCTCATGATTAGGCTGAGACCCAAACATAGAGACTTGAGAGTCCAAGCCCAAATAAAATATTAACCCAACGTAAACGGGTGAAAGAGCATCCAGTGATTGAGGGTGAATATATTTTCGTGTTAGCCACATGAATGAGTGATCCGGTAGCCATTCTGCGGGTATCGGATATTTAAATTCGAGTAGTGTCATTCGCGGTCGACGAACCAGACGAGATACTTGTCTCATACATAACGTATGTGATAACTGCATTTAAATACAATTTGCCTACTGTCAGTATAATATATCAATCGACAAATCAAATTCATCCTATATTTAGAGCGAGATGTATAATGTAATACGTCAAAATTGGCATTCGTTGACGCGTTATTCATATAACCTTCCTGGGCTATCACTTGCAAAAACATTTTTCTTATTCATGAATTCACAGATGTGAATAATGTCTTTTGACACGTTCACATGTTTACACCTATTATCCAAGAAGGGTTCTAAGGTAGAGGCCATCGAGCAAGCAAAGTCATGTAGCAAATTAGTCTTCATGAAAATTTTCAACAATCCGGCTGTCTTTGCTGAACTATTTTGATAAACCTTTTGCAACCATTCCCCTATAAAAATGAAAGAGCGCCGACGCAGTCAATATTACGCAATGCACACTAAAGTTATCTCTTTTTTTCACAATCAGTCAACAAGCCGGCTATTCTTTCTAGTCTTAAGCCTCTGCACACATCTTTATAGTTTTAATTTAAAACAACAGAGATAGCGTTTCTTATTAAGGCTACGTTTGTTTGTCGATTTCGTGTGACCATTTCTGTGTAAATATTTTATCTAGGTACGGGCCGTTTCGTAATAAGATATACTTAAAAGCCCATCGAATTTTTTATAATATTAATTACTAGCCGTATTTTATTTATATTAGATGGATTTTTCTGGCTTTTTTGTACATAATTTGCAAGTTCTTAGGGATTAGATTTTGTTAATTATTTGCTTTTTCAAATTTTTTAGTACCAGTACCCTATCGGGAATTAAGATGGCGGGTAGGTAGTGCAAACTTGCCGGCACATTAAATACTGATACTGTATTTAGTCCGTGGATAATGAACAAATACAAGATAATATTTTAGCTAATCTTATCTTATTGCATATTTGCATATTTCCGCCATAGCTATAGGTAATTATTATGGGCGGCTAACATTAAATTTCGTTATCTTTTAAACTAATCCGTAAACTTCCCACGAAACATTTTTATCGCGAGTAAATAGTACCTAAATACGCCTTAAAAGAATAATAATAAAGATATTATTCTACGCTTAAGAGTTACAAAAGTTACATTATTAAGGTTTTTAATTTTGTGTTGAAACTTACATTGTCGGATAAAAAAAATCGGCCAAGTGCGAGTTGGACTCGCGCACGAAGGGTTCCGTACCACAATAGAGCAAAAAAGGCTGCAAATTGTGTTTTTGTATGGGAGCCCCCCTTAATTATTTCATTTATTTATTTTATTATAAATTATCAAACAAATAAAACTGAGTATTTCGTGAATATTTCAAGTGCATATGTATTATGTACCTATTGCCGTTATTGATATCGAGCAAAAAATAGCAAAAAAATCACATTTGTTGTATGGGAGCCCCCCTTAAATATTTAATTTAATTGGGGGAGTGGGGTGGAGGTTTATATGAGAGTGAGACTTTCATCAATTTTATGGATTAGGACATAAGAGTTTACACGGGACTGAAGACAGTAACTAAAAAACCTTTAAATAAGTACTTACAAGAACCAACAACCAACCAAAAAAACTGAAATCCCACCAAAAACATTTCTTGTAAAATGTTGCCGAGACAATCACTATGATACTAACGAACCAGCCGAGCCATACATATTTACTGGTATGTAGAATTTGTTTAAGTTAGGGTCGGTAGAATTAGGCCGTGTAGATCCAGAAGCTTGGCTCTACATGAGATCTCATATCATTTTCACAGGGTAAACCTTATGTGGTCGTCTCGGCAACATTTTACAAGAAATGTTTTCGGTGGGATGCATTTGAGTCGCAACAAGATATCTTTCAATATGTTTAGTCTACCGTAGTCTGAACGAAAAATATTGTAAACACCATTAAAAGCCAGACTGGCGCGTAAACAAGTCACTGAATAGAACAGTACAAAAGACTATTTATTATTACTATCGTTTCATAAGCATTATCTTTATCTTAACAATATAAATAATATTGTTATAATCTCTTTGTATTATAGCTTCTTAGCCTTTCATGCTGTGTCATGTTTCCTTATATCAGCATTTTATTTTAATTAAAACGAACCGGATAGAAATAATATTATACTTTTTAGATGAAAACTGTAATAAGCAGAATTTTCGGTGTTTTATTTCTACACTACGAATACTTTCTACTTAAATACCTCGACAAACCTGATTCGATACTTTTAAACGTAAAGCTATAATTTAATATTGTTTTGGGCTATTCCTGGCTCTATTGTGCACTGACGTATACTAGTTATTACAGTTTGTCTGTATAATTGTGGTTTCTCCTTAACCTAGGGGAGCCGAAAATATTAATTACCTGTGCTTCCTTCGCTTATGGTGTATTTGGTGTCGAAACAACATATTGTGAAACAACGTTTATAATAATTAACTTCTTCGTACCGAAATTCGTTTCTTGCGGGAAATAGGGCATTTTTTCGAAATAAAATTATTGTACGGCTTTTTTTTTATTTCACGGGATTTAAAGTATTTACATGGTAAATTCATCCAAATTAGTTCAACGCTGAAGAAGTCAAAGACAGAATGACACGCATATTCTATAATATATCTATGGTTTTTTGCTATTTAATAATCATTTTTTATTTAATCATTATATATCTAAATAAGTTTAAAATACAAATTAATTTCGGAATCGTCCAAAACTATGAGAATGGATACGTAGCCTTAATTTTCCAACGATTATCATCGGAAACGGGTTGTTTGTGGAAAAGTGGGTGCTGTTATTATATTGACCAGTAATTATCGCGGTTAAGTGGGCACCCATGTGCCTTTCCACTGGACACTGCCTATTGTTAGACAGGTTAATGAATGAAATAATAATGTATGCATGATGAGTGACCATTTATGGCATTACTGTACTGTTTAAATTGCTTCATTTCTTGTGTCGGTGTATTGCAAAATATTGTCGGTTTGTGCCAAAAACAATTGGTGTATTAGAATTGACCACATATTTTGGACATATATGCTCTTTAAAAGTTAAGGTAGAAAAATAATTGTCATACTTGAAGTTAAAAAATCATGTTATGTTTGGTTGACACTCTTAACGCCAACCCTATTTATAGATTTTTTTCTTGAACTCAAACTCAAATTTTTTTATTCAGAATAAATTTTTGCAAATATTTTCTGAAAGTCTACATGATGCCTACCACCGGTTCGGGAACTAACCCGGCGAGAAGAACCGGCGTAAGATGGAATGGAAACTTGTGTTTGTCAAATTTCTTTCTGCCTAACCTCTACGCCTAAGCACAAGAACTTGTGCCCAAAACATATGTATTTGCAATTATAAAATAACGTCTTGTTATGCGGTTGCTTTGCCAGATAATAAGTACCTATATTAAGGCAAAATTTATATTTTATTCGATTTGTGCCAAAGTAATAAATAACCAAACTTTGCTGTATAATTAAATATAAGTGACACGCCAACATTATAATTCGGTCTTTAGCGGTAACATTACAAAGCCATATTTTATGAATTAGATAAAATCTATTAAAATGTGCTATGCTATACATGTCACTTTTGAATGCTATTTTAATTTGTCATTCTAATTCAAGTAGCGTTTAATGTAAATTAGACTTGTCATATTTTAAATTAGCATTAATTTAAAGTGGTCCCCTTATAATATTATATTGTAGAAATGACCAAAACTAATTGTAGTGATATCTCAAGATGCGTCGGGCCACCTGTTGACGTTAGGGTGGTTCTACACCTTACCCTTTTGCTTATTAGATGGTTCACTCGAATGAAATGTTTCATTTTTATTTGAAAAATTACATTTTATTTATTGTTTAATTTTATTTGAACTGGAAGGTACAAAATTAAAGACAAAAAATTAACTTAAGAGGGCGACTAACCCAAAAAATCAAACATCGTCCTTCTCTCTTCACACTCACGCCCGTCTTTCATATGCCAGGTGTTTTGGACGACGCGGAATCATCGCCAAGTTAGTTTTTTCTTAATAACTCGATAAATATACATACATTTTTACGAAACTTTTAAAAAATAACTTGCCTATATTTCAAAATAGCATAAAATAAAGAAACTATATAACTAGATAAAAGTAATTATATAATAAGTACTAGAAATTATTAACCATTTCTACGATCGCGGGTGCAACATCAAAATTCTCAAATCTCTTAAAGGTGAATTAAATCGTAATTCTCTAACAAATTTTAAAATTTTCGACATAGAATATATAATTATACTAGTAAGTTTGTAATAAAACTGCACCAAATTGCATTTTTTTTTTTAATTTTCAGTTGTTTATTGGCCTGACAAAATTAATCGTCTAAAGCACTACAAACGATTGAATAGTATAATGTATACAAAAGATTTCGACGTATTGCTGTATAACTATACTACAACTAAACTTTAATTTGAAGCATATGCTATTTTAATTTAAAAATATGGGAAAAAACATCGCGTCCCTTAGATCATATTGTTTAAAAACTTTCTAAATTATTCTAATTCCATTTTTTACCGATAAAAGTTGTTTTGTTAGTAAATACAAATCTTCTTACGTATATTCCAATTAAAAAATGTAACTAATGCCACATTTTTAAAATTCTCGTTGAGGGCCGTCTCTAGCGGAATGGCCCCATACCGACTTCAAATTATTTTAGTTTCGTAATTGACTCTGATGGATAATATAATTTATTTCTTAGCCATCGATAGGTATAATTAACGCTATCGCTAATACCATTGTATTATAACTTTTACTAGTGTAGTAATAATAGAAGTAACGCTCAAAACGCAATCAAAATTTTTTGACAAGACGCTCTTTCTAAAAATTTAAAAGCTACGTTGTGTCGGTAAAGATAAAAGATATTTCGTAGCATAGCAGTTTCTGGTTAGATATAAATATACAAGATAAGAGGCGCTTATTATATTAAGTAATTAGTACAGAACATTTTTGAGTCGTCACGGGTGGAGGCTTCGAATTAAAATGTGTAACAATAAGTTATAATGTGAGATTTCTAAAATGTTGTACTTACCAGCTTTAGAAAGTGGGTTTCAAAGTTTTGACGGACTTGCCTTACAATTGAACAAGGTACAATTTTCTTACAATAATAATTTATCTTGAGTTTTTTTTTTAAATTATTAAATTGTGCCATTTATTTGAAATGTAATTAATATTTTAAAGAATGTTTTAGGAACGTAGAGTAATCATCTATTCTTTATTTTTCAGGACAATGCGATTGAAAGCTAAAATTAAAAAGAGCTTTTTCTCTTTACTGACATTAAAAAATAAAACATAATATCGTGTCTAATTAAATTCTACAAATACACTCCAGCTTAGTAGTATAAGGCACTATAAGGAACAATGAGGAATTCAGTGCACATAAAATTAAAATAATTTTTGTGCAAGACACAGACAGATCTAAAGACTAAAAGCCATAGACCCCTGTCGAACCTTTGTTAAAATTAACATAAAAATATTTATTAAATCCGTCTGTGCCAAGCTTTTGTAGGATTGCATGAATTGAACATGCAAAACAAGAGAGTTTTAATATGCATTTTGCATTCTTGTACAGTAATTTTTATATTAAAAAGCGTACAGAAATGTAGATGATTCATAAATCATCATGACAACAAACATTTTTTAAGTTAATACGTCTTGTCATCAGGTGTTTTAAAACTTATAACATCAACTGGAAAATATACTATAACATTTGACTGGGTGACCGTGCTCATATAATTTATGGGACAGCCGAATTTTATCTACATTTAAAAGTATAATAAAGGGTTGTACCAATTTATGTAAAGCGGCATTTTACACCTGCTAACAAACGCTATTGGTTCAAAAGTTATCACAAAATTAACATTTACTATAGTTTTATCGTGTCGAAATATTTAATTCGTAACGCTACATGCACACGCGCTATTGTCGTGAGCGTCTACTTATTTTGTTTTTATATAAATATTCATATACGCTTATCACGATGTATAAGGTAATTAGTTTTTATTACAAAGCATATAGTTGTAATTAATTCTAAATGGGCGTAATTATATATACTGCGTTACGTGAACGAAAAATGTGTGGTGGAAATTTCGATTACAGTTAATCGTTAATTCATTTTTTAAGTTCAGATTTTTTGGAAGCGAAACATAATTTCTGCTTAGGTAAATACTAAATTGCATAAGATCCTATTTTCTTTTGACCAATCTACGAAATCGGAGAAACAACACTAAAAACAAGTCTTTGAAACCATAATATTTAAATTAAAAAATATATTTTGTCTCTGAATAAGTACTCTCTGTAATATGATATTACATTCCTAGTTTTTGCACGCGAATGGCTTAGCGTTCAGAATTTATTCATAAAAAAAATAAAGCAAGCCTTCCATTTACAATTAATAAAATGCGGCAATTACACGGTGGCACCGGGATGCGGTGAAGAACTCGCCAGAGACGATGTCAACTGATTAAGTTAAATAAGGTTTAAAAAGCGTTTAGTTGTTGACACGTGTTGAGATTGTATCTACAATGGCGTGTCTATGCGGCGCGAATAGTGACGCCATGTTTTGTTGCAACTGCGGGACGGGGTGACATGTTTTTATTGAATTATACAACATTATAATTTATACTTTATAATGTATCAGCGGTGAAAAGGTGAAGGTTGTTTGTGTCATAAGTAAAACGGTTTAGTGCCTTTTATTTCTTGACGAAGTCGATCATAACAGGAACTGAAAAGGTACATTTTATATGTGGTAATGAAGCTAAGAAGCTATATTCCCCATTAAAAGTATATTCCCGATTAAAGGTACTTAAACGAATATGATTATTCAATATTTTACAAGCTCGTTGATGCATCGATTAAAACGATTAAAACGAGGTTACCGTAAAAGTCAAGTCAAGGTCAATTTACACGCTTGCACACGTAGGTATAAATTTCTTAAACAGGTAGGGGAGGCCAGCTCAAAGCGGCCACAGAAGGTAAAGCGGCCACGCTTAATATTTCGGTTATTTATAAAGGCAGAGTGACGTTTGCGCTCTGACGCATAGTGAACATCCCGCCCCGCCCGCTCAATGATGCGGTAGCGGTTGGGGAAGGCGCGTGCTTGTAGTGACAAAAATATTGGAATTGCACGTTTTATTAAAAAAAAAATGCTAGGTAAATTCTTCCTGTTTTAATTATTTTTTTGTATATTTGAATGCTTCTATTATCCCGGTGTCGTTGCTTATCTATTTAGCTATATCTATAGGTCTACCAGAATCTAATGGCAAAAAGTGAGAAAATAAATTGACTCTAGCAATACCGGGGTAATTGGAATAAAACATTTTGATCCTTTTTTTTTTTCTTATAGCGGCTGATTCTGTGTGTTAAACATGCAAATATAAAAATTTATCCAATGATCAAGGATATTTTATGAAAATCTGCTGTCAAAAATTGCCATCAGATTCTGGTAGACCTATATGTTGTTTTTTTTCTGGAGTAAGATAAAAAATGCGAAAGAAAATTATGTTAAAACAGAACGGTTGCCAAAAGGCAAAGTGGACCGGGCAAAGCGGTCAATAGGCCGCTGAGTTAAATGATAGATTTATATGATAATTACTTAAAAATATATTTTAGGTAGTGAACAACTATAAAAGGAAAACTAACCAGGGGTCAATACTACTACCAAAAATCAAAATTACGTTTGCCTAATTTATATGGAGCCATATGAAGATCCACCTATAGAAAATTGGATTTGCTCTGATGACTGCCAGTTGTGGGCTCATGAAGCCTGTACGACTTACTCCGGCATTGGAGCTTATTTCTGTTGTGTACTTCATTAAGTATTTTTAAGTTTACTGAGAAGAATAAAGTTTTATTGATATATTTTGACTATTTTTATTTTAGAAGAGTTGATTATTTTTTATTTAAAAAATGTTCCAATTTTTGGAAGGGGATTAATAAAAATTGTGTAATTGATTTGATTTAAATGTTATGAATAATAAGTTTAATTACTGCGTATTTAAAAAAATACATTCAAGACTGGAGCTCTGAGCGATATAGATAGCAGTTTAAGATGATAATTTGGAGACTGACCAACTTCATACCACTTGTTAATTTGTTTTTAATAAATACCTTTTTTACTACATTTTTGGCATTCATTTTATCAAAAAAATACATTTATATATAACAAAAAAATATCATTTCGTGTGAACATTTGGGCTGGCCACGTTGCTCTTACCCCTATGGCCGCTTTAGGCGGGCCCTCGGGCAAAGCGGTTTTTGACAGGTTGTCGTAATATGTGAATCATGAGCTAATTTTAAGATTTGGGTTAATATGAATTATACATAACAGAATTATAATAAATGCACTATCTGGTAGTACATTTTTTTATTTTTAAATATATAATATTTCGTTTTTTTTTTAATTGATTTAATTGAATTGGTGGCCGCTTTGAGCTGATCGCCCCTACACTTCTGTTATCATTTAATTATTACACAGACCTTGTGGCACCACCATGAACGATTTAGAAGCACGAATTTGTGTAATTCGGAGAAATAGCTTGTGTTATATTTTGTTTCAGAATTTAGTTAAAGTTTAAGCTTGTAAAAATGTGTCTACTGTTTACAATGTGTAGGACACAACATGGTTAGGAGAGTTAAAATGATCCCAATCACCTACTCAGAGAATACCATGCCATATTACAATGTTGTGGTTTAAAAATAGAGAAAATTATAAATATTCCGGAATGTCCTGTGTCTAGAAATATGATGGTGTTCCCATTAGCGAGCCATTTGTCCCGCTGAGCGATGCCTCCTTACCTCCTGTGACGAATAGCACTACTAGTTATTACCAATTAAACATTATACACCCGTTTTATACAAAACTCACACTAATTACAACATTTAATTAATAAAAAATAACTTACTAATTTGTTAATTTAATAAAGCTAATTTGAGGTGATTTAAATAAAGTTATATTTAAGTCATTGTTAAGTTTATCGTTCGATCTGGCCTTGAAACATCACCTGTTATTAATTATTTTTTGTGCCGGCTTATCTCTCGATCTACCTTTAATCTGATTCTTCTGATTAACTTAGTAGCTATTACAAGTTTTAATACATTTTTATGTTTTTTCCTTTTAACCTCTTGGAGTTCGCAAGCATTGGAATGACGTCACAAATCATCATCAACATTAACTGAAATTTAAATAATGGTCGCAGAGCACGAAAATTAACGTTCATTGACCCATCGTTTCTTGTCTCTTTCACTCGCGCCTAGGGAATGCAAATCTCGCGAGATTGGGGCTCAAGCGAGATCCCGCGAGTTTATGAATAACAAATACTGCGAGATCTCGCCAGTATCGAGACTCGCGAGATTAGCAGTTTGGTGGGTTCTTTTTTTGCAAATAATCACAATATTTGAATAGATTAGGAAAAAAATAATAAATATTATTTAAGTATTACGTATAAGATAAACATTTATTTTCACGAATTTTTTCAATAGACTTTTAGGCTGCCTTCACATTAAGTCGCCAGTAGTGCGGCAGCCGCGCTACTCGCGACTTTATATGTGGGAGAGCCATGCTTCGGCACGAATGGGCCGGCTCGACCGGAGAAATACCACGTTCTCACAGAAAACCGGCGTGAAACAGCGCTTGCGCTGTGTTTCGCCGAGTGAGTGAGTTTACCGGAGGCCCAATCCCCTACCCTATTCCCTTCCCTACCCTCCCCTATTCCCTTCTCTTCCCATCCCTATCCTCCCCTATTACCCTATTCCCTCTTAAAAAGGCCGGCAACGCACTTGCAGCTCTTCTGATGCTGCGAGTGTCCATGGGCGACGGAAGTTTCTTTCCATCAGGTGACCCGTTTGCTCGTTTGCCACCTTTATTTCATAAAAAAAAAATGTGAAGGTAGTCTTATGCATCAAACTGTTTTTGACGTATCTGTCTATATTTTTTTTATTAAACTTCAGTAGTAAACTTTGACATACGTATCTATCAAATAACAAATGAAAGAAACAACCAGTCTTCTCTTCTAATATCAAACAAAAATCTTATAGTAATAAAACAGTTCTTTTATAACAAAGAAAACAACAAGAAGTCAAAAAAAATGAAACTTATTATCTGAGTTGAGTTGTCTATTAAACTGAGATATTAAATTATCAATTAAATGAAACTATATCTACTCAGTCAAGTGCAATCTCGTCAAACTCGCGAGATCTCACCTTTTTTTCGTCCGAGATCAATCTTGCTAAAAAAGGCCGAGATCTCGCGAGATCTCGTTCTCGCGAGATTGCATTCTCTACTCGCGCCCTGCATTGTTTCCCCAGATAGGTACGCAGTAAGAACATAGATAGCATTTTGTGCGCAAGAAAGAGACAGTAGGTCCAAATCTGTACGATCCGCGACCAGACTATAGCAAGTAGTACGCCAAGTAGCAGAACTATTGCAAAACATGACGCAATATTCCGAGTCCCGCGTTATAGGAACTAATGTTGCAAAATTGATATGATTAGAATAGTTAACATGGATTCCATGGCTTTAAACAGTAGGCATCCTAGCTCCACTGTACATTAAGTCCCACGCAACAGACCATGAAGACAATATAAGACTCAGCTATACAGTCTATTAAAAGAAAGGGGTAAAGGAATTATGATTGAATATTAGTGATTAATTAATTATTTCTTAATAATAATTATTTTTTTACCATTTATAATATTTTTACATTTTTAACATCAGCAACAAAGTCATTTTTGCATTGTATTTTTAGGGTTCCGTAGCCAAATGGCAAAAAACGGAACCCTTATAGATTCGTCATGTCTGTCTGTCTGTCTGTCTGTCTGTCTGTCTGTCCGTCCGTATGTCACAGTCACTTTTCTCCGAAACTATAAGACCTATACTATTGAAACTTGGTAAGTAGATGTAGTCTGTGAACTGCATTAAGATTTTGATACAAAAATGGAAAAATTATTAAAAATTTTAGGGGTCCCCCATAGGTACCCTTTAAATTTCATATATTTTAATTTCATAAAATAAACCTTATTGCTGCTGCGGAACCCTTCATGGGCGAATGCAACTCACTTAGCCGATTTTTTAACGTCTGTTTGTAGTGAAACAAAAATACATCTTGCCTCTTGTTGATTATATGAAACAAAACAAGCTTTTGATCAAAAAATATGTTTTAATTTAGAGTTGCTACTTGCTACATTTCGCACGCAGTTGAGCCAACCACCTTAGTGACTTTTTGGTACAAAAATAACAAACATTTTATAATGAAGCAATTTATTCCATGGAAATAGACAATTTTTAGACCTAAGTATTAATCAGGGTAAGCGAAGCGAGCCCCAGTAATAATAATTTATATTTATATTATGTAGATGTGTTATCATCGGCGAGTCAAGGTTTGGTTACTATTAAAATATATAAAAAAAACTGCCTTAAAGATTATTACCACGCAGAAAAACGACGCGAGCCCTCACAAAGTTCGGCTTTTAGCTAGTTATTTTCTTTTTAAAAATATCGTTCTGAAAATCGCATACATGTCCACGCCCCTTAATGGAACTAACCGTTGTAACAAATAGGATATATAACTAAATTACACACTAGAATGTAATTATAGTTATTTTTATATTTAATGTATTGAAATGTTTGTTTTTATAACACATTAGATGTACATCGACCTCTCTGCAGTTCAGTTAATAGTGTTTATTGTGTCCATAATAGGAGAAAGGTATTTCTAGTATTTAAATTGCTATATGAAGGGTACTCGATTATTCTTTATTACTTTGTTTGTAGGAACTAAATTAAGTTTTAAGACGAGACCGCACTAATAAGACACGACACGGTGCGACACTTCACGTTCCATACAACTGACGTTGTAAGGGCCAATTCAGACCGCAACGCGACGAGTAGATGCATTTCTAAATTTACAGTATGGATTTGACAGATTTGCAAGACGTCTCATGTCTCAGTTCTCACGGTCACGAAATCTGGCAATTCAGTACAAATTTAGAAATGCATCTACTCGTCGCGTTGCGGTCTGAATTGACCCTAAAACGTCAGTGGTACGTTTTGCGAACGTCAATTGTATGAAAAGTGAAGTGTCGCGTCGTGTCGTACCGCGTAGTGTTGCGTAGTGCGGTCTCACCTTTAGATGAGTTAAAGGTAGGTACAGACTACAGTGCAGAGGTATGATATTAATTATTAATGCAAGGAACAAGGAATCTGAGACAATTGGATGACGTTGTCATGGTAAGTTTCTTTTCTATGCTACCTACTTCTGTCTATAAAATGACACTTTACCGGCAAAAGACACCGATCACCAAAAAACCCTCATTGGCTATTTTTGAGTAATCTTGTTAGGTATATCTACAATATGTCTTCTAGACTGAGGTATTTAGACTTTTTTCTTTTTCATTCGCCTTTTTTAGGGTTCCGTACCCAAAGGTCAAAAACGGGACCCTATTACTGAGATTCTCTGTCCGTCTGTCTGTCTGTATGTCTCCAGGCTGTATCTCAAGAACCGTTGTAGCTAGACTTCTGAAATTTTCACAAATTGTATATTTCTGTTGCCGCTATAGCAAAAAATACTAAAAGCAAAACAAAATTAATATTTAAGGGGGGATCCCATACAACAAACGTGATTTTTTTGGCCTTTTTTGCTCGATATCAATAATGATAACAAGTAGGCACTTTAAATTTTCACAAAATCCTTAATAATATGTGTAAGTACTTTAATAATTAATAAAAAAAAATCATCAAGCCCCAAGCGGTGCCATGCGGCCGCGATAACAATAGATAAGCTATTGTGTCTCGTTTTTCCATGATCGACGGGTTAAGGGAAGCTATTGTGTCTCGTTTTTCCACGATCGACAGGTTAAGGGGGGCTACCATACAAAGAACACAATTTTTGGGCTATTTTTTCCCTTTAACGGTACGGAACCCTTCGTGCGCGAGTCCAACTCACACTTGGCTGATTATTTATTTATTATCGCCATTTAGTCGGGTTATGTAAAATCGCTGTCGGCTGGCCTTGACTTAAATGATAGTGGACCATCCACTGTCTGTCTGTCCATTTCGATGATGATGATGCTTATGTCGAGTAGGGTAGAGTGAGGTAACAAGTACAAAGCGTTTGATTGTGACAACCGTACGGCGAGATTATATCAACAATGGTTTCTCACGGCGTGCCACCGAACCGGGAAGCACGCGACATTGGAAAATAAGACCCCGAGTGTACAGAGCGGTGTCGTTAGTGTCAGTCTATTAATCAAAGTGCAAAAGTGACACTTTAGAATTTAGATTCTAGCGTTATTTAAATAATTGTCAATGCAAAAATTCTATGGATATAATCGGCTTACATCAGCTTGGGAACTAGTGACCTAATCAAAAACTTACTTAAGAATTAGCACGGATAAATTAATTTTAAGCCATTCCGTAACGAAAACTAAAAAAACCAAAATTTTCGGGTTAGGTCACTTCAATTCTGAACGAACATTGTAAAAAGCACGTTGAAGTTATTTCCCAACAAAAAGATTCAGATTATAATTATGATAATTTTTAATATGTCAGGTCGAAATCAGGCTACCTCGGACACGAATTTCGTTAAAGGTTAAAACTTATTGGACGAGTCATTAACTACATATTTTAAGTAAAAGGTTGACATGTTAACGTCAAGAGTGAACTAAAAAGCCGTACACGCATTTCGCATTACCTAGAATGTAATAAATTATCATCATCATATGTTATAACGTACAAAATAACAAAGGATAGCATTTTATAGATAATAAATATAAAATATTACAGCTAATTGAAATATTAAGGTTAATACGGCCTCGGAAATAGTCAAATTATAGGTAACGCGCTAAATATTATACCTACAAATTGTTTTACGTGTTAAAAGTAATTTATATAATGTGGGCGAATTTTAATTTATTACGATCGTATGTTGTAAAATATTAATGAAATATTATGATGAAATGGACGTGTTATAGTCATTTCGTCGCGTGTGTTCAGGGCCTTAGATTTTCGCGAGGCGGACCAAGATGATTTATTTGAGTAAACATTTTTTTAATAGTTGTAGATCTGAATCGTCTACAATAGTTACACGCACGTTACATAAGCTTCATTTACGTGGTGATGCTAGGGATGTGTGCATCTACTTATCGATGGTAGGATTTTGTTTAAAGTTCTTTAAACATTTTAGGGATGTCGCTAGATGCATTTTATATATTTTTTAAACTTTTGTGATTAAACCATTACATCCACTTTTGCAAATTGAGACTACTTCATAGTCTAATAAGACGACGATCACATACTACTAGATACCTTAATAACACAACCTTTAGTTTTGTAGTAGGATAAACTTATTAACTAGGAATAGCCCACGTCGCGTATCTTATCGTAAGCTTAAAGATATAAAACAACGCTTATTATCATTATCACTTAATTAAATTGTTCAGACATAAAATTGAAAACGCAAAGCCCCGCGGTTCACCATATTACCTTATATTATCAACAGCGTACTAAATTGACTACGTTATTGACAGATCATTCGGTCAATGTAAACACGCTATTAAAATTTTGATCACTCTTAACACTTGAGTGCAAATTTTGGTAGGTATTTTGTTTATTTTAGAAGTGGACATTTTATTTAGGCATTAGACATTTCAGATGTTCCTACATAATTAACAATTATTATCAAAATATGGGCAAAATATAGTCAAATATTAATTATGACACATTAATGACCCACACAATTTTACATTTCAACGTTAACAAAAATTAAGCATTTAAATGTATTTATTCAATAAAAATAAAATACAAAAATTTTGTTGAAAATGCCGACATAAGTCAAAATCTTGTACAACACTAATTCCTTAATTGTGTTCCAAAGGTGCTGCTCCACAGACGGCGGAAACAATATATTTAATTATACACTTCGCTTGTAATTAGTAAAAATTAAAGTTTTCAACAGAATATATAATTTTGTGCTATAAAATTTATTAACATAAAGATATTTGTGGCATTATAATTATTTAATTATATCGTATTACTTGGTGATGTGTGTTGGGGTAAATTAATTTAATAACTTATTTGAATGGTAAGTATTAGTTTTCTTATGCCTTCTGTCGCACTGCTGGTTAATGATTCATGATATTATGAAAATACCGAACTTTTCTAATCCTTTATTTTTAATAATATTATAAAAAATTGTGAATAAAAACTACTGAACAGATAAGACCAAAACTTTGTATTTACACATTTTGGAGATATTTTCAAAAACACAGCCTTAAGGGGGTAAAACGGGGAATCAACGTTTGCTTTCGAGTCATTTGTGCAAGCGAACTCGCGGGATAAAGCTAGTACATTATAGGAATAGAATTATTATAGCATATTAATAAATTATTTAAATTATACATATAACAAGCTGTGGACTTCTTGGCCTCAGGCAGGGTTTCAATAAAATTTTCACTTGTTATTGATAGATCCCTTTTACAGCCCACCGCCGCTGTAATGAAAATAAGGCCGCACTCACAGTTGTTCATTTAAACACTTGAATTTGCTTCTTTTTAAGGCGGGCTGAAACCCCATTTTGTTATTTCTTGATACCCGATTTACCTAGTTCCAATATAATAACGAAATGTAAAAAAAATATGAGATATAGAGCACAATATTTAAAAGGGCTTAAATTAAAAACATTTTAATAAAAAATAATACTTTCGCTGTAATTAATTTACAAACTAACCTCCGACAAAACTCTTTGTCATCGAAATATAAGTATTAACAAGAATAACTTACATTTTATTTTAATAAATAGTTAATGAATCTATTTTAAAAAGGTCTGAACCGAATAATCTTTTTTCTTAATATTTACTTAGAAAGATATTTAAAAGACACATGAGAAATAGAGAAGATCCGCCCCTAGAAACTACAATTTTATGCTTAGCTAAAATGAATCTTATTGCGATGCGACACGCTTGGTCTTTGGTTGTGTGCAAGGTTATCGTTTGGAATTGAGATAAGTCCTCGCCTTAACCGACATTTTTGTTGTAATAATCGACTTAAGTGTAAGTGTTTGTAAATACATCTGTTTGTATCACCTATAAAATTAGGTTGAAAGTAAATATGTAGTTAGGTACCAATTCAACATCATATTTATTTATCTCTCTCTCTTCTATCGATACGCAAAAAATTTGAATAGAGTCGTCTTGTGTTTTGTAGACAAACATTAAAGATTATTTTGTCATACAAAACATTGTATAACTATAACGACTAATGACAATGTGGATATCATTAAGGGTAGGTTGCGTCATAGGCGTTACTATAGTTACAGTTAAGGTTAATTTTAACAATAACTATAACAATAACCACAGAACTTGACAAAATATGTCCAAGTGACATTAATTGTTAAAGTTAATGGGGATGAGAGTAAAAATAAAAAATTAATTATCCATACAAATTCACAGGAAAAAATAATTTGTTATGACAACACTGTGAGCATTATTAACTGCCGAGCAAAATTATCGTCAAATATGGCATCCATTATTGTCTTTTAACCGGAAATTTAACAGTTGATTTGACATTTTGCTATAGTAAATTAAGTTGGTTAAACCCACTCTTATTGTATAGATAGAGTTAATTTTAAGTTTTCCATATATATCTCGTAACTGCATAGGAAGTAGTCGCTTGGCATATACTCGAAGCTTGTGATAGGTGACAAATGATATTTGCCTGCTCGACAGGCGTATTAATGCTCCTAGTTTGATTATAGTTTCAATCTAAAGGGTGGGCACGCCCAAGTTTTAATTTTCGATGCGTCGTGCCTAGTAATAGGATTACCTGTCACATACTTTTTACTAGCTGACCTGGCGCGTGTCGGCATATACGTTTACTAAAAAAAGGCATGTTTTAGTCATAGGAATTAGGAACCTTATTGAATCACTCTATTTCAAAAACTCCATCAAATCCGGTGCGTAGTTTTATAGGTAAGTCTAAATACAATAAAATTTTTAGTAATTAAACAACTATAAAAAATCGTACTCTTATAAACAGGAACTGACAAAAATTAAAAAAAAATCACTCAGATATCCGCGCTACAAACTAAACTTGTTTAGTTAAAAACTACTCATTTGCCGTGTGTTTTCAGTTCAAATTAAAAAAATATATATATCAATAACAATAATTATCCAAGAAATCATAATAATACACAGAAACTAGCCACAAATATCACTTTTCCCTCCCGAGAAAAATTGAGTCACAAAAATACAAAAGCACGTGAGAGCGCCCTTACATGCGCTTTCAGTGCGACGCGACGCGACGCTGAAAGGAGAATGAAGTAAAGTGGTACAAATGTCTACCACTAACGAGACCCATATTGACTTATTATCCATTAAATATAGAGTAACTTTCAGTATGAGACAAAATAAAAATAAGCTGTCAGTAAAAACTTATGACCATATGAAAAATTATTTTTTTAGTGAAAATATTGATATTGATATTCATATACTTCAGTGAAAACTTAATAGGGAATGTCAAACGGCATGGCATAACATAGATTAAGTAGTTAAAAATGCAATTGATCATATTATCAACACTATTTTATGGAATAAAATGGTAGAAAACTTTAATTCCGTCATAACTTTTTATTGACAGGATATTTTTGGTTGCGGTCTAGTTATATAATGATTCAGTATTTAGCAGACCATTAAATAAGTATCATTGGTGGTGGACATTTGCACCAAATCAATACATTTTTATTACATCGACAATATTTTTCTGAAAACATGACTTTTCATTAAGCCATAACTTTTCACTAACAGGATATTTTTGAATGCGGTCTGGTTATAATCATTCAGTATTTAGTAGACAATTTTACTATATAGGTCTCGTTAGTGGTGGACATTTGGACCAAACTCCATACATTTTATGTCATACTGCTTTCTTTCTCAATTAATATATAAAATCGCTTTTTGTTCCGTAAATCTAATTATATGGCGTCGGAAATTTTTATCGAATACAATTTTTAACTCTCAGGTGCATTGGAACGGAGTGAATGTAAAAGGAAATATCGTCGCTTTTATTTAATATCGGTTTTGTGGCGTCATTTTAGTTATTTCATTTAATCCGCTTATTGCTTTTCATTTCTATTCGTTTCGACTGTTCTCGTGAGTTTTGTGTTAATTGTGTTTGAAATATGATTAGCCTTTAATATACCTAATACAAATTAAATAGATTTGCTTTTGCACTACAAGGGTATTTAAGGCCCGTATAAATAGTCAGTACTTAAGATGCATCTCGGTCTCAAGACACGGTTCAGGCTCTGTGCATTGCATCCTTGCCATTTAAGTACCTTTATTTTTTTAAGTAGTGCAAATGTAAGCAGTATGAGCATATCATTCAGATATTATCTCACCAATCGAAATTTTATAAATCGGCGTATTCCATAAATAAGATTGTAGATTTAGGGACAATTATTTGATCAAATTTGTTTACACTTAGATCAAAATGATATTATAATACCGATTGAATGGCATAACAATTTCAAGGATTTGTACGTAGTGTTCCAGGATCAGTGTTACTAAGCGTCTTCCGGACGTTTCGCATTGTTACTTCGGCGTAGCTATCGACACTTCACGGAATTTCGGAATTCAATAAATAGACCTGCCAATTAATATTTCTTATATTCATGGCCGGTTTCACCACTTCCTGATAAGTGCCGGATAGGCTATCCACAACTTATCTGACAGATAGAGTATGGAGTATCTGAGTATGGAGTGATAAGTTGTGGGTAGCCTATCCGGAACTTATATATATGTAAGTGGTGAAACATGCCCTTAAATATTTTATTTAATGATAAATTAAGTTTAATTTAATGGCGATTATTTGATAGAAACTCCGTTCTCATATTTTGTCAAACTACTAATTAAATTAAAGTAATTATTAAATGGCTCTAAATGTTACCGTTAGATACCTATACCTTATTCGGCTTAGACACACGTTCAGTTAGTCGCAGAGCACACAATAATGACAAGTTACAATTACATTGACAATGGAAAAAAGGCTGGCAATTACCGAATGACATGAAATTAAATAATTAAATGTGGCAGTACCGTCGGCAGCGGACTAATGAATAAATACTTAATTATAACACATTGATTTTTGTAATTAATTGATTACTTTTGATCCGTTGCAAATGAAGTGGTATCGGGGGAGGTGAATGATGAGAAACTGGAATACTTCTACTCTTATCTCTCTTATCTTCCTTCTGATGAATTTGCAGGCCCAAAATTCAGCATGTTACTCGGTCTTCCTGGAGGATTTTTTCGTGGCAACTGATGTCGATCCTGGCTTACAGGAACAGCAGTTCTATAAGTATATTATTCGTAATTCGTATAGTTTAGGTGTATATTATACAGGCACAAATATATAAAGTAATAATTTTGGTTAAGAGTCTAATCAAAAAATTCACACTGTATATTCCAGACTTTGCGATGTCTAGTTCTTTACTTCAGATTTTTTTTAATTGCCTTGTCAGACAAGGACAAAACTACAACGGCGGTGTGAAAGTAAGGACGGGCACTGTATCATAATCCAAACAGTGCGTATTATTTTAACGAGATTTTGCTGTCGGTACTGCATTTTTAATGGAAGTGCATGAGTGGTTGCAGTTACATGTTTAGTGGCATCTAATAATGGTGTCCCATACATCCAATGGCACATGGTCAGCGGTGCGGCACGGTCGCTCATACTATTTTTTATTCGCACATTATAATGTAAAGCAGTTTTGAGTAGCCTTTGAGCCCCGAGTTAGATAATAAGCTTGTTTAATATGAGTATGATTCTGCTTTTGAATCCAACATCATATAGGTACTAGCGATGCCTGACTGCCTGTTAAATCGTATTCGTTTTCGAAAGATCGAGCAATACAGAACTACAAGGATGTTTGATAGTGTCATGAGAAACATCAAAGTAGCTGTCACCGAAAATGACACTAGCAACAATTCATAAATTAGACATTAAAATAAGGATATGGGTGTGAAACGCTAAAGTGACACTTTATGAATGGTGTCGTTAATAATTTCGAAAAAAGCATCCTTATAGGATTGTATGACGATTGCAGAATACACCCCATATTTAAATCCGCAATAAATGATCATAAAAACTACCTGACTGAGCACTTACGAGTAATGCCGTATTGTACACGAAATGAATAATAATAAATTACAGATTTCCACCAACTCAAGCTACAATTTAAGACTATAACTTATTTCACGTTACATTTGTTTTCCATCGAATGGGATCGGGGTATAATTTTGCACCTTTAATGCCACTAATAGCTCAGTCGTTACGATTATGACTTCGTCATATTATTTTTTTAATCGCCGGTTCAATTCGGCCTCGTATAATTACGCCGTACTTAATAGCTACTCATAAATAGTAATAATGAGGTTTATGTGATATTAACACGACTAAACGCTCCTGAATTGAGAATTTGACGGTTTGCGTAGAAAATTGAAAATATACGTAAATATCCACACCATCCATCCATACTAAGTACGTACTTTTTAATTTTCTACGCAACTTTCTCCTAAAGCGATTGACGGCAAATTTCGAATACGAATATATGTGATCGAAGACGAAAATCATAAAAACAGTATAGCTTTTTTATGTTTTGGAAGTCGGTTAAAAATAGAACCTATTTTCTTTTGTTTGCAATCTCTGATGCTATTTCTAGATTAAGATAAAAATTGCATTCAATTTTTTAAAGAAAAAGTTGCCCGAAGCGCGGGGTCTAAGTATAAAATTTCGTTATCTTATGACACTGAGTGCATCAAGCTTAAACCAGACGGTTTTTAGTTTAATACTTTGTTTAATAACATATATTTTATACTCAGTTTTTTTAATAGACAGTCGAAAAAGTCGCTAACATAACAATGCATCTTATATACTATCTTTTATATTTCAAATCTTTGAAAACATTAAAAAGTGCGCAGTTTAAATTCATACAGTGTAAATGAATAAAAAGTGAAAAATTCAAACGGCGGAATCGAACCCGCTCTACATACTTTGTTATAATTACTGCAATTATATGAAAATCCGCTTCGTAGTTTAGCATATCTGCCCATCGGCCGTGTAGCCCTACTGTAGTACGAGGTTAATAGAGGTTACAAACTAAAGTTTTAATAAGAAAAACTAACAAATACACGCCGTAGTGGAAAATATTAGATGTGATGACGTGGTGTGCGCGGTTTGACTGTTAGCGGATAGCTGAGCTGAGCTGAGGTAGCGATTCTTGTAGTCCGATTTCCGAAGCGTATGAATGTATAGTATTTGCTAACTTTAAATCGACGATTTTGCTGTATGTTATATAACTATAGGCTCTTTTATTATTTGTTCGCTGTATTCATAATGTATTTATGGTACTTTTGGTAAATTAGCGTCAGCCTAACGTGATAATAATAAAGTTAATTTAATATTAAATAGTAAATCAATAGGATTCAGAGTTAAAACTGAATTAATACAGTTAAACTAAAGTAAAATGTAATATATGAATAAGCTGACGGTTTTGACCGGCACTAGTGCTAGCGTATTTTGACTTTTATAATATTTCTTATTAAACTTTTTTCCTTTTTCTGCTTTTCACTAATTTTCCTACTATTTGTAATAGAAAAATGAGTGAAAAGCAGAAAAAGGAA
The DNA here is from genome assembly GCA_905187585.1 of Cyaniris semiargus. Taxonomy (NCBI): domain Eukaryota; kingdom Metazoa; phylum Arthropoda; class Insecta; order Lepidoptera; family Lycaenidae; genus Cyaniris; species Cyaniris semiargus. The sequence continues at coordinate 19,594,111 of LR994547.1, read as the reverse complement.
AAAAGTTAAACGAGAAAAATTAGAAAAGTCAAAACACGCTTGCACTAGTGCCGCACACCGATAGTGATTCATCACTGGAAGCGGCACACACGAATCACGATCATAATGTGCGTTAATTTGATCTTAAAATAACATTCATTCTTTGTTTGTTAAATTTTTACGAAATCTGTTTTATTCATCATACATATTATTAGATTTGTGCCGTTTAAGGTCGTACTTGTGTATTTTATTTGTAAAAAACTCATTGACAGACAACGATCAGGCTCTTGAATGATATTGTCAATAGCGTTAAGTTGGGTTAGGTTAGCTGTCTAACTAAAATACCAAATTTAGAAAAATGGGTTCAGTGGCTTGGGCGTGAAGAGGCAACAGACAGACACACTTTCGAATTTATAATATTAATATGGATTATATCAACAATCACATAAAAATGTCAATGTATAATTAAAGAGGCTACATTATTTTGCTTTATATGAATTTATTAAAATACATAAATTCACACATTAGAAATATTAAATGTATAATTAATTATATAAAATGATATATGTCAGTCAAAGCATGTCATTGTGGAATTTGAACCGTATATCTCATTATTTAGGTTCAATTTTGTATAACTAAGCCAAATTTACCAGCCGTGTTTTTTCTATTGTAACGGGACCTAATAAAACGCTATAATTATAATAACATAATTAGTAATTACAAGAAATATAATCATTAACAATTTTAGACATAGTGTTTTACTATGTTTTCAATTTAATTTAGAGATTTTTACCTCAATATCTTGTCACAAAACACGCGCAAAAATCTAACCCTCTATTGCCTTAAATCTGCACAAAATGATTCCCCAGTATCATAAACAATTAATTGAGTGATACTTTTGCTTTCAAAAATAGAAAATTTGGGCATTACCAACATAAAAATCTGATTTCACGATGAAATTAATGCATGCACGTTTAAGGAAAATTCGCAGTCATCGTAAATGCAATTACGGCATATTTTAATAATTTAACCTGTAAATACATTCTTCGCGATATTCCACATCTCTTCATACTTTAATAAGTCACTTTTGTTCCAGGTACGTAATTTCATTATTTCGTCATTTCTCCGTTTAAGGTAAGGTTGTTGAACTTGTTAAAGCGTAATTTTTTATATCGTTTTAACAAGTTCAATATTTTGTTTTTTTTTTCTTCAAGAAACACTTCAATAAAGGACACACATTTTAAATAATATAAGGTACGGTAATTGGTAGGTATAATTTACTACCAATCAATTATAGAATCTATAGAAGTAAGTTTTGATTACTTGCATTTATTGAAAAGGCTCCCAAAGTTACTTCACCGATTTTAATAAAAGTGCCAACTGCCAGGTACAATTCTTAAACCACAAGGAATGATATAGTAAACTTTTTATTTGTTTAAAAATAAAAAGTTGTCTTATGACAACATCGAGTTTATTTTTTTCCATAGTGTGTGGTCTTGAAATAATCATATTAAACATTTGTAAGACATATCTAACTGTAATTGATCTCATTGTATCTGAGAAACCTGTATAGGTAACAGATGCAAGCGCTAATCGAACTATGATCAATAAAAAATGCAACACTTTTGCATTTTGCAGCGTCAGGAACGAAGCTTTAAATAAAAATATATAGGTGACTATACAAAAAGTGACATTCCTACTTTTGTTATTGAGACAGGCGCGCACAAATATTAATTAATATATTTATAATTTTTATGACAATTAAAATAAAACATCTAGTAGTTTAAGCTTCTTGCTCTGCAGCAGGTTTATGTTATTTTACTGTGGACATTAATTTGTGTTTGAAGTATGTGTGTAGCATAACTTTTTTTTAATTCCAAGTATAATTATTGTGTGTTTGGTTAAAAGAAACGACGAAACATCTGCATCTTGGTAGAGTAGAATCATCTAAACTCTAAAGGGATAGCCGTTTGAATAAATTTAGGTGTATCTTGAATTCTTGAGTCTGTCTTATAGTTTTTTTCGGTGCAGATAATAAAATAGCTTAAAAAATGTATTTAAATTGTTATAATATTATGTGTGCACAATAAAGAATATTTATCTTATCTTATCTTAACTTGTACTTATTAATATTGTAACTATGTAGTTACAATATTATACTATCTAAATATATTATAATACCAAGCACTAACCAAAAACGAGCAGATTTTGTCAACCTAAATTATATAAGCCAACAACAAACCTTGATATTTGCATAAAAGCGACTTGATAAAACACATTTTTTATTAAAAATAAACAATTCTTGAGACTGATTGCTGACTGATTCAAATGTTTATATTGTAAGGAAAATGACGTCAACTTAGTCGAATTATGTGGTCCAATGACCATGACACTTATAGACTAAGGAAACTATCATTGTATAGAAAATGTTAACTTAGATTTTTGGAATTTTGCCCGCTTTGTTTTGCCGAAATACGTCGCTTTGCATTTTTGACTATTAAAAACATATTTTTTTGTCCTTATTCGAGACTCAAAGTATCTCCAAATCAAACTTCATCAAAATCAGTTTATTGGCTTAAGCGTGAAGACAGGCAGAAAGGGAGACGCATTTGCGAATTGAAATAGTGTAGATTCGATGATTCTTTTTTCCATTTTAAGAATCGTAGTTCGAGGTCGTAGGTCACGTTCTGTTCAGTGTAACTTTTTAATTAAGAAAAAGTCTAATTATATTTAGGATAATATAAACAATGTTATAAAAACGCGACGACAATGGTAGCTTGAAAGTAACGCTTCTAGTTTTTATTTAACGTCGAAACTGTAAATCAAAACTTATGAGTACAGGCGCGCACAAAAGTTTTATAAAGGTTTTTTTATGTAAATACTACAGGTAAATACAATTTTTTTAATATTTTAGGTGCTTATTTATCTTTTTAAAAATTTTCCACAATAAAGTCAGCTAACTATTAAATAATGTAAGTGTTAAATGGTAATGGCACAATAAAGTAAAAATGTACTAATATAACATTGAACACAATAAAAGTTTCCTAGTCGATACTGCAGCATATCAGCTGGTGAAAAACAATATTGAACCCAATCCATTTAGCTGTAATCTGAATTCATAAATTGAAATAGTTCAGTAATCAATCCATCAAATTCGTACCAAGCAAGGTATATGAAATTTCGGAATGACCATCAATCAAATTTGAAATTCAATCCTCCGTTGTATTTTGCTTTGAATAATATGAGATTCCTCGAATCGTCCCTGTATCTAGTTAACTTCGATCGGCTTAAGTGACACATTATAAATCTTTTTTTCTAATAACATCACGTAACATAGTACAATTCTTATTGATCGATAAATATACATTACTGACCTCATCATTAAAAATAATTAAAAACTTAAATTAATTGTAACAAATTTTTTACAGATATCGTTACTATACTATTGACGACCTCTGTGGCTCAATGGTTAAGAGTGTGTGGCAGCTCAAGCCGGGGGTCGCGGGTTCGAATCCCGCCGACGGAACAAAAAGTTTTTCAATGTTCCTGGGTCATGGATGTGTATTAAATATGTGTATGATATAACAAAAATCTTAAATATATGTATAGTATAAAAGTATTAAATATACTTCCGTTGTACCTGTAACACAAGTCCTTCAGGTACTTAGCACGGGACCAGACTGACGTGGTGTGAAGCGTCCATAGATATTATATTATTATTATTATTAAATACAAAATATAATAGTGAAATATTTTTGTCGGTGACAGTACATTGCTTGGCACTTGGTGCAAGAACGCATAAAACTTAATAGCCTATAAGAATATATTAATTTTGTCTTGTTTATTACAGTCCGAATTAATTAAGTTAAATGAGCATGCGATCGTAAAAAATTTAGCTGCGATTCTTAAACGCCATAATATTTTTGTTGGTATTGGTACCTACCTAGTACGGATATAGGTATATAAATTGTTATCCATAATAATCAATATTAACATTATTAAGGTAAATGTGAAATTGTGTCTGTCTGTCTGTCTGTCTCTGTCTGTTTGTACGGTTAAATCACAAATTAAACCTAACTCAACTAGAGGTACTTACTATCAGGTATTTTACCCTAGCACTAAAATACTGTGTGTAATTGGTCCTATTAAGAGACGATTTTAGAGGCGTTAATGAAGACGGACGATCACCGAAATGACTGATTCAAGTGAAAATCTCAAATGTGAAATCTCATGCTGAATTCTTCACTTGTCTAGACCACTATTAATAGGTCCATCTCAATTAAGCACTTCAAATACAGACGTTTTTTAACTTTCGTTTAGTGACGTTTTATCATTAAAAATATAGTTCTTTAGTGTTTTGCAATAACTAATAACACGTTTAATTATATTTTTCAAAATAATTAGTGTCGTTTTGTCATTAAATAATACTTGATCCTTATTAGAGCAGTTTCATTAGTATTTTTGATTAAGTGACGTTTTATCATTTAAAATTGTTTTAAGTTTTTAGGAATTGAAAAATTACTTCAACTTATCGTTACTCCATTATTAGATTAACTATGAGTTTTCCGGGACTCAATCTGTTACACTGTTCACAAGGTAACAAAAAGAAAGACAGACACAATTTTTGGCTTTATATTAATACTAGTCGACGCCCGCAATTCTGTTGCGCCAAAATTAGTTTATACCGTGGGAACCGTACATTTTTTTCGGGATAAAAAGTATCCTATGTCCGTTCTCGGGACTCAAAATATCGCCATACCAAATTTCAGCAAAATCGGTTCAGCGGTTTGGGTGTGAAACAGACAGACAGACGGACAGACAGACACACTTTTGCATTTAAAATATTATTATTTAATTATGGTTACTGGATAATTATGGATGTACATTCAGCTCTCTAGTTTTTCTGCTCTATTTACTCAGCCACGTACGAAGTTCGTATTTTGTGTTCATCTCCATAGAACGTACGGTCATAGGCCCCCAATTAAATGGCTTACACCGTGACGGCCACGTTCGGAGCGGAGATTCTACGCCGAATATCAACTTAATTTTGATGTATAACTTATTTATTAAGGCCCATTTTCGTTGGCTTTACTTAGGTAAAAAAATAGTAAGGCTAACTTGCTAAGTAACTATGCTACATTTTTTTATGTGAAAACTTGTATAGCGGCGTTGTGCACTTTCTTAGGATGAGTTAAAAAATCTAGTGTCAAGCCGCGTGACCTGAGACGGAGAAAGAAAACATTACCGGCGGGGGCAAGGTGAGGAAGTAACATCCCCTCTCTTTTTACTGCGCGGCAAAAACAAATGTTATCACTCCTGCCGACATTCATATAGTGCGATTCCTTGTATTTTTTAATACAAAATGAATTTAAGTTGGCAGATTTACATCAGAATACAATAAATAACAAATAAACTATTAAACAATCCCAAAACCGCACAAAAATCACCCACAACGAACTAAATAATTATTTAATTACCCACCTAACCATTAGCGGAATCAAAACAACGTCTAAAATGTCACAATTTTAGTGGAAAATAATCCAATCTGGTAACACTTGAATATTTAAAAGGACGGATATTCAGCTGTAGCCATTCATTACTGCCTCCCTGTTAATTGTAAATGACGTATTTGAGTTTATTCTCGGGTATATTTTAGATATTTTCTGTATTATTGACCTAAAAACCATTTCTGTGAGCTCATAAATTATTATTTAATTCTATATTCCATATTTGTGGCTGGCAACACGGGTATGAACTCAAGAGAGACGAAGTTAAAAGAATACAAAATTTGAAAATATGGCATATTTTACTAAATTAATGGCAATTAAATAATACTATTTTATTAGTATTTTACGCAAAAACTGTACATTTTCAGTTATACAAAAGTCTTTCCCGTCTCTACATATTTTGTAACGTTAAAATTCGTGCAGTAGTTTCGAGCCTTTTCAATGCAGTCAAATCTTTCCTTTCTTACAATAATTATCCACATTAGTATAAATTGTATAACACTAATATACTGAAAAGTATACTTTTAGGTTATTTTAATAAACCAAGAAACTCATTTTAGATATTCAAGTAACAAAGTTAATATTTTGCCGCATATTTAGACAGGTAACATTTTATTTGTTCAATAAGTTAAAATACACATTTGTGTTTATTTTGTGTCCAATTTGTGTAAATGGTCCTTTTGTCCGAAATACAAAGACTCGGGGACTCAACATTTTGGTATTACAAATGTTATCTTTTGTAAGTTTATATTAATATTCAAGAAACTCACACTTTAGTTTAGGTTCGCATTTAACTTAGATATTTAGGATCACTTTCGACCTTTTTATTAGCGATTTTTACGATCTATCGTAAACTAACTCTTAGGGCCCTTCCACACGACGTATTTTTTGCGCACTGGCGACGCGCGTTTCTGATGCGTCATGCGCTCGTCTTCTGCGCGTTTTCATCGCGTTTTGGCAGATATAAAGTTTAAAACGTGTCGGCTTCCTTCCGTTTGCTGAGCGTTCGAGCGTAAAAAACGTCATGTGGAAGGGCCCTTAAGTTACAGGAGCTAAATTATTCAATATCGAATATTTTAATGTTAATAAAAACTAAAGTTAATAACAACTTTTCTACCTGGTTACTTGGTTAAAAAGATATCAGAGGAAATATAGGCAACTATACCAAAATAAACTGCACAAGTTTTCACCAAAAACAGCTGAAGTAAAACTAGGCATGTAAGGCGCGGTGCGGGCGGGCGAAAATATTTATTTTCATAACTTTTTACCATTTTTATATTCCAACGTTGCTAACGAAAATATTTTTAAACTTGAACGTCCAATATAAATAACATTAAAAACACAAAACACATCGTCGACAGTGTCAGCTGTGTAACTTTACATTCACCATTTTTATAGGTCTACCAGAAACTGATGGCAATTTTTGACAGCAGATTTTCAAAAAATATCCTTGATCATTGGATAAATTTTTATATTTGCATGTTTAACACACAGAATCAGCCACTATAAGAAAAAAAAAAAGAATCAAAATGTTTTATTCCAATTACCCCGGTATTGCTAGAGTCAATTTATTTTCTAACTTTTTGCCATCAGATTCTGGTAGACCTATATATATTTCGTGTTTTCTCTACCGTTACCTACGTACCGTCTCTACGTTGAAGACAACGTTTATAGGTATGCTTCGAAACATAATTTGGTGTTTTATTATTCAATTGTTATATGAAGGTTAAGCTTTAAACAGCAATAACATCTAAAACTTTAATTTTTTGCAAAAAAAAAAATAGTTTTCAGAATTTAAACTTCGTATTCCTATTCTCTCTACTTTGACATCACTCTAGTATCAAAAATATCTTCTAGTTTTTCTAATTTCTTCATCACTTCTGCTTCTCTTAAATCCCTAAAGACAAAAATATGGAATTATTACACTCAAATTATTCCACAAAACGTCCATGGGGTGGCAACAAAAAATATTCTAAAAAGGACAGCGTTCATAAATTATTACTTTTGTCCAAATATTGGTGTTGGCGTGTTTATTTTTTAAAACCGGACGCATCGAACCTACAGTATAGTATTTAAATGTATTCTCAAACAAAGGGCGCGGTGTGTAGCAGGGAGCTCTACTATGTACCTAATTGAAACCTCCTACCACGATCGAACGCTATTGATACTTGATTATTATCTTTTATTTTCTGTAGGGGGTGAAAAATGTTAAACTCATAACTCATTATACTCGCAAGTAGATAGTATAATATAAACATGATAATTATTATTCTAATTCACTACGATATCGGATATATTTTACTCAGAATAAGACTTATAAAAATTACAATACATAAATTAATAAATTATAATAATTAGATAGTAATGAACCGAAGTAATACGGTAAAAGTTATTTAGTTATCATTATTCAATTATATTTTCTTTCAATAGACGAATAATTGAAACATAAATAATTCATTTTAATTTTATAATCTTACGAATTATTGTCATTTACATCTTAATTAGATAATAATATAATTAATGACAATGAACAATGAATATTTAAATCAGCTGATTGATGGTTTTAAAACTAATTTATTTGAATAAATTTAAATAATACTGACATCATATCAACATAGCTGCCTGCTACTATCAATAGATAGTAAATATTGTCATCAAATATCTGGAAAAAATAAAAAAATCTGGACTATAATAATAACAATTAATATTATTAATACAGATGCAAGCATCAAAACATCGTATAGCCACACCAGGTAGAAGGGCCAAGCAGCTTTTAAGTTTACTTATAATATTAAGATAAATATTTCACATGGGCATGTGAAACCGCTTTACGGTTGAGAATATCACTTTTAAACCATACTGTGTCCGACCATCGAATGTTTTAACAGCAATTAGATGCGTTTACCCCCAGCGATCAATATATCTTTGTATTTCGGGTGTGCTTGTTAAAAATACTTTATTTTAGGGGGCAAATAGACTACCTAAAGTTAAGGAGAAGTGACAACAAGTGTACGGTGGGTGTATGGCTATTGGCTACACGGTGGTCGTCTTGCACCTTGTGTTTGCTAGATAGTGGTCAGGGGTGGCCAACTTTTATCGTTGTTGACGTTTTTAACACTCCATTCATACGCTGTTGGTGATAGCTCTGCTTTGCCGCCGAATATTTGTCCGTATTGTACTTATCCTTGTTTAAGTAATGTTTATAACTGCTTAATTTGACGAAAAAATCGAAATATGTAGAGTTATGTACGTTTAATTTATTGAAATCTTTTGAAAATGTTTAATTGTAACAATAATTCTTTAGGGCGCATATAAAATAAAATACAAATGTTAGAAATAACAACAGCATTTATGTTACATAATATTATTATTGCATTAAGTAGCTTTTAACATAAATGCAACTTGACCTGTATTGTACAAGCGCGTAATAGCATTTCTAACAAACAGATCCGCGATGTACCTACATTTTATATAAAAACAAGCAATAAGAGAACAATTTATTTGATCGCGTCTACCACACGATTCTGACAAATAATATCCACTTAGCAGTAAACAAAATTGAAACAAAGCAACTGTATTAAGCCGTGGAGCGATATTAAAGTCGGATCGGAAGTCGGCGCGCTACCCGCTATAATAATACGGGGCCAACTTTTCTCATTTTAATGTTGTTCGCCGGCGAAGTTTAAATATAAAAATATAATGATGCGGCACGCATTAGTGAGTCATTGAGTGCGTGCGTGGTGCCGCGCGACTTTCAGCTCTCGCGCCGCGAAAATAGAAGTTAAAACAAATGGAAAATACAACTTTTCGAATAAAATAAAAATAACCCTCTTGGCGGCGAGGGTGGCGGCCCTCCCCAATAAAAAATATAATAACTTTCTTTTTATTCGACGTAATGGCAAACGTTTCTAATGTTGCCGTCCCGCTCGCGCAGATTATTGTAATGGGGTGCGGGCCTGACCGTGCCAATGCTCGCCATGAGCCATCCACTAATATCATTTTATATCACAACTTCAGAGCGAGCCCAATCAGAGAGCCTCCAACTTCCGACATTTAAAGTAAAACTTTACATTGTTGTTTTGATACAAATCGTAACTGATGACATTGCTGTTAGATCTTCTTGTATCTAGAATAGTATTGAAATTGTTAGCTAAATTATTTATTAAACAGATGCAATACTCAACGGTAATTCACTGTGCGCTTTTCTATAACATTACATGTTTGGTACTCAGGGAGAATGAAATCGTACGAAACATGATAAATCATAATATCAATCAATATTCCAACAATAACAGTGTACCTAGTTGTCCTTTCTCTTACAAGACTCTACTTCGAGTCTTCGCATTTTTAACAGTACTATGAGTTATTCAATTCGCACACTCTACACTCGATTTGACTACGTTCTAATTAATATTTTCAAAGCAACCGCAATGTTTTCATATTTAACTTATAATATTATTAGAATGAGTTATGTAGTCGCGAACAGTCGGTTAACGGAGGGGTACAACCGCATTGACCCTCTAATGTCGTATCCTATCCTTTAAACAACCGTTATTATACCGCTTAGGGTTGTACGCGCGTTTATTTATATTTTTTAGATTTTTTTATTTTTAGATAGGAAGAGTTGTGTAACGTGTATAAATGTACAGAAAAATAGGAAAGAGTGGTTTATTTGCTTTTAACTTCTTTCTTTAATAAGTAGTTTAGTAGGTATATTTTGCACAGAGGTGGGATACTTGGTTCTAGTTTACCTCTATTTTTGATACCTAAATATGTAGCATTAATCAAAAAAACTGGTAATATCATACTCTGTTAAACAAATACATATTTATAAAGTCAAAATAAATGATCTACGAAAAGTGCAAAAAAATAAAGGATTCTGTTTTGCAAAATATGCAAAAACAGCAATTGTCTGATATCTCTACATTTCGCGCGTCGCCAGCCCTAAACCGGAGCAAAGATGAACGCGTCTTATACAAATAACAGTCCGCATCCACATTACAATAATAATGTATTGTTCCACTACATTGTGAACAAAAATGTATTTCGACTAAATTACATATTATATTCATGTTTTCGCCGTATATTTTATATTTTATGGGGCATTATTACATTAATATAATCGGCTAATTCAAAAGTGTTTTGTAATTATTAAAGTAATAAAATGTGTGTTGGAATTTTTTTAATGAATGTTTTTTCGGCACGATTTCGTTTGAGGATTTTGAGGGTGATGAAGAACTATTGGGGTGATAGTGGAGTTGTTTAATAGCTACTAGTAATTTGACTTGATCGATTTACTTAAGTACTTCAAAATTTGACTATTGAAATGTTAAAAGCTGTGTCTTAGGACTTAGGAGCTAGGGTGTCTGTCGCATCCTTTCCGTCAGCATCACTTACCATCAGGTGCGTTTACTCGGTTGGTTCCGCTTCGGCAACCGTAGCAATAAACGTATACTTCTCAATTTCAGAACGCACCTGTAACTAATTTGTGATGCAGGTGTTTCGGCCGGGGGTTGCGGCTGCAATATATAATAAAAAATCTGCCGGTCCGTTTGTCGGTCTTATAATAATTGCATTACAAGCTGTATCCGATTTTATGATTTATATTTCGTCTGGTAATGAGTGATGCGAATCATAAATAGCTTTTTATGTTATGGAATGCTGTGATGAGCTGTGTCGAGAATTTTAAAGACATCTTTGGTCAAGGCTCTTACTTGTCATTGTTTAGTCTGGTCTGAAGAAACTGACTCTTCTCAATAGGGAGATGTAGATATCTAATCTTTATCTTCTTTTTCAAAAGGACAACCCCACTATTCTCATAGCCGAATCCTTAAATTATCACATAACGTCAAGTCCAAACATATTTTGTACGCAGAGCTCATAAAATATTGCATAATGTAATTCACAGAAAACGGAAATTATTTTACACGCATGTAAAAACATACGAAATCGCATTTAAGTGGTTGTATATAATTAACTCGAAAAAAATCTTAATGTCATTCCTCTCCACGTCAACCTAAATTGGATTCTATATTGTTAAATGTAGAGTACGATTCCGCGTGGCGAGCCCGTGCGCATTAAACAATGGAATAGAGGACGAAATGAAAAATCTGTTCACAATAACAAAACGTTTGAACTGTCCGTCTGTTTGTTTAGTTGGAAAGTAAAAACCGAGAATGTCTCAGCTAAATTTACACGTAACTACATATAAAATTGTATATTATTATCTAAACATATAAAACGCAGGTCTTTATGTAAGAGGCTGAGATGTTTCATTGTCGGTTGTTTAATGTTTTTTCTATTATCGTTAGTATTTTTGAAGACTTTGTGGCTAAATATATGGGTGTTGAAGGAAGTCGATTGTATATGTCATATGTGTAACCTCTCTCTCTTCCCTGAGTGTATAACTTTCTATTTTCCTTTTAACAATTTATTTTTACAATGTAACATATAAATCCACGTTTACAAAAGTCCTGCTAATTCGAATCATGTTATCTCAAATCGTTGCCCATTCATTCCGTAATTTTTATTCTATTCATTCATTATTCTATTCAACTACTGCTACTTTGTTCATTGTAAACGCTCTATCTCAACTCTATTATTACCATTAAGGATGTTATCGATATAATATGTATATCGATAAATGAAATTTACAGCGCAATTGTCAGTCCATCGACACTTTTTGACCGACTTTCAAAAAGGAGGAGGTAATACATTCGGCTGTATGTATCTTATTTTTTTTTGTATGTTCAACGATTACTCAGCCGTTTGTGGTCCGATTTTTTAAAAATTATTATTTTGTTGTATAAGGTTTAACTCGAATTTGGTACCATGTTCACAAAAGTGGTGTCCTGATGATGGGATCGATGAGTAATCGAGGAAACTCCTCAAAATTTATATGGAAACATATGGTGATTTTGGTTTTATTAGAAGAATTCTAAGCATATGCTACCAAAAAGTAAGATTTTGCATCAAGGTATACCATGGTTCCAAAGGTGCTGAGAGAACTCTTGACTCCTTATAGATACACGTGTTTGGAAGTTTCCGCGTTGTTTTAAGAACGGAAAGCATTTGCTACTGTGCAATTTATATTCATCATCATCATCATCACTACCATTACACCATGGTCCATGCATCGTCACATTATGGCCCTATCGATTTTAGATCGAGACGACTTTTTCGAGCGATTTTGAAAATTATTTTGTTGTTTTAAAGTATATGATTGCATAGTTGATTGCGTTAGTATATGATTGGTACTACAGTTACCAAAGTTGCAATTTGATAATGTTATTAGTTTGGGGGTTTCACTGTTGTTTTAAGAACTGAAAGCATATGCTACTATGTAAATTATATTTATCGTAATTCAGTAATAATATTTTATATCGTCAATAAGTAATAAATAACATATTATAGTAGCAATTTCATCAAACTTGAGTGCTTATTAGATTCAAAGGTCTGTAATGCATATTTAGGATAGTGTCATGCCTTTTAAGAGATAGTTTATAACTTTTTTTGAAAACCGCCTAGGTACAGTTAAAAGATGTGATAGTTTCATTCTTAAATCCTGCATATCGACAACTGACAGCTTAATATGTGTTTACCTTTAATCCTTCGATCGCGGATTCTTGGAAATCTATTGTTCTCGCGGCCCAAGTGGGCCTTATGGAAGTTGAAGGGTGTAAATAACTAAAAAAAGTAAAATTATTATTTTTTAACAAAAAATTTAAACCGACTTCCAAGGTAAAAACAATAAGAATATTGAATAAAAAGTATTAAAAAATTCTTACTCTTTAACAGTTCCTTTTTCAGAATTCGTCTAAATCCCAACTATTTCTGTACTTACATAATATTATAGTCTTCATTACTTTGAAGTCGGTACCAGTCCCAAAAATTTCTGATATTCTGACATTGACTGATCTCACGATTAAATTAGCTGGTACCGACTTCAAAATAGTGAAGACTATAATATGTACAGAAATAGTTGGGATTTAGACGAATTCCGAAAAACCTCCGACAAAAAAGAGGGGTGTTATTAGTTAATATTCTTATTGTTTTTATTGCCGTGTTCATTTTAATCCATTTTCTAAATATCGACACATTTAGCCCTTACACTTCAGTATAATTGGAATTCAATAGTTAGTTTTATGGCATTTTTCATATTGATGAGTGGATAATGGACTATGGGGATAATTTTGCATTTAAACAACTTCTTTGCAGCGCACTCTCACAATAATTTCAGCGAATTTAAACGTTAAATAGCTTACTTGTAAAGTGTTGGAACTACTTAATAATGCGTATTGTTTATTGTTAGAAGTTAGAACCCATGCCTCTAAGGGTGAACCTAACAGCTGCGCCCGTATGACGACATAACGCCTGGGGCATAAAAATTATCCTACGTTGACGACTCTTTGTCGTGATTTCTTTGTTACGCCACCAGCCTCATAATCAGATATATTTTAATACTAATTACATATAATAAATATAACATTGTTTAACCAGTTTTTGCATCATTGCAAATACGCAGTAGTCACGAAAACTAGTGATATAATGGGCGAAAATAAATAAGGCAACTGGAACAAGAAACAAGCTGATTCTGCTAGGTATTCAATAAAAATATTCTGATCTAGAATAATTTTGTCATTTTGTATCGTATAATTTGCCGTTACTGTCCCAACACTATTACTTTTGACACATGCACTGCGTACCTACTTCGATTAAAATAATTTATATTTTTACTTATTAGAAACGAAAGGAAACAATAAATAAAATATGAAATTGTACGATAGCGTCTAATACCACATAATATTAAATCGTCAGTAGGTAATAGCATAATATAGTAATTGGTTGCGTGTTCCTTCAACGTTAAATATCTATAATATTCACTAGTCGTATTTATTTTATTGCGGGCTGACCTCTTGATCATGCAACTATTGTAGATACCAATGATTCTTATGTAGATATTAGATATTATGTTAGTTAGCTCAATAACTACAAAAGTCCACTTGTATCGTTTGGAAATCAAAATTCAGTTTTTTAATTCATTAGATCTAGTTTTAAATCATATTATCCTAATACAACATGATTTATATTTCACATATGTTTAAATACCCTAATTTTATTTCTGTATACAAAATGTAGCAGCGTCGGTATACAAAGTAGAATTTAATCATCCGATTACCGATCACGTCTGCAATGATACAGTCACATTGTTATTAAGTTTATTATATTTTTTGTTCCCGAAATACACTAATAATACACCGAAAGGCTTATATCGTCCGTAATTATAGTATTTCGGAGTCGCTCCGATGGTTTTGAGGAGTTATATCGGCAGACGGAACTCAAATTCTTTACACTATTTAGCGCGAATTGGAAACATTGTAGAACTGGGTATTTACAATAAAGAGAATTGTCCGTGTGTCTGTTAATTTATTAGCTTTAAACTATTGTGGTAGTTTTTATTTTGATGTTTGGCACAGATTACTGAAGTTTCCTGTTTCACAGAGACTCCTCAACTCGGCAACATCTAGTTAGTATTTTTCAAGTTTAGATATGAGCTGATAATAATTATAAACATTAATGCAGTATTCCTTTTGCAGTCGCAATAAAATGTTGCAGGGTAAGCAACAGAAACGCCTTTTAAGGCAGCACACATCTGCTCCTTCAAGTTTTTTCATATTAAATTTAAATTATACAAAAATTCCAATCGTTAAATCTTAAATAAAGTATTTGCAACATTGTGATATTAATAACGTTTTATTTGTTTGTGACCGTCACCCAGTGCGTTGGCCCTGCACGGTCATACAATAAGAAAAACGCAGATACACCACATAAAATATCTGCTAATGAATTTTATATATTATTATGTTATACACCTGTAAATATTTTATATGAGCATGTTGTCGAGTTAATTGCTATATGGTGAGGTATTGCATTTGTGAGATTCCTCGTTTCTTTGAGCTTTATTAGTGTTTAATTAATAAATTATTAATACATTGTATTACAGGTATGTAGATTGACAATTAGTATAAACGGTTAAAAAGTTATTAAGAAGCTCCTCTACCCTAGTACGACCGCTTGCAATTGTGAACTTGTGTGCGTATCAAACGTACTCTCTGCATGCTTGGAGTCCATGATAATAATATTATACATGAATCAATTTATTCGAGCAGTGCGCGCGAGCGACTGCGTATTTTTCAATTACGTCAATTTAAAATAATACTTAATTCGCTATTGTGAGTCATTGAGAGCATTGTGTCAGTCGGCGGACAAATAAAGCGGATTTTATGTTGCTCACTCGATCATGTCTGTCCAGACTCCAGAGGGCAGATGCGAGTAGGTATTAACGTCTAGACTCCGCCAGACCTTTTCTGGATTTGACGCCCTAGCTAATCTACTTCAAGTTGGTACAGAGTTTGTCATCGTTGATTTAGATGCGCCATTTATTATTCTCTGTCATAAATAATATGTAGTACAAAACACTTGGACACTATCTTTCAAAATAACAAACCTTTTTACTGAACATTAATTTTTAATACCCATCGATTTCTGTATTAATTTCTGTTCCCATAAAAATTATTAGTTAATTTATATTTTAAAACCAAATTCTAATAAAGACTTTACCCTTTTACTAATGAAAAGATCGTGTGTATATGTTACGCTCAAATACCGAAAACGCTCAGTGAGCGGAAAAATAGCTCAAAACACGTAGTGGTTGGTCACAGTGAAACAGCCACGACGCGAAATTCGCGTTGTGGCTCTAATGATAACGGCCACGACGCGTTTTGGCAATCACAAAAAGACCATAACGCGTTTTGAACATTTATTCTTACCATATCGCAAATGCAATAGATTAAAATTAAAATCCCTAATAGTTTTAAGTGAATTATAAGTATTATTGACAAATTATTAACAATATTATTTTGTGTTCAGTAATTTGTTACTTCATAATTGGTCCCTGTTAAGCATTAGTGTGCTAACCCGCAATTTTTTTTGTTGTTAAACTTTGAATTCAGTCTTGTTCTAAATTATCTAAAGAACATAACTGCATTCATAACTCAATACGTAATTTTTTGTGGGTTAGTACTCGAATGCTTAACAGCGTCCAATTTATTATTATGTTGTTTTTTTCAAATATAAAGTAGTCTGATCTCAATAAATAATAAAAACATAGTTTTATTTTAATTTATATAATTTAAAATATATAATACTACTAGTTGATGCCCGCAACTCCGTTGCGCCAGACAGACAGACAGACAGACGGATAGTATGGAATTATGGATATGTTATAAATAATAATGATAAACACGTTATGCAGTGATTAAGTAAAAGAAAAAATATGTTATAGTAAGAATGCGTGGTAATCCAAATATAATTTTCCATACCTATAGACTTACAATCAATAATAACGAAAAGCATATCAGCCACGACACGAATTTTGCTTTTTGGTCTTTTTGTGATTTCTAGAACGCGTCGTGGCCGTTTTCATTAGAGCCACAAGGCGAATTTCGCGTTGTGGCTGTTTTACTGTGACCTAGGGAATGTTATTATTCAAAAAATTTACTATTCGAATAATTCGAATATTTTACAAAAATGTTTGAATAATTTGAATACATTTGTTCGAATAATTCGAAAATTTTGAAAAATTTGAATAAAAGTAACACGAAGCTTCGTACAACTTATTTTGTTAATAGTATGAAGTAAATAATTTCTATTTTTACTTTTATCAACATGACTCTTTGTAAATGACATAGTTAATTTTCATTGTTAAACACTTTAAAAATGTATACAAGGTTACAGCTGGGCAATAAAGGAAAGGCTGTAAAGTGTAAACCGTTTTCGATCATAGCACCTTTTCCTATTCTCATGTGATTATGCTGAGTCTTACTAGGCAGCAGTTGAGATTAAATAATATTATTATATTCGACGTTATGATATCTTTTCCTTAATGCTAAGCCAGCTCACCCGTCTTTTTTAATATCGTACTACGTGAAATGATCTTTGTATTTTAACTATTCCAAAACTCCCAATATTGCACTTACATCTATTACCTTCTTAAAAAACAACTTTTTTATACGCCCTTCTGGCTTAAAGCCCGCGATATAGCTATCACGGTAAACAAAAATATTAGAGAAAGCTTGAAGAAAGTCAATGGATACAGATCGTGAGCGACCATTAGTACTGAAAGCCATGACTGGAAGGGGTTTATATCTTCATTTGCATGTCTTTAGGCAAAATAACGACTAAAACATGGTCAACGGCGACAAAAAAGGTTTATGGTCGCATATTTATTTGTTAGACTGAAACAGATTTAAGTAAATATATTATATATCATTAAAGATGTAGAATATTCGTAAATAATATTATTTTTCTAAAATAAACTTAATTATGTTCTTAATCCATATTAATTGTATGTGTTAATAGCATTTTAAAGAAAAATAAAAAAAAATCTTATTATTCGAAAAATAATTTGGCGAATATTCGAATAATAAAATCGTCGAATATTAGAATAAAACGAATATTCGAATATCGAATATTCGAATAACATACCCTACAGTGACCACAACGCGTTGTGAGCTATTTTTCTGCTCATTGAGCGTTTTCGGTCTTTGAGCGTAACATATACATAACACAGGAACAGAACAGATAGGTACATACTACAGGCGTTATAGTTATGCATGCAATGTTTTGTCCTTAAATTCTGCCAAGACTCTATAGGATAAATATAATATGTGTCTGACATTGACAAAATGCTTTAACTAAAAATTCTGTATGTAGATCTATTTATTAGTAAGGGGCTTCCTTTAGCTTGTAGACTGAAGATTGAATAAGAAGGGCCTCTTTCACCACTTCCTGATAAGGCGCCGAATAGGCTATCCACAACTTATTTGACAGATGCTCCATACTCTATCTGTCAAGTTAAGTGGTGAATTAACCCGGCACGTCTTATCAAGTGGTGAAACAGGCCCTAAATATTTTTAATTCCACAAGACTAATTATTGATAGTCATAATTTAATTCTTACAAATTAACGATATTAATTAATCACTGCTTCTTGTTTAAGTTTCTTGCGTTAATTTTGTTAAAAAAATATTTAACAGTAATTATGTTTACATACTGCAATTAGGAGTTTATTTTAACATTAAGGATCGTTAAATAATTATTGCACGGCTATTAATTTTAGAGATAAGAAAAGCGGTACTAGGTCTTATAGCAGCATTTTATTATTGCATGCACCTGTATATTTATTCATAACTAATCTTATAAATGAGTATGTATGTCTGTCATAGTAGTTTTGTACCGGAAAAATGTACGGTCCGCGATAAACTAAATTCTGTGTGATTGTATAATATGGTTAGTTAGGTACAAGCAGTTAGTAGTAAGTAGTAAATATAGTAATCATCTAAAATTATCTACACTATTATATTTTTATACAATGAGTACTAGTAATTATTGTGTTTCCTAATTACTTTATTACACAAAATTTTATATTTTTAATTGCTTTAATTTAATCGGTCTGTAATTATAAAATTACAAATGAAATAATAAGTCTTTTTGTTTAATTATTAATAAAGTAATTATCTAAGTAGAATAAGTAGTACAGGATTTAATTTTCCTGTTCCAGGATTAAATTAGTATAATGTTTTGTAAGGTAACAGAATAAAATGTTTGTATTTTCTAAGGTTTCTGTAAAAATTGAAAAACTTGAACGACTTCCTAAACTAAAGCTACTTATTGTTTTCGTTTTTTATTGTAATATACATTCCTTGAATTACATTTTAACATGAGAAATTTAAAAGAAAAGTCATCTACAGTAAGATAATTTATGAAAAACACTACAAGCTACATTAATTATTAGAACTCTATTTGGTCCTCCTTGTAGGCTGTTTCAGTGCGGCGGTTTGAACCGGTTTACCGGTTTAACTTTAATTACCCAATTTACATTCAAGTTACACTGAAGAGTGGTTCTATATTATTTAACACATTACATATACAGGGTGGTCTAATTAGTGACGTCAACAATTTTTTTTTAGATTCCTCGCACCTGGGGGTATCCGAAAATACCCTATATATATATTCAGCGATTTAGGTTGGAGGAAGGAGTTTTGAAAATTTATTGTAATAAATAGTTATTTTTCAGTAATTTGTGCTTTTAATTTGTTATCAAAAAACATCTAATTTCCCAAGTAGCATTTTTATTCTTGCTTACATTTTAAATCATAGACCTTAGTGGTGAACCAAAATTATTAAATTACACGTCATGCTACAGTTATTTTACAGGGACTTCAATGAAATTTAATTTAAAATTACATTTTTAAGTTTAATTTACCATAACAACGATAAAAAATAAATAAAATAATTTTTAATACTTTAATCTTGTTTCAATGATTTTTAGCCTATCCGCCTTCGAAGGCCAATAACAACAAAAATAGGCCGATAAAGTATTATTTTTTTTAACGATTTTTGTAGTTTAGAAGCATGCGGAGTTTTTAAACTTAACCAGAAGCACTGGAAACTCCTTTTTGTATTTTTAAATTGAAGTTGAAGGTTTGAGTAAATCCCACTAAAAACTAAACTTCTGACTTTCAAGCCTTTTTTGAGTAACTTTAAGTAAGTTCAGGAAGTTGAGTTATTTTTTTTAAATTAAAACAGCATTCAAGACAAATCATGTCACAAAAAAGACTGCAAAATACCTACTACAAAAAAAGATATGAATTTTTGAAACCTCGCTGGCAGGAATCATTATAAATACCCAAAAAAAATTTATACTCGAAAACTAAGAAAAATCGCTGAACATACATAAGGTATTTTCGGATACCCTCAGGTGCGAGGAATCTAAAAAAAATTTGTTGACGTCACTAATTAGACCACCCTGTATAATGAAGGACACTGTGAAATACATAGAATGATGCAACCTTTTTTGTTTAATGTTTAATAACCATATTTTAATATAATTAAAATGTGTAGGTAAGGTAACTGAAACCGCTGAACTGGTTTCGTATCTATAACTTTCAGAAAAGGACATTGAAATATTTTTATCCCAAAAAAAATTGTCTTTCTTAATTTTTGATAAAATATGAAGCCGATATTTTGAGCATTTTTAAGTTATTCATAAATTATTAAAAATTCTTATAAATAAATAAATTATTAAAACTCGTTCGTGTTTAATCAAAAGTCAAATGATAATTGGTTAATTTCTAAACAGTAGGTCGTGTTTTTGCATCATTCCTGTCATCGTCATGTGACTTGTGACTCCGATCAGTCTTAATTGTAATTGCGATTTCAGGATAACATACACACATGAGCACAGCACGATACAATAATAATTTGCGACAACGCAGAGCGCCGTGTGTGTGAACACACCTTGGTTATTTGTATGTAAAACAACGCAACGGCAGCGCTGCGTCGACGCAACGCTGACGCAACGCGCCGTGTGGACTAGCTATAATGAAAACGGGCACGATGCATTCTGGCAATCACAAAAAGACCAAAAAGCGAAAGTCGTGTCGTGGCTGATATGCTATTCGTTTTTCTTGATTGGTTAATCATCCATAGGTGTGGAAGATTATATTTGAATTACCACGCGTACTACAAAATATTTTTTCTTTTACTTAATCACTGCATAACGTGTTTATCATTATTATTTATAAAATATCCATAATTCCATACTATCCGTACTATTATTATTACTGTTTGTCTGTCTGTCTGGCGCAACGGAGTTGCGGGCATAAACTAGTAGTATTATATTTAAATTATATACTTAAATTAAAATAAAATATCTATTTTTATTATTTATTGAGATTACTTTATATTAAAAAAAAAAAAACAACATAATATGAAGTAACAAATTACTGAACACAAAACAATATTATTAATAATTTGAAAATCACTTAAAACTATTATTTAAAAGATTTAATTTAAAATTATTTCTTATGGAATACGAAGTTTTTTGTCTGTCTTGAAAACTTTTCAAATTTACTTAAGTTGGTATTGTTACCAAGCGACGATATGGTAAGAATAAATGTTCAGAACGCGTTATGGTTTTTGTGTTTGCCAGAACGCGTCGTGGCCGATTTCATTGGAGCCACAACGCGAATTTCGCGTCGTGAGCTATTTTTCCGCTCACTGAGCGTTTTCGGTCTTTGAGCGTAACATATACACCGCTTAAAACGCATAAACCAATTTAATATTTTCGATACTCGTAACTTTTCGCTGGTCATACATTTTGTTGGTGGCCAAATATACATTATGAAATAACATATAAAAACACGCAATATACATACATACGCAAAACATTTTTTATAAATAATATTTGACGCGCTGATTTCTCTGGACAAACTAAAGGATCCGAACTCAAGAGAAACACAAAGTTAATTGTTTTCTCGGTTAATTATTCAATTCATGGAATAGTTAAAATTAAACTGTAGTTAAAATCACACAATACAACAATTATTACGGCGAAGGAGTGCTGTTGGCAACCATTGTTGGTTCGTTTTGTGAGAGTCGTGTTTGACTAACTGTTATTATTTTAGTTTGACCAAGAAACAGACTTATAATATATTTTGTTGTGACCTAACCTAACCTAACAAGTTATTTAAATAAGGATGTGCCTAAGAAGAATATAGGCTCTTCTTGCCCCTTTGGACAAGACGATCATAGAGACAAGCGCAAATATTATATAAGTATAACGTGAAGAGGTCTGCTATTTACTAGGATATTGTGACAATTGAATGACATTGTCATGGGGGTAAGAGAGTCTTAACCATTGAGATAGACTACTGGAGAGAACCTTATATCGGTGTATATGCGTGAAAATCGTGTCAAGTTGAGTCCGAGTTAGTCGGTCATAACAAAGGAGTCGGTCTGCATATTTCATGTGATAAACGTGTTAATAAAAGTGTTTAGTCAACGTTTTATGCAAGATCTTGTTGAGTTTTGTGGTTCCGCTACATAATAAGCCATAAGAACGGCCAAAGTATGCCCCAAAAATGTGAATTTTTGTAAAAATGTGAAAACAACGTTTTTTTGGGCTTTTCAATCGGTATTTTTGTAAGCTAAAAAGATAATTTACAAGTTTAATAATCCCTTATTCGTGCTATATAAGGCATTAGTGCTAAAAATGTCACATCAAGTAATAATTTGACTACAATAATTGCATAGCTTTTTACGTGCATGCATACATTTGGGATGCACATTACTTGAACTATAGTTTATCGATATCATGAACTAAATGACTTTCTTTTTAGGATTATAAAATTCTTCGAAATGATCGACAAATAGAAATATTCAAAAATGGCCACGCGATGACGGGCTAAGACTCCATCTATATATATTTACTTTATCTATGGTCTTAACTTACAAATTTAAAGATGCCTCTTCACAATACTCCGTGCTGGCCTACTACAAGCCATCGCCATTGTGTAGACGGGGTAGTGGTATACGTTGGCGGGTGTTGGTCACTTCAGTATCGTGTGTCTACATAATGGCGATGGCCTTTAGTGGCCCAGCATGGACCATTTGTGAAGAGGCACCTTTAGACACTCTTACCCCCATGACAATGTCACAACAACCGCCGCGCTGTCTTTAAAGTAACACTTTACAAAAGCACAGAATACATATTAGTACAAGTAACAAAAGTCACCAGGTGCCAACTGCCAATACATACCAAACAAACCACTGTATTCGAAAGTTTATTAAATGAGTAATTTTGATCCACAAGTCGGTAGTCCAGTAATTGCATTACAAAAACACTGTACACCGTCTAATTGGTCCAAGATAAAATGGAACTATAATTTAATACTTTATTATAGTTGCAAATTAAATATAGACCGATGAAGCGTTAAACCAGTCTTATTGAGCCGTCGGCTTAACGAGCAAGTGTTAATTTTATACTTCCTACCAATAATTTTCATATGTCCAATTCTGTTATAGGAAAAACATATTTAAGGTGCGCAGCTTAAGACATATTGTAGGTTAATCGATAATTTAATATTTATGAGCAAAAACTTTTCAGTTATAATATACATTTTCTATAAAGGAATATCCGCTAAATAAAAGCGCTTATACACGATAGAAAAACTTACACGGAAGAAGTATAAATTAACATATTAAAAAATATTCCTAAATTTCCCAGCAGTGAGCGAGTTGATAATGATGAAATAATATAGCTGACAAAAAATGAACTACAAAATCGGTCCATCATCGATACCACTGACAGACAGGCACACACTCATACACGTCAAAATTATTATCTTTCTCGTCTCTTTTTGGTCAGAGGTTAAAAAATCTTACGGGCATATTCCGAAATATCCAGAGTTCTAGATGTACATCAAATGGATAGTAAGTGAAACTGGCCGAGCCCTTTGATATACCTAACTGGATTAGAAAAGGCCAGCGACTAACGTAAGGGTACATTATGTCTAGGAATTGAATTTGAGCCGTAAATAAAAAGCATAGACACGACAAGTCATCATCATCATCACTCCAAGTTTTGCTAGTAATCTTTCCAGAAGTAACAAAGTGTATGCGGAACTTTTGCATAAGTTGCGTGATATGTGGAACAAAATACCTCGGTCTAGTTTGTACTAAAATTTATCTATCTCGGAGAACGGGAACAGGTGAATTTGTGCTTTTAAATATCTAGATTTAAAAATCTTACGGAGACTTGGTGGATTTGCTTTTTTCAATATCAACTTTTAAAAATGTTATCTACGATTTCGAGTGATATTTTGCATTAGAGGAATGTCTTTTCGCAAAACGAAGAAGTTGAATTTCGTACCGCCTCTTATTTTAAATCCGGTAGATAATGTTGATGATCAACCTACTCAATGGTCTTGCAACTAAAGGTGCATTCTACAATTAATTTCTGAGCAAAACTCATTTTTATTTCATTGTACGTCATAAATATGAAGCGAACGATCGTAAAAAATTCGCAGCGATTTTCAGCGTTTTTATTAAATTCACCGAGTTTCATATGAAATATAATAAATCAATGGAAGTTAATAAATCGTAATGCCATGTAGTGGATTCCGAATTGCTTTTGTTCACGTCAGATTTAACTTTTGTCACAAGAAGTACTTAAGGCTGCTCACACATCGCGATTTTTTTTCGAAACTTTTTTATGTTGTGTACCGTTTAACTAGTATGTAATGTCCTACACCGGTTTCGGTGACGGTCCGTTTCTTAAAGGCTGGTTACGCAGGAGTGATTCTTGTAGTGCCCAAGTGTGTGCGCAGGACACAAGAGCACTTTCTCTTCCTTTACTTTCATAACTGGCTGGAGAGAGATCAGGTGCAGGACCGACTATTGTAAGTACATGCCCATTCGACGTACCTATGGATCATCTTTCTTGTCAGATAATAATTAGGCATATGCATTGTCCTAACCTAACCAAACTTGAAAACATCATTTTTCCAATACGGAAATCGCACCCACAACCTCCGAGTCAAGAGCCAAGCTCTAAATCACTGGGCCACGGAGGCATACTAACTACAAGAAACCCTTAAAGTTTGTCCGTCTGTCTGTCCTTATTCATATAAAAACGTAGAACATTGACTTACAATATAAACTGCTAATTATAATATGTAATATGTTAACACGGATACTGATAGCAATAATTAATAAAAGAATAACTCTACATTATAATAAATGCAGGAAATGCATAACGTTTCCATATTATGATAATAATAAGTTTTTATTGTACAGAATGTAGCCAACGCCTATCACGCTGTGTTTTTACTATGTTATTTAAGGCTACGCTACTCGTGATTTTCTCTACACAAACTTGATGACTTTCTAAGTATTTTCTCTAAGAGCAAACATTGCAGACAAAAATTTTCATTAAGACTAAATATATTACACTCATCTAAATCGCTTCGTAGACATATCTCCAAAATTTATAAGTTTAGAAGATATAATTAGATAATAATAAAAGAGCCTTATTGCTCTTATCATCGAAATTACTGATATTTCAACTATATTTATGGTTTTTCATTTTCCCCTGATACAGTGTAATTTAACAAGCGTTTTTTTAACGCCCATCGTTGTGTCGACGCGTTGACTGCAGTGCACTCTTAATTTATAAATTAATTGTAGATAACATGCTGTTGTAATTAATTTAGTATATCGTTACTTGTACAGTTGTATCGGTAAATGCTAATATTATCTTTGTAAATACAAGAAAGTCTTGCTCTTTAAATTGTTTTTATCCCCTTGACTAATTATTGTAAACAATTGGCAAAGGTCAGAGAGAATGTCTCTTTCGAAAAGGATAGGTTAATAAGGACTACTTAATTTTTTTTGATCTTAATGCTAGTTCATTAAAGGGTCAACAGTTCTATTAATTAGCTCCCTAACTAATAAAATTATTTACACAATAACTTTACAACTTCGAGGTCTGCTTGGAAACGTCAAGTGACAGATAAAGACAGTGGACATTGAAGTCATAAGTTGCGTAAATATTAAATAAGGGATAAGGGTACTTTTTTCCCTGTAAGTGAAGGTTTTAAATACTAGAACAAGGTATATTGGTTGTTATAAAAACTCCTTGTTTTCGGGAAAGTCCATACCACATTTTACCGAAATCGGATCATAGATTTGAGCGCCAAGACGCAACCGACATATTTTCGTATATATAATATTAATATGGATTTCTACTGGACCCACAACACATAATAATTTGATGTACCTTAGGATTACTTATATAAAATATACAACGGATAAC
Organism: Cyaniris semiargus; assembly: GCA_905187585.1. Classification (NCBI taxonomy): domain Eukaryota; kingdom Metazoa; phylum Arthropoda; class Insecta; order Lepidoptera; family Lycaenidae; genus Cyaniris; species Cyaniris semiargus. The sequence continues at coordinate 19,567,907 of LR994547.1, read as the reverse complement.
AACAAACGGAAATTTGTTGTTAGGTTAAAATAACAGTGATTATGTGAACGTTGGTGGCTTATTACTTGTACAGTCATACAGTCAAATTACATATTTTAGCGGACAGACACAAAACTCTATTATTGACGTTTTTAAAATTATCTAAAATTAACTACCGTAGCCTCTACGTACATTTCAATACGTCATACATTGTTTGATAGAAAACTTTTTTTCGAAATTGTACAACTCATCTACCCCATCATTGGCAGACACCTGTTGTCACCTGAGAATTGAGACTTTTCTTTGAAAATACCAGAATGCCAATAGGATTCTCTATAGTAACTCATGTAACAATAATTGGGTGTTTAACTTTATACTCTTATCCACTTGTTATAATCTTCAATTCGCCAACATTGTGAAACTCTACGCTTAAGATTTGATTAAACATTAAGCTAAAATTTATTGATTAGTTGATATACGATTTTAATCGCGTTCCGGTTTCCGCTCCATCGCTTAAACGTTACGATTACAAAGAATTTAATATAAATATGGGCGTGCGTATACATTATTAGCACAATTATTATGAAAAAACAACTCTCACGGAGAAACTGAACTCGCTTTTCCGTCAAGTTGAATTGCTGTTGTTCTTTCGTGTTCATCATCATCACTCCGACTTCCGTGTACACGGAAGAAACAAAATTTACGCGATATTTTGGGCTAGGAGCTTGTAGCTTGTAACATCTTAGGGCCCTTCCACACGACGTATTTTTTGCGCACTGACGACGCGCGTTTTTGATGCGCTCGTCTTCTGCGCGTTTTCATCGCGTTTTTTCAGATATAAAGTTTAAAACGTGTCGGCTTCCTTGCGTTTGCTGAGCGTTCAATTTGCATTTGTATCGATACAAACGAGTGTAAAAAAACGTCGTGCGGAATGGCACTTAGGGTAGTCACTTGTCTCTGTGCTTTTGAATTCCGAGTCTCACAGTATATAATGTTAAACATGCAGAAGTGCCATCGAAGACATTGATTCATAGGCAGTTGACGGACCTACGTAATTTGGTCGGGTTGTCAATTCAATATTAGTCGTGATATATGGCTGGGTTTGACGTAACGCTACCAAATTACGTAGGTTCGCCATCTGCTTCGGAATCAACTTCAGTACATACGGTAGTATGTTTTATACAGGGTGTAACAAAAATAAGTGATAATATTTTATTTATTTATTTATTTAGGGTATTTTTGTTTAGGGTGTGTATGTATGCCTTATAAGTATAGAGTTCACTGTAAAAGTATAAGCGCTGAAAGAGCAATTTTTTTTACTTTTGTATAATAATAATAATAATAATAATAATATCTATGGACGCTTCACACCACGTCAGTCTGGCCCCGTGCTAAGTACCTGAAGGACTTGTGTTACGGGTACCAGACAACGGAAATATATTTAATACTTTTATACTATACATATATTTAAGATTTTTATTATATCATACACATATTTAATACACATCCACACCCGGGAACATTGAAAACTTTTTTTGTTCCGTCGGCGGGATTCGAACCCGCGACCCCCGGCTTGAGCTATCAACAGCCCACCAACTGAGCCACAGAGGTCGTCAAAGGATGGAGAAACTAGTAACGTTGGGTCGCTTGCTCATACAAATCACAAAAAAAAATTGGTCTTTCAGCGCTGCTACTTTCACAGTGAACTCTCTATGAGGAACATATACACACCCAAAAGTATTATCGCTTTGTTTTGTTACACCTTGTATTATACAGTAGTATTCATATTATGTCAGGATGGTCACACCGTTTTCAGTATCTTGATATTATCGTGACCCGTTTCGGATGTAGAGCGGAACACTGTCAATAATGAGTAAAGTCGTCATTGAGTCGAGCCAATGTCAGGGCCGAGTCAACACGCCACCCGACGTGTCACATCACGACGTGTTGTCGATAACAAAATAGGATCTTTTTTGGAAGTCGGTTTGAACTTTGAAGTGTGATGGTTTTAGTGGTAAAGTTATACAGGGTGTCACAAAACTAAGTGATAATATTTTAGGGTGTGTATGTCTCCCTTACATAGAGTTCACTGTGAAAGTAGCAGCGCTGAAAGAGCTTTTTTTTGTGATTTGTATGGATGGGCAAGCACCTGACCGTTATGAATTTCGCCACACAAAAGTTTAAAAAATGATTATTCCCACGCTGCTACTTTCACAGTAAACTCTAAACGTGGGATTCATACACACCCTAAAGTATTATCACTTATATATTATAGAAAGATGGATCTCTCACTGACTCATTGTGAAATGAATTTTACATTTGTTTTATATTATGTTGCTATTAAATAATTTAAGTATGTATTAATTTCGTTATTTTTTTTTATTACAGGTAAGTCACATATACTTACATAAGTAACAATTGCAACAAAATAAGGTAAGTACCTACTAAGTAATATAAGTAACAAAATGATGGAAAGCCGCTCTACATAAACAGACAATTAAAATAAAAAGTTGTAACTTTTCTTATTGTCAATACTCAATAAGTTATTTATTGCAAATAATTATACATTATTATCGATTGCCTATTATGTATTTACAATAGCGGTAGAAAAACATCGAATAGAGGAGAGCATCGTGAGAGACATATACATTATAAGTAGAGAACTAATTATTGAATTAGTTAGAAAGTATGTAACATCAGGGAATTTAATAATTCATAGGCAGCAAGAGGAGGTAATATTATGATATGATATTGCACCAATACCAATAAAAATATTGAATTAAAAGGTATTTTATACATTAAGTAACAGGCTTGCTTAATGAAATCGGTCCTCACTCCTCAAACCGTAATATAGTCACGTAACATACATCCAAAAAACCTTACACCTTTCCTGTTTTCGAAGTCCGTTTTTAAACGCAAAAACTGTCGTTGCCTTATTTTATTGAAATAATTATTATAATGATATCATCTCCGGGAAAGGTCAAAGGACATAGGATACTTTTATCCTGCAAAACGCGCGATAAACGAATTTTGGCGCAACGGTGTTGCGAGCGTCACCTAGTTGTAGCTTATAAATGTAATAGAGACCTGAATTAACCCCTAATAGCAAGGGTAGGAACCAGCCAGATCCCTAAAATAGAGATCTTATGAGGAAAGTTTGGTAAGTTGATATATAAATTATAATATGAAGTATGTTATTAATAGCTTCTTGGAAATGTAATAGACCTGTACCAACCCCTAACAGACCGAGGTGGCGTCGCCAAGGCGGACGATCGTAAAATACAAACAATCATTTTCTATTACGACAGGCAGACAAAGTCTCCAACGTTTTTAAATATTATAGATGTAGGAAATGTACTGTAATATTATTGTCTGTATTGTTTAAAAATAGATTTTACCTTACTGTTCAGCATAGTAAGGGGGCGTTAACAATTAATTACGTAAGGTGTTTTTTTTTTTTTACTTTTTGACCCTTCCTCTCCCCCCTGGTCAGATTTCGTGAGATTTTTCAAAATGTGGGTTTCTTACGTAAACACGTTGGATTGTTTGACAGTCAGTACATGTATAACGAATAAGTAAATGATCTTAATCGTATTACGATTACGCTTACGATTAAATCTTAAGCATACGTACAATCTGGATGACAATTGAAATGGAGCAAAATAGTATTTTTTTTTGTAACAATGAGAAAAAAAATTACGCGAGATTTGCCGAGACCCCCTCTCTCTCCAACGTAAGATTAGATGAGATTTGACTCGACCCCCTCCTCCCTTAAACACCTCACGTAATTTGTGGACGCCCCCTAAGGTAAAATCAAAAAAAATAAAAATACATCGTATCCATACTAATATTATAAATTCGAAAGTGTGTAAGTCTGTCTGTCTGTTACCTCTTTATGATCGAACCGCTAAACCGATTTTACTGAAAGGTATGAAGATACTTTGAGTCCCGGAAAAGGACATCTAGGATACTTTTAATCCCGGAGAAATTTACGGTAAGAAATGTATTTAAAATAACAACGCAGACCGCTACGCATTATTCTTCCTACAATTGCATACATTTCGAGCTCAGCGCCGACACGCTGACTGTCAGCGCGGCGTGGCACAAAATCAGACTAAATCCCAATAATGTTTTTTGCTTTTTATAATTGAGGTATCAATAGATCCTTAAAAATAAAAAAGCGTGTAAAAATATCATTTTGTGTCACTACTCACTAGTCGTGATTTGGACTATTTTTAGCTATACCAAGGCGCATTTGCCCCACAATGGATCTGACAGCTTATGAACTATAATTACCGTACGTTTATTAGCGATGCCTCCTGTATTATCCTATCAATCTTATAAGCAATTGTAATGGTATGACAATAACAGTTCTATGACGCCCCCGGCCTATTGTGACGTTCAGGTGGACGCCTATAACGACGTGTTTGGCTGATATGCTAATAGAGACCTACAATAGATTAGCTGTTTGCAAAAAAGACAAAGCTTTAGGCTCTATAACGTGGTACGACATCGCATCGTGACGTGTAAAGTCGCGCAGTTGGAGCTACGGAGCCTTCGTTAGAATCAACGATACGAAATCGCTTTCACATAGCTGAAAGCATTATTAATCTTGAATAAAATATATCAAGTTTCTAAAACTAGACTATGTTTCGTTGGTATTATTTCATACTTGTGATACATACTTTAAAATAAAGCCACGTTTGCAGTATACAGAAACAACTTTTGTTGTGTTTCAGGACGCACGTTCTTAAGTATGTTAAAATCAAGAGACTAAATGCTTTGTATTCAACTAATTAGACTGCATGTCTGAGGAAAATTATATTGTTAATGAAGACAAAGAAAAAAAATAACGACCCGTATTCACTCGCAATTTTCGCGAGCAAATTGATTTTAAATTAGAACAAATGCTCATGACACTTCACAATTTGTCATATTTTATTATATATTGGTCATTGCCACCGCGTCTCGTTCCTTAATAAAACAGGACCTCGATTCTGCTGATTTAATCCAACATTAATACAGCTTCAATACAGCCCGGATAAAAAAAAGTTTATGCTCATTTACGCCGAACGACTAACGAATGATTTTGACCATTCAGATCACATTTGGCGCTAGTTTAACATATCAGTAAGTATTATGAGAAAGCTGCTTTCCTATCCGGACTAGATTGATACTGCATTAATGTATGATAAAAATAGCCGAGTCTGTGCAGATTCAAAACTAAAAAATATGAAGATGAACACTTTTGCTTTTTACACTTCTTGCCTTTTCTTGGCTTATAAAAGTGATAATCGATAATCTTTGTCTAAATAAGGGCGGCGCAGATTTAATTAATAGATGTAAATGCGTATTCAATAGCTGGACCCTATTTTCATGACTCGAACGTCGCTTCGAGCGCAGGATGTTTCACTCATCGTATGTGCCAGTGTGACAAGCTGGCAGCTGCTAATCTATGTGACTTCCGAGTCCTGAGAATAGGTTCCCAACGCCACAAACCCGTCATAACCTCATATAGTTGTAATGAATACTTTAATGATGTGATTTTTTATAGCGGTTTAGTTAAGATCATTTATTATCGTCCATTATGCGTTGAAGGTCGATTTCATTTGCGAGCATTGACTTGTACGCATTGTAAGGGCAGGGCATGTCTGTCTCCAGTTTTAGTGCCCCAGTATAGTTAAGTGTTAACGCAATACATTAAAATATTTATGATATTGTAGATAATATAATTATATCAGTTGAAATGAAAATTTTGAGCGAAAGATCGTCATCTTTAGTATCGAATTCATTTGATATATTCGAACATTGCCTTATGTAACACACATACGCACTAACAATGTACATTGTAGTGTGCGGTTCGACTCTTGAGGGTATTTCACACTTGTGTTAAGACGTACAATTTAAATTGATAATGACATTTATTGCCCTTTGCCCTAAACTGTAAGGGAATGTACATTCCTTATTAAATTCATCAAATTATATACAATTTATAATTCAATTTTGAATTACAAAAAAAATCTACGCATACCGTTATAGTACGGGAGCCCTAGAACAATTTTTTTTATTACTATCAAGCTAATTTTTTGTGAGTAGCTTCATTTTGATAAGACGAACAACATTTTTATTTGCAAAAAATCTCGAAAGAAAAAATCTCTCTATTTGTAGGACAATATTACTCTTAAATTATATAACTATTAACCTACCAATATACAAATAACCAGCTTGTTAGGGTTCCGTTTTAGGGTTTAGTAGTCAACCAAGTTTTGTTGATTACAGAACCCTATAACGGAACCCTAACGAGCTGATTTTTTGTATATTGAGAGATTAATAGTCATATAATTTAAAATGTTAAAATGTTTAGTAAAAATGTTGTTCGTCTTATCAAAATGAAGCTACTCACAAAAAATTAGCTTGATAGTAATAAAAAAAATTGTTCTAAGCTACCGTACTATTAACTTTTAGGGACAAAAACTTATACTATGACACCCGGGACTCAAACTATCACAATATTAAAATCGGTGCATCTATAAGAGACAGACAGACCTTCGTATTAATATATTAGTATGTGAAATTTTAAGCTGTTTGCTGTAACATACAGTAGGGCCGGCCGCCGCTCTGAAAGGACATCTTTGTAAACGCTATCTTTGTTTTTGCACACATTTTCGCCGACGGCAAATTGGTCACGTGGTCTCATGTATATTATAGCAGCTGAACGCCTCTTTCCCCGTACGAAACACAATCGCCCGCCAGTTTAAAATTAAACCAAAAATACGTAGTTCCACGGCTTATTTTATAAGCGGGAAACAATTAAAAATTTCGATCATTGAAACGCCAAGAGGCTGAAAGTATACAAGTTTTACATACAGTTTCGGCTTTACTGTTAAACTTTATTAGCAGTTTATTTTAAAAAAACTTCGTAACACACTTCCAAGTTTTATTTAATTTTTGAAGTTGCGAATCGCGCAGTGTGCAGGGGCCCTAAGCGACTCCGCGGTCGATGACTTATTCTGTTCATTGTAATTTACAATTTATTTAAATGCTCCGTTTTGATAGATGAGTGTAGGATTTTGCGTCGGTGTTCCGATATTATATCTGTACTTGTATCCACGTCGCTAAGGCTGCGTTTACACTATCAAATAACTATAGAGGGTTACATAACCATTCCCGAATTTCTGAATACTTTTGCACTCACCGCCCACGGATTTTGTATCTTCGGCTACTTTCTATTTATAAAGAGATTTAAATTTTTGTCGCCCGAGCATGGGGTACATATTTTTTGTAATGCATTTTAGGAATTAAATTTTGAAAGATAAATCTACAAACTGTTTTATAGTGCAGATATTTTGATGTAATAATATTGTATAATTTATATATTTTGAAGTTTTTTTTCTCACAGTAAGTAATTCGTGGTAATATGACTATTCGCCAAGTAAAATATTTATGTAACTTTGCAAACTTTTTTTTTAACTGAAAGTTAGTGTATAAATAGTTTACCTATTTGCCATCTAAAATACTACCTCTAATAATGACAAGGTAGCCCAGTATCAGACCCACTTACATAAATATTTGCTATACATATGTAATAATAATAATATTTATCATTGTTTCTGAAACAATAGATCGTATCATTTGAATAATTTTATCTGATACAGCTGTATATAGTATTGTGCGAGGGACAGTCGTGTGAAAACGTTTTAGCGTTCTCTTTTTATTTATTATTAAATTATCGAAGCTACAATGTAATTTTATGAGTGTATTGTAGTTAATGAATGTGTTGAATGTATTATTACTTTTCTTGTAAATAAGTGTCGGTGTTATAAAACATTTATAAATTCAGTAAAAGTGATCAACCGCCAAACCCAAAGTTTTTTACCCGTTTAAGTGAAAAATTAGTTTAATTTTCATAGAATAAAAAGTCAGCATACTGCAGCACAATTGAACGGTAGATAAGAACAACGCCGGTGGCGAGTTCCAAATTTACGGTACATCGTGCCTTTTAAAAATGTGCTACATTCAAACCATAAATTTTAGTAATATAACAATGTGCGCGTTATATATCTTTAAAAATATTCGTGTCAGTGTAAAACCTTTGCCAAACGACAGTACTCGCACAGACGTTGTGAGTTCCCCACTGTTTTCAAAAATCCCAAGTGGATTCAAACCTTGAGGCGTTAGAATAAGGTTCTTAATCGATTGACGTCTCTGAGCTACGCGTTATGGCGGTAATACTCTACATCTCCGCAACATTTAGAAGAATTCGCGTAACGCTTTGATATATTATTGCGATTAAGTACTAATGTTACCGAAAATTCGTAAGCAAAAAATAGAAGATTGCGATCAAAATTACTGAAAATATGTAGGTAGAGCTCTATATTACCTATTGTATGTTATATGTAGAGTAAAAACATTAAACGATACAATGCCGCCTTTTCATTGTGGCCTTGAAAGGTTATTGTATTGTGTCAAAATCTACATACGCAATTAAATGAGATGTAGGTTTCATTGTTTGGGATATGTTAGAGCACTCTACAAAATGGCGCATTTTATTTAAGGTGGGAGCAACTAATATATTGTATTCTGTGGTGGGAGGTAAAAACGTTACGTATTATATTACTAATAGTTGTGGTTTTATTTAGTTGTACTTCCTATAATTTGTTTTTTCTTGCAAAAGCGTAGCTCTACATACCTACCTATAAAGTATTTTTTTTTTTAATTAGAAAAAGTGTAAAGTGAAAATTTCGAATTTCAACCGCTTTTGTTCCCGAATATACGGCGTGTTTACGGAAATGCTAATGTTAATGTAGATTTGTCAAATAGATAATAATATTATTCTGCATATAAATCTGGCCCAGACCGGTGAGGGGGATGGGGGGTACGGCCTAATTTACGTGGTACTGTCTAGTGAGCGGTAGTAGAAAATGTTTCTTAAGTATTTAGGCGAGGAAAAATACTTTTTTTGTACATATTATGTTCGGATATTATGTAGAGAGTTTTTGGAGAGTATTGTAAAGATATGTGGTTTGCTTATTATTTATAGATATTTCTATGATTCTTGTTTTGTAGTGAGGCTTATGATTTAAAAAGCGTTGTGATTAATAGTCATAAGATTCTTCTGGCATGTCCTTAATTATTTTATTCACGACTTAGACTAAGTCAGAGTCAGTCGACCCGTACTTGGACCTTAGTGTAAAGTAGTTTACTTTCAACGCTTACATGACCCGGGAGTCGAACCCGCGTGTTGACGTGTAGCGCAGTGGACGCATGCGCGGACAGCCGCGAACATTTTATGTGTTTATGTATTCTAATTTTATTGTTTGCTTTATGCGCCCCACTTTTGTTTGGGCCCGGCATTGTTCGTCGTAAACGACGATTTAGATGATAAATAAAATGTTGTAATAATAAAAATTTGTATGATTTTTTTTATTTACTGTATTTTTTATCGCGCCAGTCGATTTGGATAGTGATCTTAGTTGTTATTCTTGTGTGCGATTGTTTTGTGAATTTTTATATCTGTTTATTCATACGTGTGCTATCCGATTACGTTCATATCACGCACGTTTTAGGGTTGTCAACATATTTACATAGAATTTATCTCTAGGATTCATATTTTGTTTAGGAGCCTAGGAGTTGGGACAAAGTGTAGTTAGCTAACTAGCCATAGAACATGTAATTTTAATTGCAATTTGCAAAAATCATCATCGTCATTCATCGATTAACTAAGTATTAATCAATAAACTACTAGATATTAAATTACTCAGGCTAAAAGTTCATCCGTTCATCTTTAAATCAGTAAAATATTAACAGAATTGCATGTCAGACGTCTAGGAAGCCTAAGTAAACAAAAGCCGTCACAAAAAATACATAAATTTATAACACGACGAAGTTCCTTCGACTCCCCGAGAAATTTAGCTTCCGAAATGGATTTTAATGTGTACATATTTATTAGGCTCTTCAACTATGTAACCTCAAACTGAACTGAACCATATCAGTCAGAGATAGAGTCTATTTTGTCCTACTGTTGTTGGCTGAAAAGATTTTTGTTGCATTACATATTTTATTTATAGTTTTATTCTATTGTTGTGAGGGGTGGAATTTCGGAATAACAAGATTCATCATCTTGCGGGCGAAATATTGCCCGTGTTTTGAGCAACTTAATGTTTGGTTAATGAGTCTAGTATTCCATATTTTTGTAAATAGCAAGGTTTTATATTATATTGCACTAGATGACGCCCGCAACTCCGTTGCGCCAAAATTCGTTTATTCCGCGGAAATCATACATTTTCCGGGATAAAAAGTATCCTGTGTCCTTTCTCGGGACTCACAGTATCTCCATACCAAATTTCAGCCAAATCGGCTCAGCGGTTTGGGTTCGAAGAGGTAACAGATAGACAGACAGACAGACGGACTGACAGACAGACACACTTTTGCATTTATAATATTACTAGATGACGCCCGCAACTTCGTTGCGCCAAAATTCGTTTATCGCGCGGGAACTGTACATTTTTCCGGGATAAAAAAATATCCTATGTCCTTTCCCGGGACTCAAAGTATCCCGGTCATCGGTTTAGCGGTTTAGGTGTGAAGAGGTAACAGACAGACAGACAGACAGACACATTCGCATTTATAATATTAGTATGGAAGTATGGATATTATGTTATATTGTGTAGAATTTTGTAATAAATCTATTAAAATAAAGTGGAATAAGTGCAAGGAAAGTGTATAATTATTTAATATTGTGTAAACACAAAAAATTGTGTCGCTTTGCGGTCACAAGTCACAGCCGTAAATCTAGGATACCTAGTGACTCTGTTGCGTCTATTACTACAACAATCATCACCCTATTCGTATCCTTCCTTATTATATTACTATCCCAGCGCGTACCTACCTCAACGTACTACAATAATAATATATTTACATATAAAATTGTTAATGTATATGTTACCGTTAATGTGCGTAAACCAGTTAGACTGCAGATTAACAAGGTATTCTGCAGATTATCTGGGTGAGTCAGTTATATTGCAAAAAGTTTATTCTATTCTCATTTAATTACATAAAACAGGTTCTTGTTTGAATAAAACATGTTATTAAGTTGTAGAGAATTATTTGATATAATTTTTTGGACATAAACAAAGGTATAAAATATTAAATATTAAGTAAAATACCACTAATAAAATATAACAGACCGTATCAACTAGAAAAAATCCAATCAAAACAACAACAGTCTTAGGTTGATAAGCTTAAGTCAAAGTTTTTAGGACATTTACGAAGGAAGAGAATGCAAACTAACTAGGTAAAGTGCAAATATAAGCTTTTTTTATTTCAAAAATTTACACTTTAAAGGCTGGTACCTATCAGGGAATCTGCAGATTATCTAGGTAATGTGCAGGTTAACGAGTATTAACCCTCGATTGGTCGCGCTTTTAAAATAACGCCGTTGGTCACCTGGGGTCCTTGAAAGCCCGAAAATTTAATGACATAAAAATGGCATAAATGTATATAACATATTTCCTAACTTGTTTCTATACATTATTGTTATTTAATTAAATATCAACCAGATTTAATTAAAAAAATCAGCCAAGTGCGAGTTGGACTCGTGCACTAAGGGTTCCGTACCATTATAGAGCAAAAATAGGTAAAAACTGTGTGTTTTTTTTTATATGGGAGCCCCCCCCCTTAATCATTTATTTTATTTAAATATTATTATGAATTATTAAATTGAAAATACAACTGAGTATTTCATGAACATTTCAAGTGCCTGCCTATTGCCATTATTGATATCAAGCAAAAAATAGAAAAAAAAATACGTTTGTTTTATGGGAGCCCCCCTTAAATATTTAATTTATTTTGTTATTAGTATTTGTTTTTATAGCGGCAACAGATATACACAATCTGTGAAAATTTAAGAAATCTAGCTATAGCCGTTCTTGAGATACAGCCTGGAGACAGACAGACGGACAGACAGACATCGAAGTCTTAGTAATATGTTAAACATTGACAATTTTCAGCACCAAAACCTACTTACTATATTTTGTACATTTTCCTGTTCTAATACTTCAAACGTATGGTAAATATACAAACAATTAGTTTCTAATCATCACCAAAAAATAATCATCATCATTTTGGTTTACGTAGCAAAATATTATGCACTTTTGGAAAATAAAACTTCTTATATGCGATATAAAACAATAAGAACCAACAGGAACATTTCAATTGATTAATTATTAAAATATAATGAAAATCACAAAAGAAATCCATTTCGGTGTGAAAACTGTATGAAAATATCAAATCTTTAGTAACGCGGTTGGTAACCTGGGGTCTTTAAAGACCCCAGCGTGAATAAACACATCTGTTACATACAATATATGCACGCGAGCTCAAATGAGTGGCAACTATAGCGAAATATAATTCCTTTTGGAAAGCTACCTAAAGAGAGGAGGTGTTACGATTAATTTTAATATATTATGTAGTTTTTTCTCGTTTTCGCAAACTCCGGACTTTTAAAGACCCCACGTGACCAACCGAGCGTTAAGTCTAAATTTTTATAATATTATAATTAAAAAAAAATCTAAGAACTAAAGGTTAATTTTAAACCACCTAAAACTCAGCTCAAGGGTTAGATTGAATTTACTAAACAAGCAATTAAATACTAAATTCCAAAACATATAGAACGAATTAAAATCCCAGTTAAAATATACTGAACCCTGCAGCGGATAGAAGATAAAAAGAATGTAAAGCCGCGAATTTAATATAGGTTTATAATATTACGAGCGTATAATACCGAGGGTGTGTTCTGGTATCGGGTTCGAGACCGGTTCGGAATTAATATTAATACTTCAAACGGATGCAATTGTAAGTTGCACTTGCAATTAAGTAGAATAATCGTGTCGATGACTTCGAAACAGATTGTAGACAATGTATAGAAGTGTATCTATTCTATGTATATTGTATAGAGATATGTATAAACCAAAGAAGTGAGAAGAACTTTATAGTTCACTCCTGTTTTATTTTTAAGAGTTGCAAGTTAAAGGGTAATCCTATGAATGACTAGTCTCGTAGATCGCTAGTTGCTATGCATTGTAATCGAATGTTTCCTATTCGATTCAACATAATTCAGAATCGAAATCAGTAAATAATTTTGGTTACACTTTTTCGGTAGCTTTACTGCTTAGCACTACTGGCCTGTGTGTGGCCATGCCCAAAAAAAACACAGAGTATTATTTCTTACACAGTTGGACGATAAGGACTCCTGTATCAATGTTGAAACTCTAGAACAAAAAATATAGATTACCTAAAAATACTCAGAACTTTATTTGTCACAAACTTCTCAGAGTACTGGTAAAGTTCGGGTCATTGTCAAGTTAGAAACCCCTGGGGTCAGTGCGAGCATTTACGTTCTATTTCCGAAGCAACGCGAAACCGACACGACCATCAGCTATAATAAATTTCTTGTCTTATAAAAATAAAACTTTTCTTTTTGCCTCTACTGCGCGGGGCGCAGAGCGGCCGAGCCAGTAGGTCAGTTATTATATTTTTGGCAATAAAAGTGATTTGTGGCGTGTGTATGTATAATTTTATTTTAATGTCGGTACATTGCAAACATTTTATAGACAGTAACAATACATATTTTGCTTATACACAGCCGTAAATCAGTGGTTCATTTTTATTGCGATTGGAGGTCAGTATTGATATTTTAATTGTGTAGTTGGGCTTTCCGAGTCTAAAAATTTGAATTTAATAAATTAAACTTGATGATATTAAATAGAATTGCAAAAACTTTATTTCCTTGATTTTTAGGATTCCGTATACCCCCCCGTAACCCTTATAGATTCGTCATGCCTGTCTGCCTGTCTGTCTGTCTGTCCGTCCGTCCGTATGTCACAACCACTTTTCTCCGAAACTATTAGAGCTATACTATTAAAACTTGGTAAGTACATGTAGTCTGTGCACCGCATTAAGATTTCGATACAAAAATGGAAATATTATTAAAAATTTTAGGGGTCCCCATAGGTACAACTAAAACAAAAATTTTTTTTTCATCTAAACTATGCGTGTGGGTATCTATGGATAGGTCTTCAAAAATCATATTGAGGTTTCTATTATCATTTTTCTAACCTGAATAGTTTGCGAGAGAGACTCTTCCAAAGTGCTAAAATGTGTGTCCCCCCTCTCTAACTTCTGAAGTAGGGGCATGATAAGTCTATAAAAATATATGATGTACATTACTATAAAAACTACCAACGAAAATTGGTTTGAACGAGATCTAGCAAGTAGTTTTGTTTTATACGTCACTAGACTTTCCGCGCGGCTTCGCCCGCGTAAATTAGATATTTCACAGACAAATCAATCTACAAAAAATAGCCTATGATCCTTCACGTGGTCTACTTCTTATCTGACCCAAATAACAGAAAAATTGCTCTAGTAGTTCGTGAGATAAGCCCTTTCAAATAATTTTCCCCGTTTTTTCCACATTTTCTTCTATTTCTTCGCTCCTATTAGTCTTAGCGTGATAAAATATAGCCTATAGCCTTCCTCGATAAATGTGCTATCTAACACTGAAAGAATTTTTCAAATCGGACCAGTAGTTCCTGAGATTAGCGCGTTCAAACAAACAAACAAAGTAACAAAATCTTCCGCTTTATAATATTACTATAGATTACTATAAAAACTACCAACGAAAATTGGTTTGAACAAGATCTAGCCAGTAGTTTTTTTAATACGTCATAAATGGTAAACCTTAATTTAACTTTCATAAATCAAGTGAAATATAAAAATAAATCCAAAACCTTTTAATTTCATTAAAATAAACCTTATTGCTGCTGCGGAACCCTTTATGGGCGAGTACAACTCGCACTTGGCCGGGTTTTTTTTTATCAATGAATTGTATATATGGCCATAAAATTTAAGTCAAGAAAAGGACAGGATACTAATTAAATGTATGGGTTAACTTTGGTTTATACTGATGTAGAGTTAATACTTATTCTAATGATGGCTTCAATAAGGCAACTGTTCCGGTTGTTTTGACATTGACTTTAATGTGGAATATTCTCGAATGAACATTTCTATACCATACCCTGAGGTGTCAAATCTTTTTACCAACATTTTTATGTACCATTAATTGGCGTAATATCTTATATACTGCTAAGTTATTCTACGCGAGGGTGGCGAGGAGGGTAGGCCCTGGCTCGGCAAACTTGTGAATTGGCCGCGCGCAGCCCGCGCCGCATTATCGTGATTCATGTCGCTTATAATTTTATATTATGTTAAAACGGGGGACGGTCGGGGCTAGGGGCGGAGGCGGGGGGCGAGGGGATATTAAAAATACAAGAGGCCACCGAGCACTTTCTGCACCGTCTGCATGGAAACCAACTTTGTTTGTGCTCAAACTATTGATCCGCTCAAATTTGGTGCGACTTTTAAACGTTAAGACATTGTCTCGAGTTTTTTATTCGGTGTAGATGATGAGTCGTAAATCGTAGCACGATGACGGCTTACACTTGTCCGAGTTACAACAAAGTAGTATAGGAATTTATTGTGTCTTTCGATAATATTAGATCTTAATAAACAAAGTATGTATTTTGATTCCGAAATGATGAATTCAGGATGGTAGTTATACATAGTAATATATACGATGTTGTACGGAAGTTGGAAAGAAAACCGAATGAGTTAACCATAGGTGAGATAATATTTTAGGCTGTGGTTGATCTACAGCTATGGCCACATAAATGCAGTTAGCATTATTTAGCTCAGTATATTCTTAGACTAGCAAATAATAACTCACTCGATCACTATTAGGGTCAAATCAGACCGCAACGCGACGCGTAGATGCATCTCTAAATTTGTATGGATTTGACAGATTTGCAAGAAGTCTCACGTCGATAATTGAAATCTGTCAATTCAGTACAAATTTAGAAATGCGTCTACGCGTCGTGTTGCGGTCTTAATTGACCCTTAGCCAGGGCCGTTTTAGCTACCAGCGCTAGTAGTGCTAAAAAAGACTGCGCTCCTTTTTATCCGGCGGCCTGGGCGGTCGCCCAGCGTCGACCCCCCCCCCCCCCTGAAAGTTTTTTTAAAACAGCTTAATTTATAAGAAAGTTTTAACGGAACTGTATCGGCGTATTTAATTTTTAATATAAAGGAGCGAATGCTTGTATTAATATAGCATAATTGATCAAAATTTCCACCATGTGGCTCGGTTCTCAATACAAACTGCATTCGATACATAAATAATTAACCGATTCATTGCGACGCGAATTTTTGAAAACTTTTAGTAGTGGCGGCATACAATTTTCTTGTGACACGTTATCCGTGTCAAACGCCATAGAAGTTGTACCTATGTCTCGTTATAGATGTTGCCACAGACATAGATCAAGATCTTGATCTATGTCTGTGGATGTTGCAAACCTTTTCTAGGTTTCAAAGTTAGAAAAAAAAAGCGCCTATTATTTTCAATTCACAGAATATTCAGAAACGAAGCCTATAGGCTTGCTTTACGTGGAAAATTAAGATTTGTTCAGAGTAGTACCTTCTAAAGTGTAATTTGAGGGAGATACAATCGTTTTCTAAATGGCACGGCTCTCGTGGCATACGCCACACGTTAAAAAAAATATATGTGACACGGCTGTCGTGTCATCCGCACTGAATTGGTTTAAAGCGCTCTTTAATTTTTTTGTCTAGTAATTGTGGGGAAATTGAAATGTAATTGACACATGTTGGAGTTTTTCTGTTCTACCCCCACATTCTTGCACGGTAAAAGTAGGGCCCTCCTAATGAATGTTCTACCGACTATATATTAATTGAGATGTAATTTTTTAAACTTCCTTTTCGGTGGCAATTTATTCCAAAAACCTTGAGGTACTATTGACCTTAGCTGTGAAAGTGACTTTTTGAGTTTTGAGTGACCTCGCCGGATCGTTGTTAATTTTTATTTTGTAGGTCGCGAGGATATTAATGTGGCGGCGTTGAGGTCGAATTTTGGTTTATTGCCCAAAAAGGTTTTATTGAATGCGCAAAAATGGTCACAATGAAAAAGTATGTTTGACGGAGACTCCCGCGCAATTACAGCTTAATAGCGAAGTGCTAATTATTAATAGTGATTTAATTATTTGATGACATTACGTGTTTTTACATCTCGTTATGGCCGACGAGTCCGACGATGCATAAAAATTCATTTAAAAATATTATAGCAGTAAATTAATGTTTACGAGCGCGACCAAATGAAGCTGGTGTGATATTTATATTTACTTGATCAGTGGCTCTGAACCGGGCGGACGGACGAATTTAATTTCCGATTTCATTGCCTGGGTAGTTTTTGTTGTTAAGAGGGAACGCGGGTGCAGTAGAATTTAAATCAAGATTCAAGCCCCATACGGTCACCGGTGACCGAGACACAATAGAATATCTATTGTGTCTCGTTTTCCCACGCTCGACGGGTTAAACGAAGAAACTATTGCCATCACGTTTCACCCTGCGCCGGCACGTCTATTGTGATAGAGACAGATACAGTAAATCGAGGTAACGTAGTCCTCTGATTCCTCCTTAAAAAAAGAGCCTATCTAATTATTACTTTTTTAAATATCTTCAGGAAGAGTGAGTCTATGCCTCTACGTTTTAATTTTATCATAAAGATCTTTCTAATTTGGGGTTGCTGCCGTACCCATCGGTGGTGCTGGTCCCTCATTTCCCTGAAAGTCCCTAATGATTCGAACTTGCCCGGTACCACCATTTACCATCTAAACGGCATAATGCCTCATGGCACATGAGCCAAGTAGGGGGGTAGGGACGCGGGAACCTCCGGCTCGTCTGTGATGATTTAACTCCCTTTGGGAGGTCACTAGACGAAGGCATGTGTTGTTGCAATGGTCGGTGGATTGGCGGAGTACGGGGCGTTCATTTTTTGCGATTTTTGAAGGGTCATATTTTTTTATTTATTAGTAAATTTAGAAAAAATTGAACGTAGAGGCATAGCTTTAACAGATCCCAATATTTTATAAAAAAAAACATTTGTCTAGACGTATTGTCCAGGCCGTAAATTGGGGAATACGTTTGTATGGAAAAACAGTGTTAGCGTTCCCTCTTAATAAAATGTACTTTCTTGTGTACAATATAATATTATGAGCTTGTATGTTAAAATGAGACCACACTCAGAATAAAGTTTGGTAGTCAGTATTAGCACAGCGATAAAGATTATTTTCAATGAATTGAATGCTAATACTCGCACTTGTTATAAGACATAAAGAATAAATACTGTAATTTTGCTATAATTTATTATGTATTACCTACATTTAAATACTTGCACGCTGTATGTGGCAGCATGTGTTTGTGCTACATAATATTTTTAAGATCTTTTTGTACCATATTCTGGGAAATAAAGTGTTTGAATTGAATTTAAAACTGGTTAAAAAGGTATACCTGTATTGTCCAGAGTCTAGACTTACACACATATTGTATAGTATTCAGTACAAAACTTATCTAAGTGTAAATGGCTAGGCGAGTACAACTTTTGCGAACTTTCCGCCAGAGGTAGTTTTCAGATACATACCATATTATTCCTGTATTTCTATGGCTTGGACATAATTTAAATTAGTTTAACAAAGTTGCATTAACTTCTTTCATCGTATCAAGTGGTTTGTTGAGGTAGGTTACACATGTTGTATAACTTCAAGTTTTTTATCGTTTAATATAAAATTTGTTTTGAGCCTAATGCATTCCTGCTAAATTATACCAAAATGTTTATCTTAAATTTAAATCTTAAATTCAATGCCTAGTTTCTGGAATTTTTCGACATATTGGTTGACTGAGTCAGGGGTCTGTACTACCTCTCACTTTAAAAAAAATAAAATTCAATAATAAAATACCGCCTCAAGTTTAGAAACCAGTGTCGCATATAATGTGTGGAATTATTTTCTACTGCAAATCTAGTGTTGCAACCGATCTCGCCTTGTTTGGACGAACAGCTAATTAAAATTGAATACTAAATAATATCCACAGTGTAATTTATGTGGGTTTAGTTTTTCATGCCTTTTGTAATGGAGTTTGTTGAGAAAAAGTGGAAAATGGGCGTCTAATCTATGTTAGGGTGTTCTCACACTTCCAGTGCATCCAAGTTGTTATAAGTTCATACATGACTAGTTTCTTTGGTTAATCATTTATATCGTTGCATCCTAAGTTTATCAAAAAGACCCAGTTTTAATATGACATACTAAGAAACGAAAGGGGTAAGTATTTAAAAACATCTTTTGAAGTCGATTAAACTAATTATTTAAGATAAAAAAACGAAGTATGTTCAATGTTCATACTTCACTTTATCGTTTAAAACAGGTAGCATCACACGTAGGTCAAAAATACGTAGTTAGTTTTATTTGACATTTCAAGAAATTAAAAGAGTTTTTAATTAAACATCTATAGGAGTCGATTGAAACTAAAAGGCACAATACAAATACCAGACTTAAAGAATTTAAATGTTAAAATATAATTATTTAAGGCAGATGTGAACTTCATATTAAACATTAAAAATAATTATTGATAAATAATGTATTATCTTGTCTCGGAAAATATATGTACGTAATTTCTTCTGACTTGTGTCTTTTAAAATCGTTAACTACAAACAATTATAATTAAAAGTTTATTTTATGTGCCTTCTTTTCGTTAACATGTATTTAATTTATCTACAATAATTATATTGAACGGGTTATATTAATTAAGGGCCTGTTTCACCACTTCCTGATAAAGTGCCGGATAGGCTATCCACAACTTTTTTTGGCAGATTCTCCATACTCTATCTGTCAAGTTAAGTGGTGGATAGCCATTCCGGCACTTATCAGGAAGTGGTGAAACAGACCCTTAGTGTGAACTACCTTTGCATTATCTAGGTGATCTGAATTTTACCGGGCTGCCAAATTTTGCTGTGTTTTCTAATAAGTATTACGATCCCGGAAGACGACGACTTAAATGAAATTGAGATTTATTTAATCATTGTATAATATTTATCTGATATTTGCCTAACGGAAAACACGATTCACTTATTTTGACTCGATAGTTATATTTTTCGAAATTATGAATCTTTCTGGGCTTTTCAACAAATTGCACTACTACAATCACACACTTTATAAAATAATGGCTAAAGGAAATATTAGTATTGTATTTATTTTTAAGTAAGTAATCATCAAAAACATTTTTGGGACTTACGACCTTTACTTTCGTGCTTTAATGCGGGAACTGTTGTTACGCGATATTGTTCACTATTAGCTGCAGCGCAAAGTACAATGCTCGGGCGCACGATTCATGGAATCATTATATTACGATTGGAGGATTAAATCTTAAACTGAAACATTTACTTATACTGAGCTATATTAAGAAAAAAAAAAAAAACAGAAAAAACTAAACAATTAAAAAAATTAAAAAGAGCCTAGATAAGGCTCCTGTAATCTTTGTGTAAGACCCTCAGGCCTCAACTGCTAAGTTCCTTTGAGCCTTGTAGAAAGTGCTTCCTGTATCTTGAGCGTATGGAGTGGGCTTCACACCACGACAATTACATTATCAAAGAGCAGATTTCTTAGTGCGCTCATTGTTTTTCATTTGCGGTACTGCTTTTAAGAATACGTTTTGGACTACATATTTAAATTAGGGATTGCTGAATAGTCATAATGTTTTTATGAGTTTTTTTTTTCTTTGTATAAAAAAAGTATTTTTGTATTATTTAACCTATGGTCCGACTTGACACTGTTTAGGTAATACTTGTTATTAAAAGCTTTTATTTAAATTGCTCTGTATGTATGTATGTTCGGGTGAAATTTTGGAACTCAGTTTTTAAGCATTTGATTTTGATTTTGCATACACGTTTACTTTGGATGACAATGTACGATATGTGACATCACTCTAAATCCAATATAGCCGACCATCCAAGATGGCGAAATAGTTATTTTCTATGCAGTCCTACAATATGGATATTAAATGAAAGGGCTTTTTGAGAGTTACTCGAAAACGAATGTAATGTCATTCTACATCCAATATGGCGGTTCATCCAAGATAGGAGAATAGTTATTTTTAATGCACTTCTGCAATATGGGTAGGTATCAAATGAAAGGGCTCATCGAGAGTAACTCGAAAACGAATGTAATGTCATTCTACATCCAATATGGCGGCTCATCCAAGATACGGGAATGGTTATTTTTAATGTACTTCTGCAGTATCATGGGTATCAAATGAAAGGGCTCATTGAGAGTAACTCGGAAACGAATGTAATGTTATGTATTCTACATGCAATATGGCGGCTCATCCAAGATAGGGGAATAGTTATTTTTAAAGCACTTTTGCAATATGGGTATCAAATAAAAGGGCTCATTGAGAGTAAATTGAAAAGTAATAGTCAAGTCGTGTCGTGTCGTGTCGTGACGTGTCATGTCGTGTCGTGTCGCGTCGTGTCGTGTTGTGATTTGAAGTGTCGTGAAGTATCGTGTCGTGTCGTGTCGTGACGTGACGTGTCGTGACGTGACGTGTCGTGCCGTGTTATGTCAAGTCATTTCCAGCCGGGTTTTAGAAAATGCCCGGTTGAATCCGGTCACTTTTGTTATGTGAAATTTAACTTTTTAGTCACGCAGAAATAAACGGAATATAACAACTCGCTAAATATAGACACGGTTTTTCACTGATCAAAATCAAGTACGATAAGTCCATCAGATTTTAACAAATTCTTGAAACAAAACAAACTACAATCAAACAGACTAAGAAATCTAGCCCGAGAATAACTAAAAACAAAAAATAAATTATAATCAAAAAACTTTTTGAAAAAAAAGCTTTTATTTAAATACTCTAAAAAGAAAAAAATAAATTTCTCCTTTAATTTTAACTATTAAGTTATAACCTCAACATGTTATACAATTTGCATGATAATAAAAGCTTGTCGCGAGACTTAACAATCTGTCAGTATATTTAATAAATTTATTAAAATAAAAAATATATTATCAATTAACTCAATTAAATTGGTACTAGTTTATTTTTAAATCACGCGACAAGCTTTTATTATCATGCAAATTGTATAATATGTTGAGGTTATAACTTAATAGTTAAAATTTTTAAGGATAATTTTTTTCTTTTTAGAGTACTTATTAAATAAAGGCGTTTTTTAAAGTTATTTAATTATAATTTATTTCTTATCGAGACATTAGTTTAAAAAAATATTAAAATGTTATCTTTTTTTATCAAATTCTTTTAACCATCAATCCCCAAGCGTCATCCGGCTGCCGCATACGGCATAACAATTGAAAATCTATTGTGTCTGCGATTCCCACGATCGAGGTATTTTAAACTTACTAAATCTACTGGTCCCGTTTTTAAATGTATATTTCAAAACGTTTATTTAATATTTTAATCAAACAAAAATATAATAATATTACATTATAGACTTAACACTTAAAACATTAAGGCGCGTTTACAGGAAATTTGAATATTATTTTTTTTTCACACATTTAAGTTATTAGAAAATTGTAAATGTAGGTACATATGTATCAAATATTGTGTAAATAACGTGTATGTTATAGTTCAGATACCTTTTATAATATCAATTTCATCCATAAAATATGGAGTGGAACCATACGAAAAGAACATAATATTTGCAATACTTTTTATGGGTACAAACTGAAAATTGAACATGATAATGATGATGATAACAGAGGTCAGAGGTGCAATGTTGGACGAGTGGAGCTGACTGGTGTCTCCAATTATCTACGTATGCCTGATGAAACGAAATTCCAATATGCGTCAGGTATGGTGGACAATATGCACGGAAGCGACCTTATTAAATTACGTAAGCCCACTATTAGCCGGCTCGGCGGACCAAACCGTGTATATTTATACACAATTTCATTATTAGATGTCCATTTGTGTCTCGTTACTCCTATTGTCGCTTTTTCTATTTATTATCCGACAATGTATGATTATAATGCGGCTTATAGTGGCGTTCCGCGCGGTTGCGTGGTGTCCGTTACAATTTTTGTTTTTTTTTTGTTATTTTGCGTTCGAAAGAGTTGTGGCTAGATATTTCTGTGACATGTGTGTGTTTCTTTACGTATGGCAATAATTAATAGCTATGACAGCCTCCATGGTTTCGGCAACTGTGAAAATAAAAAAAAATCAACGTCGATCATGAGCAATTAAAGGCGAAGTTACTCTTCTACAAGTTCGTGATCGCCTGTATTTGTCCATCATGATTCATGGGCCAACGTGAAAAAGGCGCATTACAATAAAAAAATACGTCAAAAGCTAAAACATCACCCAGCATCCTAATCACAATAAAACATTTTAAATAAAATATGTTATTCATATAAATTAAGTTTCATAAATTATAATTTTATGGTTCCAATTTATAATAAGTATTTTAGTGTGGCTCGAAATTAATTTTTAAATTAAAACACGCCAACCAGTGCCATTAAAAGACATAAGCTAATAAGTTATTGTTGTAAAAAATACAATTACCCGCAAAAATAATGAAATAGCGTCGTGTAGTATAAAAATTCATTAAGTTATTAAATATCTTTGTGTAGGAATGAAAGAAGGTAGTGTGGCTCGATATCGTCTGCAAAGGACGTCCTCAAGAACAACTTTTGTAATAATTAAAAAAGGTGATAACGGTCGTCGCGCTCTCAAACGAGAATACACTTTAAGAGAAAGCGTTAGAGGGTATTCCTCGATGGCCGAGCGCAATTGGGTTTTGAACTTGTATAAGTCGACGATTGCTCGTATCATTGTAATATCGCAAATTTGTCGACGGGCGTTATAAAATTAAACTTTATCATAACGAATTAAGGATCGTTTTCGTTCGGGCGGGTCTCCTGCGAATAAATCCCGATTGTCATTTATTACAGTCGGGACTAAGGAAACTGTTTAATATAAGGCCGCGTCTAACACATGCGATCTATTAACTGATGAGAAATTAAACTTGTTATCTGCAATCGAAAACGTGAAAATCTATTCAATTTATGCATATTGTCTTAAGGCGAGCACTTACCTCAATTCCAAAACGATAACCTTGCGAACGCGAATGCCAAGCGTGTACGCATCGCAATAAGATTCATTTTAGCTTAGCATAAAATTGTAAGTTACGACGGGCGGATCTTCTCTATTTTATTTTTCGTGTTTTTTTTTAAATATCTTTCGAAATATATACTAAGAAAAAAAATGTTAAATATTTTTTTTAAATAGATTCATTAACAATTTATTAAAATAATATGTATGTTATCCTTGTTAATACTTATATTCCGATGATAAAGATTTTTGTCGGAGGTGAGTTTGTAAATTAATTACAGCCAAAGTATTATGTTTTATTATAATGTTTATGGTTTAAACCCTTTGAAATATTGTGATTTATATCTCATATTTTTTAACATTTCGTTATTATATTGGAACTAGGTAAACCGGTAGTCAATAAATAACAAAATGGGGTTTCTCCTCGCCTTAAACGATTTCATTTAGATATCTGCAGCGCTGATGTAAATATATTTTACATTATCAGTAACGTTATGATAATAGATGCATTCTTTCGCTTTGCATAATTACGAAGTATATAGAATAGAAAACAGTTAAGAATTTAATAAAAACAGTTTGTCATACAGTGTGAACGAAGCTTTATTGATGTGATATTTTCAATTTTTAAGGATGTCTAACTTTTATTTTTTTATCGGTGGGAAATGCAGCCTTAGCTCTTACCCATCAATAACCAAAGGGCTATACTAACGGTTCTGCAGTCTGCCTGCAGAACATCCTTCTAGGTTGAAACGGAATAGGTAGGAGGTAAAAAATAATTATTGACACTTGTAATGACGATCATAATAATTATTTCCATAATGGACATGCAAGATCATTAGTACAAAGCTTTCATTTTAAGAATCCCTGATTTTGTTAAGCATATTTCCTAACTTAGAAAATAAAAAAATAAAAAATAATTATAAAGAAAAAACTTTTTAAAAAAAATCTTTTATTTAAATAGTCTAAAAGAAAAAAATAAATTTCTCCTTAAAATTTTTAACTATTAAGTTATAATCCTCAATATATTATACAATTTGCATGATAATAAAAGCTTGTCGCGACTCGCGAGACTTAACAATCTATCAGTACTTGATAAAATAAAAATAAAAATATAATATCAATTTACTCAGTTAAATTGGTACTTACTAGTTTATTTACAAATCACGCGACAAGCTTTTATTATCATGCAAATTGTATAATATATTGAGGATTATAACTTAATAGTTAAAAATTTTAAGGAGAAATTTATTATTTTCTTTTAGACTATTTAAATAAAAGCTTTTTTTCAAAAAGTTTTTTGTTTATAATTTATTTTTTGTTTTTTAGTTATCTCTGGCTAGAGTTTGTTTGATAGTAATTTGTTTTGTTTCAGGAATTTGTTAAAATCTGATTAACTTAAGTCCTTAAGAAATCGTACTCGACTTTGACAATTGAAAAATCTATATTTAGCGAGTTGTTATATTCCGTTTATTTCTGCATGACTAAAAAGTTAAATTTCATTTAACAAAAGTAACCGGATTCAACCGGGCATTTTCTGAAACCCGGTTGGATTTGACTTGATGTCACGTCACGTCATTTCACGTCACGTCACATGACGCCACGTAAAGTCACGACACTACACGTAACGTCACGTCATGCCACGTCACGTCACGTCACGACATGTCACTTCACGTCACATCACTTCACGTCACGTCACGACACGTCACGTCACGTCACGACACGACACAGCACGACAACACATGACACGTCACGACACGACACGACATGACACGACTTGACTATTACTTTTCAATTTACTCTCAATGAGCAAAGGGCTCATTGAGAGTAAATTGAAAATTGGCTATTTGATACCCATATTGCAGAAGTGCTTTAAAAAAACTATTCCCCTATCTTGGCTAAGCTGCCATATTGGATAAAGAATGACATTACATTCGTTTCCGAGTTACTCTCAATAAGCCCTTTCATTTGATACCCATATTGCAGAAGTGCATTAAAAATAACTATTTCCGTATCTTGGATGAGCCGCCATGTTGGACGTAGGATGAAATTACATTCGTTTTCGAGTTACTCTCAAAAAGCCCTTTCATTTAATATCCATATTGTAGGACTGCATAGAAAATAATTATTTCGCCATATTGGATTTAGAGTGATGTCACATACCATATCGTGCATTGTCATCCAAACTAAACGCGTATGCAAAATTTCAGCTTAATCAGTTAAATATATCTCTACTTCAAAATTGAGTTCGCAATTCCACCGTAACACACATACATACATACAGAGCAAGTTAAATAAAAGCTTTTAATAATATGCAAAATTTCAGCTTAATCGGTTAAATATATCTACTTCAAAATTGAGTTCCAAAATTCCACCGTAACACACATACTTACATACATACAGAGCAAGTTAAATAAAAGCTTTTAATAATAAAAAGAAACAATACCAATAATTTTTTAATTAAAGCCATCTAAAACAATATCGTAATTCGTAACACAGTGTAAAACTAATAGATTCGTTCCTACATAACTCCGTTGTCGGGCGAAAAAATGTTGGATTGTTTTTGAATATCCTCTTTTATTAGTTGAAAAGTTTTGCACGTTGAACTTTGTAAATAATATCAAAGTTGCCTTTTCATGCTTCAGTTTTAATTATAACATTTTTAGCTCCTCACCCCTCAGTATAATTTCGAATTTTTCTCCTTTATGTAAATTTTGTTATTTTTAATTACAAATTGCTTTAATACTAAGCGCAAATGCATTCTCTCTGTATTTTATCTATACACATATAAATAAAATTGAAGTGTCTGTAAATTGTAGTATTGTAGTATAGTTAATATAAATACGATACATGCACCAAAATAATATGTTTTACAGTTTTTGTCTGTTTGTCACTTCCGGAGTTCCGGCTTATCTCTGAAATGGCTGGACCGACTTTGACGGGACTTTTACTGGCTGCTGATGTAAAAGGAGTAAGTTAGGCTACTTTTATTTTAGAAAAATAAAGTATTGTTCCTATGTTCAAGAACTATACAGTAGCGCGCGCTGAAAAAAAAAAACAAAAAAAAATTTGAGTAACCTAATAAACTTTCCTGTAAAATTCCACGCAGACAGCAGCTAGTTATATTTTAAAATATATATATATATTTTAAAACTATATATATATATATATATATATATATATATATATATATATATATATATATATATATATATATATATATATATATATATATATATATATATATATATATATATATATATATATATATATATATATATATATATATATATATATATATATATATATATATATATATATATATATATATATATATGTTTTTTACTATATGAATATATATAGGGTAGTCTACGTACACCAATACAACAATTTTTAAAATTTTTGTCTGTCTGTATGTCTGTCTGCTTGTTTCGGCTAATCTCTGAAATAGCTGGAACGATTTTGACGGGACTTTTTTTGGCAGATAGCTTATGTAGTAAGGAGTAACTTAGGCTACTTTTTGTAAGCGACTTCCAAAAAGGAGGAGGATATATTTTAAATTTTTATATTTGTTGGCGGATAACTCCGCCGTTTGTGGGCAGATCTTCGAAATTCTTTTGTTTTTGTATAAGAATAAGATATTATAGTCCGAATTTGGTAACATGATCACAAAAGTGATCTTATGATGCATTCCATGAGAAATCGACGGGACTTCAGCGAAAAACTTTG
The DNA here is from genome assembly GCA_905187585.1 of Cyaniris semiargus. Taxonomy (NCBI): domain Eukaryota; kingdom Metazoa; phylum Arthropoda; class Insecta; order Lepidoptera; family Lycaenidae; genus Cyaniris; species Cyaniris semiargus. Next base: position 19,540,181 of record LR994547.1, on the reverse strand, counting down.
AACGTCTTACCGTATCGTCATTTAATTTAGTAATTATAGACTTGTTAATACTTACCCCTGTTAAATCTAGCCCCCCTCTCCCCTACTTGGCAACTTTGTTTGTGTGTGTGGTTGTAAGGTTATGTGTATTAGGTATTGCAATGTATATTATTATTATTATTAAGTATATTATAGATTATAGATATACATACACAGGGTAATATAGTATTATCACTTAGTTTGTGACACCTTGTATACATAATAAGTATATACATATGTTACGCTCAAAGACCGAAAACGCTCAATGAGCGTAAAAATAGTTCACAACGCGTTGTGGTCACAGTGAAACAGCCACGACGCGAAATTCGCGTTGTGGCTCTAATGAAAACGGCCACGACGCGTTCTGGCAATCACAAAAAGACCAAAAAGCGAAATTCTTGTCGTGGCTGATATGCTATTCGGTTTTCTTGATTGATTAATCGTCCATAGGTATGGAAGATTATATTTGAATTACCACGCATACTACAAAATATTTTTTCCTTTTACTAAATCACTGCATAACGTGTTTATCATTATTATTTATTCGTGTCCGACCGAATGTCTATTTTTGGCCGAAGCCGAAGCCGATTAATCGGCAATCGCCACAACCTTCGGCCGAAGCCGAAGCCGAAGGTTTATAATCTTAATCTCTTGACTCTCAGTAATTAATTTTGTTCAATATTGTCTACAAACTCCAATTATTATTAATATTGAAATATTTTCAAAACTTCAATATTGAAGGTTTACCTCTATATATATTGACTGTCTCATATAGAAGTTGATTTCGAGATAGTAATAAAATTTTGTGATTTTGTGATTTATTTTATAATTTCTTTATTATTTCACAAATAACAATAATTAGACCAATCAATCAATCTTTGTTTTTCTCGACTAGACCGAAACTAGAATAATAAATAAAATAAACACTAACTTCTTAATAAATAATAAAATTATTTATTAAGAAGTTAGTGTTTGTTTATTGTATTTGACAGTGACTCCCAGCGGCCTCTGCATACACGACCGGTCCGTAGCTCTCTCACGACTCACTCAGTCAGTCTTTCGTAACAGTTCGTTCAATTTCGACGGTTGCTCGGACCTTCGGCGAAACCTTCGGCTTCGGCCGGGTTTTAGGCCGAAGCCGAAGGTTTCGCCGAAGATGGTTTTTTTGGCCGAAGGCGGCCGAAGCCGAAGCTTCGGTCGGACACTATTATTTATAAAATATCCATAGTTCCATACTATCCTTACTAATAATATTATTACTGTCTGTCTGTCTGTCTGGTACCATGTAGATGCGGACATCAACTAGTAGTATTATACTTAAATTATCTATACATATAATAAAATTGTAGAGGTAAATTTTTTGTACATTTACATCCCCGGTAGATAAAAAAATACTGACTTCCAAAAAAGGAGGACTTTAAACACTTTGCTGTTTGTGGTCTGATTGTCAAAGCATTTTCGGTCTTTGAGCGTAACATATAATACATTATGCTTTAAACCTAATTTATAAACCATGTTTTTACCCATAATAAAAGCGAAAATATCAAAGCAGTAGCGAAACAATCTCCATGATATTGTATCCATCATGGTATTTAATGTTATAATGGAATTGGTTCATTACGAAGCCGATAATAATAATTATTAAATATTGAAAATGTCAGCAATGACAGGTGTGGCCATGAAATATAATATTTTATTCAACATTGTGGGCACATGGGTACAAATTACTAACATAAATTAATAATGGGATATATTTAATCCTTAATTACGCCGAGCAATATAAGTTAATAAGTTTTTAAGGTGTTTAATAAGAATATATTGTATATTTAATCCTACTAATATTATAAAGGCGAAAGTTTGGATGTATGGATGTTTGTTACTCTTTCACAACTAATACTGGAAATAAAACTACTGGATGGATTTTAATGAAACTTTACAATAATATAGCTTATACATCAGAATAACACATAGGCTACAATTTTAACCGACTTTCAAAATGGAAGAGGTGTTATGTTCGTTTTTTTATGTTCAACGATTACTCCGCCGTTTGTGAACCAATTTTCAAAATTTTTCTTTTGGTGTATAGGTTATGATTCCAATTTGCTACCATATTCATAAAAATGGTGACCTGATGAAGGGATCCATAAGAAATCGAGGGAACACCTCAGAATTTATATGAAAACATGTGGTAACTTCGGTTTCGTGAGCAGTATTCTAAGCATAATATGCTACCAACAAGCAAGTTACATTCATCATCATCATCATCACTACCATAAACCATTATAGAACAATTTTGTATCGTCCCGTTTTGACCCTATTATTGGTACTTTTCATAGTCTTTTATTATATATCACTTAAACCGCGGGTAACACCGCGGGGCACAGCTAGTTTTTAATAACTCTATTGGATTATTGTACGGGTCTGTGTCACTATGACATTGTGGCGTAGTATTTTTGTCATTACCGTAATTATAAACTAGGGTTGCGTATGAAAGGGTTATGTAAAAATTATATCCATGCCAACATAGTCATCTGGCCAACATAATAGTCTTGACTGCCTGTTCGTTATTTCGACATAAAAATAATCGAGACAAGTCTGGCTTTCACTGAAAACTGATTTTGATGAAATTTGTAATAAGTCCCGGGAAAGCGTTGTTTATCCCGGAACAATGAAGATACCGTAATTTACCGTTTTTAGAGCCTTATAACTCATAATTTGAAAGCTACTTTATTAAAATTCAATTATACTTTCAGCATCTCCCTAGTATTTACAAATTAGTCAAATTACTTTTATGTTATTTGTACCAAACACACAAATTTCATAAACTATAATATAATCCACGTTAAGATTTCAGTGTGAACTCGGCAATGCAATGTGACAAATGTATGCTCAAGGTCTTTTGCTCGGGGGACGGCCTTAAGCGGAGAGAAATTTAGGCGCAGCAATATTGTTACCATGCTAATATTACAATATAATAAATGTTAATACTGTTACTTTAAATTATATGTAAATTTATTTTCTTTCACTTTTGCAATACTTACCTTTAAATGATATAAACTCATTAAGAGTGGGTTGCACTAGAGGCGTGGTTATAGTTACAGTTATGGTCAAAGTTATGGTTACAGTTAAGGCTAACTTAACTTTAACCTTAACTTTGACCACGGAATTTGACAGATGTCTGTTGCGTTTATTTTTTTGTTAAAGCTATACAGTATAAAAAATGAATTAATTATCCGTAAAAATCGTCAGGAAAAATATTTGTTATAACAACACTGTGATCCATTGTAAATTTTCACGTAAAAATTTCGATATGTAAGTTTGAGCGATTATGGTTATCGTTAAATATGGCGTCCTTAACCAAAGATTTGACATTTTACACTGTAGTTATAGTTAAAGTTAGTTATATTTAAAGTAAATTGGTGCAACCCACTCTAAGTGTGGAAAGGCAGTCGCGGTCGAATAACTATTATGTTTATTAGTTAAAATAATCTATACATATAATAAAACTGTAGAAATGAAAATTCTGTACATTAAAGATATTCAAAAAATAATAAGCGGGGGGTATTACTACATCGCTATAGAAGCCAAAAATGTGGTTAGTTTTTTTGTCTGTCTGTCTGTCTGTCTGTCTGTATGTTTGTTCCACTATCACACGAAAACTACTGATCCGATTTGAATGCGGTTTTCGCAGATATATTTGTCTTCTTCCAACTTAACATCTGGGGTATAAAAAAAATTCCCCCCACCCCTCTAAAGGGACGAAAGAGGGAGTCAGATTTTGTATAAGACTTTTGCTTTAACACGAAAACTACTGATCCGATTGGCATACGGTTTTCGCAGATATATTTGTCTTCTTCCAACTCAAAATCTGGTGTATAAAAATCAATCCCCCCCACCCCTCTAAGGGGAGCAAAGAGGGGGTCAGATTTTGTATCAAACTTTTTTCTTTAATGGACTTACTTCATATTATTATTAACTGTTTTTTCCAACTTAACATCTGGTGTATAAATTTTTTCCCCCCACCCCTCTTAAGGGACAAAAGAGGGGGTAAGATTTAAATACTTTAAATGGCAGAACAACGTTTGCCGGGACAGCTAGTAAATAATAAATTTGTAAGTAAGCTGTTTCTCTAAAAGTAATAAAATATTGTCTTATGTTTTCAATACATTGTCAGAACAATGCTAAAGGATAGATATATAGGAACAGATGTTTAACAATGCCTAAGAAACTAGCATGGGAATGGACTTGAGAAAGCTAGCAGATGTTTGGTTACATATTGTCTTAGTCCACAATAGTTTTATTTATATAGTATATATATATATATATATATATATATATATATATATATATATATATATATATATATATATATATATATATATATATATATATATATATATATATATATATATGAGCGTATCTCGCCGATAAACCTTGGTTTGGCGAGGTTTAAATGTATTAGTTTTTAAGTTTTTGAAATAAATAAATATTAAAAAAAAAAAACCTCAACTATAAACTTTAATCTTTCATTTAATTGTAACCACATTTTACAGCTTCACACTCATACATCACACCGTTTCGACAAAAACTCAACTTCTGTTTTGGGTGAAATATTTTATTGCGAAATGAAGATGGCCACTGGTATCGAAAAGGCGCGGTAAGTTTTTGTTGAGGACGAGTGTTTTCACATCATACGACAACGATATCCGATGGAAAGTAGCTATATGAATTATCGGTGCGATATCGTACCGCGTAAAGTGAAAATGCTCGTAAATTGTGATTACACTAATTGTGATCATTTACGTTGTCCAAAATGCTGACATTCGTAAAATAATAAAAAGAACGTTAAAATTAGAACTCAATTAGTCTTAATAGTAGAACCCCTCCTTTTTAACTGGGTTTAAAATTAAATACGCTTGTCAAATATGCAAAATTTAATTAAAATGTAGCAATTAATATCACAAACAACTTGTCTACGTGAGGCTGAGGATATTCGCAATTAGTATCGATAACTTCCCAAATAATTAAATAATGTGTCCCTATCTCTTATTAATATAATGTGTCAATAAGTATCCATATTTTTCGCTTCGTCTAAAAACTTCATCGCGAGGTTTAAAAAAGTCGTACTCCGTAGTGCATAAAGGGCCTTAAATGTATGTACTGTACACGATTATATTAATGTTATTATGTTAATTCATGTAAAAATAAAATCTGATTAAAATGTATTAATGTAAATTATTACTAACATAACTTTAAAATATGTTTAATTAGAACGTGTCAAAATTTTATAAATTCTCATTAGTATTACGTATAATTAATATTTTTAAAGGATTATAAAATATACTGTATAATTGTATGAGTTATAATTATTATACTGTCATCAAATTAACATGTTTACGTGTTAATTTTATAAAATATACAAGAATTTATTTAATTTATATTCGCAAATTAATTACTTACTTAATTATTAATTATTTATAACTCATTCATATGTCGCTACGATAAATGATAATGACGTTGTCATCACCTCTTCACGCTTCAACAGCTGGACCGATTTTGATGAAATTTGAAATTTAGAGGAAATAACACATTTTTATCTCGGAAAAGTTATAGTTTGCTACTAACGAATTTTGGCGTAAAGTTATGGGTAACACGTTCTGTGATCTAGTCTATCAATTAATGTATGAAATTCTCGAAAGGGTTGAAACGATTTTGATGTGCTTATCGAGTAGGTATTATCGAGTAGGTAGGTAGGTAGGTACTAAAAACAAAATAAAATTTATATTCAAGGGGGGCTCCCATACAACAAACGTGATTTTTTTGGCCTTTTTCGCTCTATGTCGATAATGGCAACAGGTATAGGCACTTGAAAATTTTACGAAATCCTCAGTTATATGTGCAACTAATAATAAAATTAAAATTTAATTTTAGTTTTTTGTATGGGAGCCCCCTCCCATACAAAAAACTAAAATTTTGGCCTATTTTTGCTCCATAACAGTACGGAACCCTTCGTGCGCGAGTTTGACTCGCACTTGGCCGATTTTTAAACGTCAACAGTTTGAGTACTTGACTAGGTGCTAATATGTCGTGTGTCTGTGCGAAAAATGATCGATATGTGTGTGTGTCCTAATGTGTACACACCGGTCGATGACCTCCGAACAACCGCTCGCCTCTAATTAAAGTATATTTTATTGTGTGCCCCGATATACAACTACTAGACACTTCAAAGGTATTCTTAACTAGCGTATACTTCGTGCTAGTTCGTCCATAAATAAAATATAAATAACAAATATTGACAAAAAAGGACAAGTCCAATTGGCGGCCTTGCTGCTGGAAGTCGTGTACATACTAAAATTAAAGTATACAATATAATATTATTATGTAAAGATTGGCAAAAATATTATAAAATTTATTATAATTATTATGCTCTACATAGAGCTAACTCCTTTTTCACAGATACTTGGAATACAATATTAAATTCATATGAATTAACCTTAGTAGCCTTGTAAAGTTAGCGTGCATCATGAAAGTACAAGACCTATAATACTATTAGACCTTATAATATTATTATAAATCGTCGCTGCATCCTCGAGACTTTATAATTAACATGGTAGTCCGCCCCTAGCTTCCGGCATCGAACACTTTTCAGAGCTTCCTGAAAAAATAAAATAGGATAGATGGTTCACTGCAGATCGGTCCTCGTCCTCGTCCTAACTAGGTTATATTGCTTTAATTTTGTGAAGTGAACAGTGAAATAACTTAATAATTTATTAAAGTGTTTTTAAGTGAATATAAGTTCATGGTAATTTTAAATATCAAGGGTAAGCGAAAACTCCGTAATTCGGAGGAAGAAATGAGGAGGATTCGTTGCTTGGAACGTCGTTTGAAAAAATGAATGGATCGGAAGTTGGTGAAGAAGGTTGGTCACTTATTTTTTCAGATCTGTTTTTTTTTTGTACAGTTTATTTTTAGGATGTTAATTGGAATTCATCCTGAATATTAAAGTGAATATGGGCAATCTTTCGAAAATATCATAAATTGGAATACTAAATAACATAAAATAAAAACAAAATATGTACGAGTATGTTTAGAGAGTCATGATGCGATAATGGCCACACATACTCTTTTCAAAGGTATATTTAAAGAGTCTTGATGCGATCTTGACCATATATACCAATTGGCTACCCCTTTTTAGGGGCTGATGAAAGTTTTATTGTTCAGTCTTTCAGACTGATGGTGAATGCGAGTATTTAATTTCATCCGTACGGAGTGTTCGATCCGTTATGCGTATGCCTTTTGAGGCTGATGCAACCGGAAGTGATTTAATTAACATGACGCTTTACCGGAGCTACTAAATAATAATTTGTCTGTCTCGACCTCTCAAGGTGACAGACTCAGTGCCCAATGCGGTCAAACCCATCCCATCTTTATCAAATGATATTTTAGAAGCTTTGGGTTCTTTGAAAAACAAAGTGGAGGTTTTTGGCACCGAAGATTAGGGATGAGATCTCTGAACGTTGGGGACCAATTTGTTGTGGACTCCTAAGTAAGGAGTGTATGTAAAAATGAATGGAAAACATCCATATACCTGAAAATTTAACCCTATTGGAAGCTCCAGTTCTTAATCCGGAACTAGCTTGAGTTTTAACTGATTCAGTTTAAAATAGACAAACGATTGGAAAAAAGCACAAGTATTTTGGGCAGTGTATTGCGGCGATTGCTGCTAAAATGGCAGAACGTTCGGGTCTACAGATTAAGTTTAAAAAGTCTTATGATCCACAGCAGCCTTCTACATCGTAATATCAGCATAATCAACCGCTGCCTAACAGGCCGGTAAACTCTCGGGGCCCACCCAAATAAGAGGCAGAAAGAGTGGGCCCAGGAATACGGAACCAGCTCAGAGGCACAAACGGCCACGCACTACGACGACGCACACCGACGCGATCGGAACGAGCCATACGGACAGAACCACAGGAACTAGAGGTGGCTGCCTTAGCAAAACTGCCACATCATTGTAATAACTGGAAAGTTATCACTAACGATCCTGTCGTTCTCGAATATGTATCTGGATATATATAACTCCTTTTTCTCATTGAGGTCTGCGAGCCACGTCAATATTTTTGGCCAATGAAATAGTAGTTCACATGAATAGTGAAATCACTGGATTATTGCAATTAGGCGCTATTGCTGAATGTCAGGATGTTCCTGGATAATTTATTTCTATAATCTTTCTCATTCCTAAGGATGATGGAAGTTACAGATTTATTCAGAATTTTAAAAAGCTAAATTTATTTATAAAATCTAGTCCCCTAAAATGGAGGATATTACCACTGCTATTAAGTTGGTATCGAAACTAGACGTTACAAATATTGATTTAAAGCTTATTTTTGTATTCCCATACACAAATCAAGCAGAAAGTTTTTGAGATTTAAATTTATTGACCTAAGAATTTCAGTACTTGCCCTTTGGTCCCTGCAGATTTATTTCTGTGTTCTGCACCATTCGTGTTTACATATCTTATGAAACCTGTCATAACTAACTTAAGAGTATACTATAGTATATATAGTATACTATTTAGATGACATATTATGTGTAGATTTTCATAATTATTTCTGCAGTGATAACGTTAATGAACTTATAATTAAAAAAAAAATGTCTTTGTAATCAATGAACAGAAAAGTGACATATTTCTGAGTACAAGAAAAAGATAATAAAGAAATTCTCTTGAGAATTGATATTAATATGGACTGCAATCTCCTACATCAACAGAATGGGAGGAGTGTAGTACGAACATCTTAATGATAAAGCACAGCTAATTTTAAAATGGCTAATAGTGCGAGTAACTCCACTTTTTTATTTTTCCATCATATATCAATTCTAAAGAGAAAATTGACGTAGACAGGGAGTCAAGATGCAGTAATATAGATACTGAATGGAGTTTGTCCATTGAAGTCTACCACAAAGTTACTGACAAATTTGGTCTTCCAGACATTGATTTTGCCTCCCATATTAATGCCAAATGTTATAAGTATGTTTCTTGGAAAAGACATCCTAACGTACGAGGTTATCTATTTTAGACCAGAATATGATCTTTATTATCACCTTTCAGAAACGCACACCCCTTGTGGTGAGACCTTACCCTGGTGTCGTGTCGTTTATCAGGGAAGCGTTTTCGCATGAATCGTGCAATCTAGAGACAATTGATCTAATGATTTCGTCTTTATCTAGTAACACGCTTAAGCAATACGATACGACATAAAAACAAATTTGGAAATTTTGTACTGAAAATAAGCTTGCTGATTGTTTCAATGTTTCAAATCAAATAGCATTGCAATTTATAACTGAACAATTAAGATTAGGAATTTAGGATCTAGCTATTCAGGAGTGAATACTTATCATGTTTTCCTAAACATCAGAACACTTGGGACGCTATTATAGTTCTTGACTTTGTGAGTAATTGGTATCCAAATGAAATTTTATCATTTACAATAATATATATATATATATATATATATATATATATATATATATATATATATATATATATATATATATATATATATATATATATATATATATATATATATATATATATATATATATATATATATATATATAATAAATAAATAAAAAATAGTAAAGCTACTCGCACTGGCAACTGCCCAACGCGTGCAGACACTCTCTTATAAAAGTCTCAATTATAAATAAATGCAACTCCGCTTTTCAAATACCTATCCAAGACGAATTATTGATTAAACCTCTAATCCTAAAAAAAAAAAATCAACCTTACTTAATCGTTCCTTTTTATAATCATAAAAAAGAAATTTGTCCAGCCTTTCTACTTACAAAAAACACAATCGCTTAGAAATAGAGATAAAGCTGATAGACTAATATTGACAAAAAAAAAGGCACTCGTCAGTTTTCGGCACATTGCACAGTGCACTCGTCATGCCTCTACATCGGCGGATTGTCGTGGCGGCATTTCCACTGAGACCATGAATAGAGTCATAGGGTGGTCAGGTAGATCTCTCGTTGTTGATAAATTCTATAATAGACCTCTTTTACCTATGTTTTACCTATAAATGTTAAATGCTTTTGCTAATACAATTTTGACCAACTAATTACTATTAGTTAACAGAACAGTTAATACTATTATAAAATATACATCTCAGACTTAAGTATATCATAGAGAAATTATTTTCCTTAGTGTATGGTTCTATACACTGTTATATTTAGGTACAAATAATTAATATAAAAATTTGATTTCTACAATATAATATATATTTAATATTACAGTATTAAATATTTGAATGACGATTTTCCATAAGAACTCTGAACATCTACCATGTTAATTATAAAGTCTCGAGGATGCAGCGAAGATTTATAATTTAATATTTTATTTTATAATTTAATTAGGGTTTTTGGGTGGGAGGGTAATAAAGTCTCTTCGGATGCAGCGACTCTCATAATTATGGTCAAACTTCACTTAAGGTAAGTTTGTTTAACCACTAATTATCTATAATATTATATAATATTATAAGACATTTTTTATTTTATAATAAAAATGGTAATATTAATTTAAAATAATATTTATTTCTTGGTTTATTATTAAATTTATAAAGAAACTTTATATCAAAACATTTGAATTCTACCTCTATGCAAATTATTTAACTTCCGAGACAAAAGAATGTGCATCTAGTTATAAGCGATCAACGCTAACGCTATATGATGCCGACGCCACCTCACGAATGCGGGCAAATCATTATTTTATTTTTATTGTGTATTATTAATAATTAATAAGTCGACCTACCGCTACATTGTATGAGTTTCAATTTCCCTTTGCGGCCTGGGTGTGTGTATGTGTGTGAGTGAGAGCTAGTGTGTGTGTGGGTACGTACTTTTGTTTTTCTTATTAATATTACAAGATATCTATTCCATTATGTTGAACAATAGCATAATTAACATTGTATCTAATGTACCGTGTTATTATAATTATTTGATCGTATGTTATTATTGTTTATGCGGGGTATGCGAGAAATTGTTCAACCGACTGCGCTTGGAAGTGTAAAGTTATAATTAAAGTATTCAATACTGGTTATAATTAACAATGAAAGTGGAAGCGTTGTGTTAAGTTTCATTAAAATATCTATTTTATAAAATGTCGACGTCAAAAGGAAAATACGAAAAGTCACGTGTTCATAAAGTTCAAATTAAATCTGTTTAAAGAAAGCTTATTTATCAGAAATACAGTTATCAAGTTATCGTCCTATTTGTAATTTTTCTCAGTAAAAGTTAAAGAGTCATACAATATAAACCAGTCCTCAATTACTTTATTTTATATTCATGTTACGGTGTAAAGTGCACTATCCAACTGTTGATACTTTTTGAGTTCCCTATAATACGGTTTACAACCACGTGTGTCGCGGTGAGTCGTTGGATTGAAATTTTAAATAACGCAATGTATGCGTTGTGTTACTGCATCGCTGCGACGCTCCATTAAGGTCGGCACCTGGCAGCGGGCGACATAGAAATACATAATATAGAAACCTGTAGTGTCGCGACGACACGTCGTCTGCTGCAACTTCATGTAGCCGGCTTCCAACTTGTACCTTTGTTCATAGAAATACATAGAAACCAGTAGTGTCGCGACGACACGTCGTCTGCTGCAACTTCATGTAGCCGGCTTCCAACTTGTACCTTTACACAACACACGATGACAGCACCGCGCGACACTCACTGTTTCATTTTATCTTCCGTTAAAATTTGTATTGAATTGACAAACTTTAATTGCGTGAGACGTCATGCAAGTCTGTCAATTCAATAATTTAGAAATGCATCTATGCGTCGCGTTGCGGTCTGAATTTACCCTTAGTCGTGCCGTCAAAATACCGCCTTCGACAACGTAACGTCCGCGTGCAACAATGTGGCGTTTAAAATGTCAGTGTCACCGCTCCGGCGCGGCGATGCACCGGAGGCCTCAACGCAACGAAGCAATGTGACTTTACCCTTAGGGTCCAAATCTACCCGTCTAAACAAATAGGGTGATATTATAATAACGATGTCTAGATTTTTTTATAGCGTTTAAATCTCCAATATGTCAACGATTGGGTGTTTCACTATTCTACCTTTACACGTTAGTCACAAAGTCAAAATTATTAATTAATCATACGGTATACGATGTGTTAAATTAAAAATGATTGTTTTTGTGATGTTCGGATACGGTTGCGGGTTGACATGATGACGGATGCGCCTGCGCAGTCGTTATTGTCCTTGAAGATAGGCCTCGTACAGACGCGCGACCGTCCTTGAATTATTGACCAGCGTGTTTTTACAACTATTTTTTGGTTAAGGCGACGCCTTGATAATTTGGCTGTAGCGATATCGATTTTTCTCAGCAATGACTAAAGCTAAGAAATTAAAGTTCATTGTCAGTATTCATCATGTCTTTGTCTTTAAATTACCCATAGCATAAGACGATTGGTCAACTTTTATAACACAGAATAATCAATCAAAAAGACCTCTGTAAAAAAGGGATTCTAATTTTGCCAACAGAGGAGAGTGATTTAAGCTTCCAAAATTCGTACATAGATTGGTTCAAGCATACACTATAATTTGTCCATAGCTTATAATGAAATATATTTATGGTTTTTAAATTACGCGACA